>JAFBJW010000082.1:1021771-1379775 GCA_016785235.1 Pseudorhombus dupliciocellatus
GGGGGGGGGGGGGGGGGGGGGGGGGGTTGTGGTGTACAGCCGGCTCCTGATGATGCTACCAGTTTTTTTTTTTTTTTTTCTAGAATACCTGCGTTAGGGTTACAAAGTTTTTCTTTAACAGTCAGCTGACGGCGGAGGCAATCGGATATGTAAACGTCGACAAGGCGAACATCATGACAGGCGACAAGAGACACACAAAATCAATATTCCGATATGGTCCGTGGGTCGCTCGGATCTCTGGAGGTGGACTAGTAACCACTTGCCCTCTACTGTGACTGTGAGGAGATCAGGGACACTTTCAGCCCAGGTCACTGGGAGAATTTGGTTTCTGGGAGGCCTGTGATGCCTCAGGTAACTACAGCTGAACGACACGAACACCTCGAGGCCGCGCGGCTACACCTTCAGCAGGAATCTGGCCTGTGCACCCCTCTGATCTGTTCTCCTTGGTTTGGCCTACGTGCATGTGAATCTACAGAGTGAGCGGACAGAAAGACACACGAGGTTGAAAAGACCGGCTTGTGCACAGAGCGCAAGAGCGTCTTCGTTGCGAAGAACTCGCAGTTAAAAACAGCATTGAGCCGTCCCATTGGATAAATATATATACACAGTGAACTGGGGGGGGGTGGAGGGGGCGACTTCTACTCTACACACTTGAGTTTGGCCGGTACTCGAGTACATTTGGAATGGTCCACTATGGTGATACTAGTAAGAAGACAAATTCTGCCTCTGCGGCTACGGAGTCTATCGCTAATTTTCTCCTGGTTAAACATCTGAGACGCAAAAGCACTGGAAGTGATGTCGGATGCCGTGACGGTGCAGCTCGCTGGAGCGCTCCTCCACGGCAAAGATTTTGTTTTTAATATATACGCAGGGGTGGGCAACTGAAATCCAAACTCCACACAAATGAAAACCATCAGCTAAATGGCAACTTTAAATACATTTGCCTGTTTTTAATTAAGATACTACACATACTATGAAATATTAAAATCTGTGCTGCGTTTACTGCTGATGGTAAAAACAGGAAATCGCTGCCACGGTCAGCCATGTTTTGGAACGTTTTAGAGGTCGGGGAGTCTCACTTTCCCACACGCCTTGAACGCAGCATGGATAGATCCCATCACACTCCACGGACTTCGCTCACCGACAGGCACTTTTTGAACAGGCAAAAACACTAGTCACTAGTTTAGTGTTGGGAAACACGCTGACTCACTTTCCTGAGAGCGAGATAAAGACGACTGACGTCACTCTGCAAGGGGCAATAAAACACCGGGTTTGTTGACATGATTGTTTGGAAGGAATCAATGTTGACTAAACATTTATTTGTAAGTAAAAAGGTTTGAAAAAAAAAAAAAAACAAGATGTATTCAGAGATGCTTCGAGGTGTTTTTTTTTTTTTTTTTTTTTGAATGGATGCTCTCTTCTCTTCCATCCTGAACAGAGTGGCATCGATGTCCTCGTCTGACCCTCAAGAAAACAATCCCTCTTCTTTTCCTTCACCGCGTCAATTCTGAAGTCGGCGTGTTCACCCTCCTCACTAAAACCAACTCCTTGTCGTCCTCCCCTCTTCATTGAAACTAGGGCAGTGCTTACAGAATTCATTCCTTGGCCCTCTGTGGATTCTCTGAAATGTAAAAGTACTGTGATGCACTCGAGCACCGTTTGAACTGAGCGAACGATGAATGTATTTACAATACAAACATTTCCAGTGCATTTGTGCCTTCAAAGAAAAATACTGTACATAGGGCTAAACTCCATCTGTACACGCTACCTAGGGTATACAATGACGCTGTGTCAAACATCGGACTTCAGTTTGTGTTTTTTTTTTGTTTTTTTTTTTTGAACATTGACTTTGTATGCAAAAGGAGACATTTTATTACACAGCAGAAAGTATAGCTTCTGTTCCTTTTGACAGTGTTGTTTTGTCTCGCCCGTCTATTCCCACATGATCCAACAAAACAAACTGTCAGAGAGTGTGATAATAGAAATAAGTCACATTGCTCCTGGACCCTTTGGTTTCCCTTATTGAAGCTGTTGGATCCACGCAGGACGTCGCGAGCCATCAGAACATGAACACATGAAAAAAAAAAAAAAGAAAGAAAGAAAAAGTTTTCTACGTCTTTCCTTCCGTCTTAGTCACAGTGCTCCTCTTCTCCTCTTCCGTGTGAAGATGTTCCGTCTTCTGAGGTGAAATGTGAATCAACAGAGCCCCCTCAACCCCCTCCCCCCCCCCCTCACAAAGAACTGCTAAAAAAAATGGCTGCTGTGCTGTCTTTGCCTTTTAGATCAAGGCAAATCAATAAGCTTCAATAAAGGTGTGGCAGTTGAGAATTTTTTTTTTTTTTTTTTTTTTCTTTTTTAACGAGCATCTTCTCTCTGCTTTGAAATCAGTGGATCCCTCAAGAGTTTTGGAATGGACACATTAAAAATAAATAAAGAGTTTTTAAAAGTCTGTGTTGAAGTCTCCACTTTTCTGGACAGGTGGATTGAATAAAGACAAGAGTGGCAGCGCTGGAGGAGACTGTCGCTGTCACTTAAAAGGTCAAAGTTCATACTCTTTGTACCCCATTGTGAAGCCTAAGGCTCAGAGAGTGTGTGTGAGATTTATCTGTGTGTGTGTGTGTGTGGGGGGGGCTTCACTCTCTCTCTGTTTGTGGGGTATGGCTGCTACTTGAAGACGTAGTTGATCACGACCTGAAGGAGGATGAGGAAAACGATGACGACGTAGTCGCGCTGCTGGAGGAAGGCGCCGCCCTCCGCCCGGCCCGACGCACGGTTCCGCAGCACGCTGATGCTCCTGGGAACACACACGCACACACAGGTTAAAATGCAGCGGCTCGAAGTGGACACGTCACGTCACGAGCGTCTCACCTGTTGATGTCCTCCTGCGTCTGCTTTATGGATTCAATGGCACTTTGAAGTTCGCTGAGGTCGGCTCCTTTTTTCCTCAGCCGGCTGTTGTGTTTGCTTTTGTGTCCTGCAGCAAGTTATTAAACATGAGAACAGGTTAATTAACATGGCACAATTCAAAATAGAAAAACAAAAAGTTTTCAGGATCATACCTGCAGGGAAACATCAAAAAAAATAATTCCCAGATATGTTTTAATATTTTTGCCGGTATGATCAATTTTGTTAGCTTAAAACACTTAAAGCTAAATATACTTCAATACATAAATTAATTGATGTGAGGTACAGGCCCTTCACTATCACAGAGAGCTGTTTACTAATTTGTAAATGTTGATTTTTTATTTTTTTTTAAATCTGATTATTATTGGTCTGCAGTGTGTGTGATATTTTGATTGCAAACTACACATAAACTGTATTTTTGGAAATTCAGAGTACAGTGGATTTGTGTGACAGAGACTCACGTTCGCTGCCAGACGAGTCCTGGCGGTCGGGCTCAGGTGAAGAGCAGCCACTCTCTGGACTCTTGGGCTTGTCGCTCTTATGTTTCCTCTTTGGCACCGTTACCTGTTCACACCAACGCAAAGATGAGCGGGTCACACAACAGGCCACGCACATCAGCTACAAACAAACAACAGAAGGGTCCAAATATTGTTTCAGCACACAGCAATACAACAGAACAGTGCAAAGGTCCATCCCCCGACGCAAACTCCCACACAAACATGCAACAGCTGTGCAAGGCATGCTGGGACATCAGTGCATTACATCCAGAACACACAAATGAGTGGTAGATTAAAATGGTTCAGTTCAGAGGGATTAGACTCTGCTCTTAGTGCTTTTTTAATGGGTGAGGTTATTTATTTATTTATTTTTTTGGTGAGACGACATGTTAAAATGTTCCAGATTTCACAGCACAAAACAACCAGGAGGTCGAAAAGTTCAAGTGCGCAGACAATGAATTAGGAACGGTGAATTATTCCAGATAAAGAATTAATCCTTTTCAAAGTGTTTCTTTGAAATCCATGTACTTGTAAATAATAATATTTATTTCTGTAATACCAGTACACACTATGACATGTGCAGAGAACTGCTGGTGGCCAGAGCAAGACGAGGGGAAAAAAAAAAAAAAAAAGGTAAAGGCATAAAAGGAGCAGTGGCGATGATGGCGACGGTGGCGGCGGCGGCACAGCGACGACGACACATACACACACAGAAGAAGCGACAATGGAGGTGAGGATGCTGCGTGGAAGATGACTGAGGCGGCGAGATGCTTTTGGGTTTTGTTTCCGATCGGGACAACCTACCTGGCACTTGCAATTGTCCCTCCGCGGCCCCTGGTTACTCAGACTAATAAGACTGCCAGAACGTACCATAGGGGTGCGGTGTCGGACCTTGGTCTGGATGCAGCCGTCCTTTTCAAACTGGATCAAGTCGTTGAGTGGATCCCATGGCCGTGTGCTGGGGGGGGGGGGGGGGGGAAGAGGACAAAGGGGGGGGGGGGGGGGGGGGGGGGGGGGGGGGGGGGCAAGAGGCATAGATGCAGTTACAGACACTTGCCAGTAGATGGCATTATGTCACAACTTAATATGGCAGATCAGGACCAAAGTATGCATGAAAAATAGACTAGATGGGAACTAAATTAATAACTTATATAAGTACATTTAATTGCAATATATTTCTGTAAATATCTCATTTTAATTAGAGAGATTTAGATTTATCCAATATGCCCTTTCTTATGACTCTGTACATTAATAACCAATAATAACCATTAATGACCAATAATAGTGACTAATATTGGCTAAATTGTAAGGACCATAAGCAACAAGATACATGTACTGAACATTTCAGACAATTATAGTTGTGTTCGATTGAAACACCATCTGCATTACATAGTTTATCCACAAGAGGGCACACGTTTCATTCAAAATGAGCAACTAAGGACCCTGAATTTTGTTTTCGCAATATATAGATAAAACTAGAACCAGGGATCCTGTACGGTCTCGCTTTTCACTCTCATAGTCTGCAAGAGAAGAAGCACTCACTCAGCATATCTGTAATGCCACTCTCCAGTGACGGGGTCCTGCTCAAACAGCGCCGAGGTCCACTCCTCGCATTTGGCTTTCCGCTCGCGCGCCGACTTCCTCTGGGCCTCCTCCAGGATGAACTTCTCGTTGGTGGCCTCGGTCTGGTCCTTGTTGTTGATGGCCCGGGTCACGTGCTGCCACAGTCTGATGGACGGCCGGGGGGGGGGGCAAAGTGTAAGTGTATACCACAGCAGAGGACACAGGGTACAGTAAAATGTGTCTTTGTTCTACCTCTCGGACTCAAACTCGCCCTGCTCCTCTGGTGGGACCGTGCAGCGGGTCAGTCGACTCTGTCTCAGTTCTGGTGTTGGATTCCAGAAGGTGTCCACTGTCCCCGTCTTCTTGTCATTGATGAAGATCTCACTGTCCTGTAAGTGTCGTAAAGAAGAATGTCATCTTCCAAAACAGATTCTACCCCAATTTTCTGAAAGAAACTCTTCACATTTCATATTGGCATATATCTCACCCAGTGTCCCTCTAGTGTGGCTAACACCTCCTTTCCCAGCTTGATCTTTCCCGAGATCTCATTGACACAGTCGCTGCTGCCCAGGAACGGCTGCAGGGAAGGGAGACACAGATACAAACATCCAGTTCACCTCACGCAATCACAATGGTGCAGTGTTCGCACATCTTCCATTCTAGCATCGGGCGGTACCTTCAGTTTGAACTCGAGCTGGGCGCTGTAGCCGGTTTTCTCACAGGCGATAGTGATCTGTCCCCCCAGCTCCAGGGTCATGGTGCCGTACAGGATGCCTAACAGAGGTTAAAACAGTCAGTCAGCTCCTCCAACATTTGGACCTGTCAGAGTTTCAAGGAGGAATCCTGACCTTTACAGTGGGCGTAGGGCATGTTCATCACATAGTCCTCGCCTCGGTTGAGGAAAGTGAGACGGGCCTCCCCGTCTAATATGGCCGACAAAGAGTTTCCTAAAAATTGAAATGATCCGGTCAAAGTAGGCGAACCCACAGCCAAATAAGCACCAGCATAATTTGTTCCTTTTGTGTGCTTGTACCGTAAAACTTAGACTTGGCGAGGATGCTGCCGCTGAGGCAGAATCCATCCTTCCTGTTGCTGACGTAGAAGGCCGACACTGGAGGATGATGGGAAACCTGGGGGCAAACAGTGAGTCAGCGCATATGCTGAAGAGATGATTTCGAAAGTGCGCGTGGATCCGTCTTACCTGCTCTGCGATGTAGAACGTCTTGCTGTTTGTCCTCTGGTGGAGCCACATGCAGCGGTACGTCTCCCCGATGATCGGGTTGTAAGGTTTCTTCAGCCCCTGCGGTTCAGAACGAGCCACAAAACATGACGTCACTCAAGAGCGCCACAGTGACCGTCGACATTAAGTCAAGTGTTCACTCTGCTGACCTTTGGCTTTTTGTAAAACCCGGAAATGTACCACTTCACCACCTTCTTCATGCGGTTGTAGGCGTTCTCCTCGATCGCAGCCCTGAGAATGAAAGAAAGAGTCACACAATCTTAAACTGACATTTCTTTAGTGTCCATGGATCAACTTTACTGAGCAAAGATCTTCTTGATTTTATAGTTTTCTGTGTCCAGTAATAACTAGCGAGCAGGAACATGGCACGCCTCAAAATCAACGCAAAGAAGAACAACATGAAAAGGCTGGACCTACTCTGACAGGAAATCTGCGTGGTAGTAGTAGTCGGAGAGTTTGTCCAGGAAGGATCGCGGCTCCAGGATGAAGGTGGGCAGCACCACCTTGGACAGGTCCATGCCAGGCCGGACCTGCTTCAGCAGCGTCCAGATCAGAGACTTATTCTCCTCTGATACCGTCTCGGTCTGCGCAGCCTCACCAGCCTGAAGGGGGAAGAGGTCATGATTGTTATTTGTTACCAAGTCTCCTGGCCGGGCTCAGTCTCAATACATCAATGTGCAGTGAATGTGCACATTTCATGTTAAAGATTTTAGTGGGAAGGACAGTGGGTGTTGGATACTGTGTACATCATAAAGCCCTTTAAGTCAGTTTGAGATTTGTAGAGGTGTAATATTTTTAGAAACTTTCACATTCTTCCATGTGTCTCCACATTCTTCAGAGATGTGTGAGACTCCTGTGCAACAGCAGGCTAAATTTAGCTGCTAACTATAAACATTTTCTCTGGCTTCAGTAGGTGTTTAATTAGTGAGCTGTCAAACTCAGATTCCATCATAAATGGAAATCATATTAGCACTTTCACACTTGTCGTTATGCCACCGCAGACACCCACTGCAACACGGATCAAAGCATGTCAGCGTTACCGACAGAGAAACATGGTAATTCCTTCTCCTACGTGAGAAAACGGCAGCAAATGGAAGTCTCAACACAGGACAAGGACGAAAACTGTTTACTGAATCATAGTCTTCGTCTCCTACCTCTCCCAGTTCCTCATGCGACTGTTCCAGGTACGGGGTTTCCCTCAGATGTTCGTTTGGATCCAGGTCAATGTACGAGTCATCTTGGCGCTCCGACGTGTCGCTGTCACTCTCCTCGCTTTTCTCCAGACCTTCGGGGTCGGACTCCTCGTGGTCCTGCTCTCCCTCGCGGTCCGACTTGTCCGAGTACAGGTCGGGGTCTTTCAAATGGTCACTGTCACTGAACCTGAAGGAAGACAGATGGAGACGTTTACAAAAACATACATGTCCAACAGACACTTCTAAAATGAGTTGCAGATTTCCTCTCTTTACTCACTGGAAGCCGTGCATGTTGTGGGCTCGCAGGAGGCTGTAGAAATTGATGGAGTGTTCTCCGCCAGTAGCGACCGTGCTCATGTCCTCCTTCCCCTCCCGGATCATGGTCCTCTTCAGCAGGCTGGAGCACTTCAGGGCCAGCTCTAAGGCGTCCATCCAGCATCGACCTGAGAGACAGATTTCAATCCATTGACAAACAGCAGGAACACGTATTTAGGTTGAAATCATTCCTTAGGGAATAAAATAAGTTATGAAATAAAAGGCAAGCAGGGAGCCTGGTTCAGCACCATGGAGAGAGACTGAGAGGAGCAAGGAGACTGGGCTTTAAGTTTCAGCACCATGGACAGAGACACAGTGTCACGCCTTCCAAACGTTTATTCACAAGAAGAGAACTTAATGCAAATTATCATACACATATAAAATATACGATTCACATACATCTCAAGGGTTTATTCAATATTATTTATATTTATTTTGTTGATTTGATTTTAAATCTAAAGCTTAAAACTCTTTATATTTGTAATATAGACAGATACAGTGTGTACAGTGCAGCCTTCTGATTTTTCTCCACTCAATATCCCTGAAATACCACTTTGACTTTTTAAATTATAACATTTTTTCCTTTTTATAAAAAAAAAATAAACATAAAAAACATGCTTTGAGTCACTTCCACAACATGGCAGTGGAGCTAGGGTATTTAGCTGATAACGATATTAATGTTTATGGAGCTTGTATCAAGCCGTGTTGACAGTTTCTGGGTTTATCACAAGATGTACGTGAAGACTGAGACAACACGGACACGCAGAGTGTGAACGACAGCTTGTCTCTTACCATCAGACTCAGAGGCGGCACGGAAGATGAGGTGGCTGCTGGGTAACGGCTGCGTGATGGAGCCCACTGCTTCCCCTTTAGGACCCTGTTGAGCACAAGAGTTGAGGGATGTTATTTTGACTCAGTGTCTTAATTGGTGCTTTAGTCATTCAGAGCTTTGTCTCGTTTTTTTTTTTTAAAGGGTTTGAAGACCTCCACTTGTTAGATGAATTCCTGTCTTCCTTTTGTAAGTTATGTCCAAACAGCGCAAACCCACACTCTACACACTACGTGATTATGACAAGAATCTTCGAGAGGGGACAAATGCGGTAGAAACTGAACGGGTGAAGTGTTTATGTCATTCGTGAAGAGGAGAGTGGAGAGGAAATCTAAAACACAGGCCGGTAATTGTGATTCAAGCCTTTTCAGAGCGGCAACAAAGGGAAAACACTTGAAATGTGAGGCCAGCGATGAATAACCAAATCCCAGTGGGAGTGGATGAGAGCACACAGCTGCACACACATCAGCAAATGGAAGACTGGCTGCTGCCAAACAGGAAAATGGCCGAGGTGTCGTATAATTTCCCGCATCTGTCCTTGATTAAACAAAGATGAGCTCTTCATTATACATTAAACGGCCACGTCGGTTTCACTGTTTGTGTTCACGGCAGGGGACAAAGGGGCTTTGGGTTGAATAGATAGCCAGTGATTCAAAGATGAGCTCCACCTGGACATCCGTTTGTGTTCGGTTGGTTTCATTCATCGCTGAACTCAAGCTGGACATTGAGTTAATCCTGCATCTCAGTGGGTTCTGACCTTGACAGCCCAGATGGACTGCTCCAGCGGGTGGAAGAGCTTGAAGCAGAAGCCGTCCTTCTTGGAGGGCCTCTCGATCAGCTCGCAGGCGTTGAGCAGCACCGTTCCCACCCACTGGCCGTTTTTGTGGGTTTTGTAGATGAGCAGGACGCCGGGCTTGAGCACGCACCACAGCTTGGTCCAGCTCTTCAGAGTGCCGCGGATCTACAGAGGAAACGCAAACATGAGCGACAGGTAACTAAGACTTAACAGAATAAAATGACTAGAGATTGGCAGAGATTTATTTCAACTCAGATTTGTGGTCTTTATTCAACTGTAGAAATATAAACATGCCAGTCATTGTTTTCACATGGTGTGTGAAATGGATTTATCACCTTCAGCCAGTCGGCCATGACGATGACAGAGGGGTCAGTGATGGTGCTGAGCAGCTCCTTGGTCGCCCTCTTCTTCTCTTCCCTGTAGTTTTTCTTCTGCACCTGCAAAGAACCCGCAGAGCTTCCAGTCAATCGACACAACTGGAGGGAACAACGATTTTGAAGATAATGACGAAGGATCTGTGGCCTAAGGCTGTTTTCAAAAAAATCTTAATTTATTGATTAATTTATCTATTTCTTTCCAAAACAAATATGTTGGAGCGGGTCAGTTCAATACCGAGAAGCCATTAGGAAAAAAAAGGACAATTTCGTGTTGTGATCAAGGAACTGGGAAATTATCCTGATCCCTTCCGAGTCGATTTCAGGTCCAGTTTGTTTTGCTGCCGCCACTGAGAGCGTGTGTTAAACAAGAAAACATGTTTGTGATCTTACTGATCCTGAACAGCTTACGCGACTCTCTCTTTGAACACGGCTTTGACAGATGGTAAAAAACACAGCTCATCCAACCTGTTCTGAGAAAACTGAGATGAATGGAGAGAGAGAAAAAAAAAAAAACATTTTGGAGCTGGTGTGTAAATTATTTTCACAGGTTGTAGTCATTCATTTTAAAATAGAAAAGCAGCGACTTTCAACCCAATGTGAACAATGAGAATATATGTAGCACGACTGTTCAGAAGTAGGAATTTGGAAGCTCCAGACTTAAGCTAATTTAAGCGTATTTACCTTGAGGGACTCCTTCTTGGTGAGCTTTCCTCCAGACGCCGACACATCCTTGTCTGAGCCATTGTACAGCTTTGTTTCAGACTGTGAACACGCAGAGCGAAGGAAGTCATTCATTTCTTAACACAAACAAATGCAAATCTATCATATGTCCGTCTCTCATATATTGAAAAAAAAAAAACAAACAAACCCTACTCAAAAGCTTTCATGTGAGGATTTCAAACCTGTGTAAGCTGCTCTAAAAACAGTTTAGACTAAAAGAATTAAATGCAATCTAGTGTTATCCCAGTGACAATCAACAGTCTCCACTAAAGGGGAACATTACTTTGGAGGATTAACATTAATAACGTACTTTGTGCAAGCAATTGTTTGCCCCCCCTCCCCTTAAGTCTCCCTGCTTGCTCCCTGGATGGTCCAAACTTAGCTCAGTTAGCAGAATGAAGCCTATAAATGCCAGTGCAGGAGTGAGTCTGCCAGCAGGAGAGATTTAAAGTGCTGAGGCAGGGCCGCCTAACTGCCGGCCGGCTAAGTTAGAGAGAAGATGCATGATAATAAACTAGGAGGCCGGAATGTTTTTTCTTATTGACTGCTCTTGGTGCGCACCTTGTTCAAAACATATTCAAAACTTCCCAACTTTAATTGGATTCAAGTCTGATCCAAGTGCCTCTGCAGAGGGATACTCCCCTGTTTGAGCTGACAAACACATTTGATGTGGCCGCCTCCACATCTGTCTGACTTGAAAGGAGCGGAGTTTAAGTTTGGGTTGATAAATGTAGGCTATCTCACGCCTGAGGCCAGGCTGGGGAAAAGGGAACGAAGACGTGCGCTAAATTCCCATACTCTCCTGTCTCATTACAACAGGCACAGCAAAGCTCCAAATCAATCCGAGCCGCCCGCCACAGAGCACTCCCTCTGTAGAGTTATTCGACTCTCACCTTGCTCTTAGAAATGGAATGGGAGTCTTCTTTCAAAGGCAGAGGCAAGAGGTCCTCCTTCCCTCTCTCAAAACCTGTAACGGAAGAAATACACCGACGTGAGGACAGGCTCGGCGTGTCTCTGTGGAGTGAGACGGCTTTTTTTTTTACTGTGACCCCACCCCCCACCCCTCCACAACCACCAACAGATTCCCCACTGGGCTCCTGGCAGATGGTGACACCGCTGGTCTCAAGGTGAAGGAGAGCCTCTAAATATTTTATCATTTCCATCACCAATCCAAAGATCATCGGTACTAAGGGAAGGGATGGCTGCAGAGGCTCATCAGGTTCAACACATGCGCTTTAAAATAGTCCTATTCCTTATTTTCCCAGCATACTTACTAATAACAACAACTTAATTTCTACATTATTATAATTTTGTTTTGCAGCAGGTTAATAAAACAGGTAATACATAGAATATGTAGTTAATATTCAACTTTCACCACAGATTACTGGTTGTAATATAAACAGAACAGGGAATTAAAAAAAAAAATCTCATGATGTGAAACAGTGTGAACACATACACGTTTAGTTTAAGAACATTTAAGCTGCTTGAATGATGCCAGGAAAAAGTAAACCTCTCCATGCCAGCTTCAGATGGAAAACAACTTGAGGGCAATTCAAGCACGTACAGCGATGACATAATCACCGTCCCCGTCCCCTCACACTCGTGGGTCATCTTTACATTCAGGGAGCAACCGACGTATTGTGTTAGGAGATGATCTGATGCATGCTTGGCAATTAGTAATCAGGCCGTCTGATTAAACCAGCGCGGACCACCAATTGTCCCATTTTAAGTGGAGACGCTTCAGGGGGCCACGGCTCCACGCCGTCGGCCTCAAGACGCAAACTCCGAGGCGACTCGGTAATTACAGCTGGGAGACGCGATGAATTATGAAACAACAAAGGAGAGATTTACCCTGTGGCAAATACATTTCTCATGTACGCAACCTGATGGAACCAAATGTCATGAGCAGATTACTGGTGATATAATAAAGGGTTAGTTTTTCCTTTGATAAAGGACTTGGACTGGGACTGCTGAGCACGAGCAGAGGTCAGAACCCACTCTCCCGGGCGGAGAGGACGATGCTGCCTCTGCGTGCTTTATTTTGAAGCCTTGTGCATTAAGTATAATCTAATAACCATGAAACTTGATTATCTTGTCACATATTCCGTGCCATCACTGTGGCACCGCGCCCCGCCTCTTACAAGTTGGCCCACAGTATTTTACATTTCCCTGACAGGCACTATCCGAGAACCCCCGCCACACAACTGTTGCACGGGACTGAGCAAAGCATCATTTGAACTCACTGAATTTCAATCGCAGTCTGGGATTTTTGACTGAATTATTGCAACGGTAAGCAACACAGTGCAGCTCGCCGTGACGTCAAACGTCTTTCCAGTGCTGCAGCCTCACGTCCCACTGCAGACAAGCCGGGGAATTTGCCTGTAAAAATCTGGGAGCTGCAGTGATCTCACTCTGCATGCAAGATTACAGAGAAGAGGAGAACAGTAAAAAGACTGAGAGAGAGAGAGAGAGAGATCGCTGCTCAGCACCACCTCACATACGCGCGCGCGCACAAACGCATACACGAGATCACCTGGCTCCAATGTGCCTCTGATAACGAGAGCGCAGAGGAAAGCGGGGGATTATATATTGATTGAGACAGAGGCTACACGCTGCAGCTGTAAAGAAACAGCGCTGCAGTATTTGTTGTTGGAACTGCCAGGGCTGCCATAGCAACAGGTGACCTGAGAACAACACAAGGAGGAAAAAAAAAAAAAACGCTGTCAGCCCGGTTACTCCTCAGAATACATCACTTTTAAAGAAGTAAATTGCCTGAGTCCGGTGCGGAACTTGCCATGGCAACAGCGCGTGTGGACGTACTATTATGGCTCTTGATTCATGAAAACTGAAGGATGGCTGGATGGGAAAAGAGGAGAAAACAGCTGAGGACATTCTGCTGGTATTGGTTTTCAGCTTTAATTATAGAAGCCTTCTCAAGTCAGGACAGCATGCACCAAACTCGATTGTTTAGATTTATCACCATCAACATATTTGTTGTAGATACACGGATGTGTTGCGTTATATTGCAACACCTCATGTTCAAATGTGGAATATTTATTTAACTGTGAAGAACATAAAAGGGGCTTAATCGTCTTTCGCTTTCGAGATCCTCACGACACCATCAGGGTCATTTTCTGAACCTAATCTGACCAAACGGATCTTTAATTAAAATCATTCTGTTGACACGAAGCACGTCACGGGGCAAACATGTCTGGATCACCTTTTAAAAAAATGAGTTGAGTCATCGTATTTGTTGAAATCCTCTTCAGAAAAAAAAAAAAAACACCCTCTGTTCACGGTGCACCTCATGCGCCAATGCAATCGAAAGCTCTTCTCCTCAGGGGCAGAGACTGCCAAGTCATGCTGATCTCAGTAGCCACAATGATATGGCCCTTTCTACTCTCACTGACTTTATTAATAACCCACATTAGACAGTCAATCCCCCCCCCCCCCCCCCCAGTGAGTCCTTGACCCCCCCCCCTGCAGTGAGTCCTTGACTACAAATAAGAGTAAACTAAACAGCTGAGAGTGCACGGACCTCAGATATTAGAGTCACTTCACAGCCCAGCTTAACTCCACACATTATAAGGGTCGTGATCTTGTCCTGTCTGCACGCAGGAAGCCGGATGAGACAGAGGCACACTGTGGCTTTGAAGAGGTGACATTTGAGGATGTGGCCGGATGAAAGAGGAGAGCGTGAGGCTGCTGTTTTCTGTTGGGGATATATTTATGCCTCAGCACTGGCCTCTGGCTTGATCTTTTGTCGAGACTGCAGGCAATGGCCGGTGGCCCCGCCCTCTGGTATTTAATAACTGTTGATTTTTGTTCATTGAAGAAAGCCGAGGTGAATTAAAGGGCATCATTGTTCGCGTTGATGTTGCTAATTCCAACTTCGTGAGATCAGTAGGCAATAGCTGGCACTGCATCTTGTTAGTGTGAGTGTTTTCTTATGACCCAGAATCCCTCATCTTTTAAATGGAATGGGAGAAAAAAATAATAATTAAATGGACTCAGCGGCACTAAATTTAAAACTCCAATGTTTTGCATTGCCTAAAAGGTTTTTCATATTCTGTCGGTGGGCTCATTATTTTTGGCTTAAGTGGGTTAAAAAAAAAAAAAAAAAAAAAAAAAAAAAAAAAAACTCCCCATTGAATTTGCACTATAATACATTTAAAAAAAGATCCACCGACCCTTTGTGCTGGGAGATGGAGCCGCAGGAGACAATTTATGACCACAAGTTGTTTGTTCGGCTTACAAAAGAAAAAGTGAGTCATCAACGATTCTTCGGGTATTTTTTTATGGGCCCGAGCTTTAATCCTGAATGTGATGAGGATGTGGAGTAAACAGAGAATCTACTGTGGAGGATAAAAAAAAAAAACAGGGAAACAGAAAAAGTGAGATGGTACAAAAAGCAGTGAAGGATGAATGGAGACTGAGAGCTGACGGAGAGAAAAACATCATGACTCAGACCGCGTCTGTGTGTCGCTGGAGGATGTGCGGCTTTTGAGGGGAAAGAAGTGGCCTCGTTGCCAAGAGGTCGTCAGCTCAAATCCCCAGACGTGGAAAAGTCTGAGGAGAGAAAGGGGCGATGACGAACACCCTCTCTGTCCTCGTCAGCTGCTGCTGCTGCTGCAGCCGAGGTGCCCTTGAGCGAAGCGCGGTGACGTGGGAGAACTGCTCAATGGCGAACGGCGGCGGCGGCGGCGGCGGGGACAAAGGTTGCACCAGGCTGCCCCGACTCTGGATGTGAGCGTTAAAGGTGTGGCGGCGTGCTTGGCGAACAGCGGCGGCCTCTCCTGGATTAATTACGGTTGCCGGCGGAAGGCGGAAAAGGACACCCACTCTGTCAAAGCTCCAGGGGCGGCAGCTGTCTGCCCCCAGGTTGGTGTCCTTTTCAGCAGGGCAAACAAAGGAGGAGGAACTGATTTAATCCTAAATGTACTGGGGGGGGGGGGGATTTGGTGCCCTTCTAAAATAAATTTAAAAAAATGCAGGATGAGGATTATCACTGCACTCTCAGAGGTATCACTGGAACCAAACTAACACCAGACCAGCTGAGCCTGTTCTCAAATATCGTCACGGCTTAAGATCAATGACGCTGGTGTGACTATTGACAAATGATTTAAAGTAAAATCTTAACTTTCGGCAAAGGTGCACTTTCACGCCCATGTTCACTCACTTCATTTGATGGCACATTGCCCCGCCCCCTTCCTGTTACCACCCCCAGTGGAACGAGCATCTGCATTTTGCCCTTAAGAGTCAAGCTCCACCTTCAATTCAACTCATGTAACTTCATTACATCAATGCACGACTACAGGGGTCCTGAGCAGAGAAGTGAAGACCACACAGATCACCAGGAGCCTGTTTGCATTCAGCGTGGAGCTGACAATCAAACGCTCACCTCAACAGACACAGACGAGCCACAGCGGAGAGCTACACAACACAGTCATGCTCCCAGATGAGAGGTCACAGCTACACACACACACGTCAGTCACGAGGTAAATCTAGAGGGTAGACCTATGGGCCGGCAACACCCCCCCACCCCCCCACCGCGTGGAGCTGCGTCCCTCTAACGCCGTCATGCACCAACCTGGCAGCGAGATGGGCGACAGCTCGTTATAGCCCCCGAAGGAAGCATTGCGGATGAGTTTGCGTCCGTCCGGATGCGGCGGCCGAAGCGACGCTGTCCCGCCGCACGTGGAGAAGCGGCGACGACTCAGCAGGCCCTCCTCCTTCATCATGGGGCCGGCGAGCAGCTCCCTTGTTGGGCAGCCGGGAGGCAGGGACGTGGATGGTGGTGGTGGTGGTGGTGGGGGGGGGGGTGAGGAAACTCAAAGAGCAGAAGGTCGAGGGATAGGGGGAGGAGGAGGGGGGGGGAAGGGGGGGAGCGGTCCGATCTGTCCCACGCAGATGTGGTGTGAGTGAGGAAAGCAACAGACACACACACACACGCACACTCACACACTTTCTCTCACACTGTAGCTCAGGCAGCAGTGCAGCACGCTGCTCTCCTCTACGCTTCCTTCCTCCCTCGCTTTCTCTCTGCCAGTGTGTTTGAAAGCAGCAGCCTCCAAGTACTTAATAACGAATAAGCCGAGCCCCTCCTACTCCCTCTCCTCAGGATGGGCAGGAGAGCTGCATCTTGGCTCGACAACAGCCCTCATGTCTCATATCGCGCCTTTCCATTCAGCCAGATCCCTCTCGCTACATATTTTATTCATCGTTATAGATCCAAAAGGGCCACTTCGCTGCTTTTCAACCCTATTCATGGATTAGTCCCGGGGTGGTGCGTCTGTGACGTGCAGGTGCTCAGCAATGTCTTTTTAGCGGAGCTAATTTCGGTCAAAACTCGGCGAGGGTTTGAACACAGCAGCTGCGGCAATGGCGAGAAAGAAACGGCCGCAAATCTCGACTCGACACGAGCACCTGTCAGATTCCGGACGAGAGTCAGAGAGTGAGTCACCGAATAAAGATGAGCGGATGCACCAAGCCGAGGCTTGAGCTGCTGTTGGGGCTGGTTTCCTGTGGGTGAGCAGGATAAAGTTTGGACCCAGTGAATGTAGGAGCATATGAAAAGCATCCACATTAACAGCAGTGAAATGCCCCTTCTAGATAACTGCATCCACACGTTGCCTAGAGTTCAAACTCGCCCACTCACACCCAACAAAACCACAAACAATCACAAAACAAAAAACTGTGCTGAGGACAGAAGGAAGACACTTTGCAACATCAGCGCTCGGATGAGTCCATTTACCCAGAGGGGAAAAAAACCCGAATTAGTCCCAATCACTGGCTTCTTTACGGCACCAACCTGGGCGATGGAAATTGGAAATCAATCCAGGGTGAATCACTCTAGAAGTGCTACTTCCTGTGGACGGCTTTTAAGGACCGCAGATTGTCAAAGTAGCACTTTGCCTCGACTCGACGAGTTGTTTTTCGGTCCTAATGAGTCAGTCCGCGCTCACTGTCCTGATGGCCTGCAAACCATTCCAAGTGGCTGCACACTCTGCGAGGACACCGGTGGGTAATGAAAAGACCTGGCACTGGGCCTTATCTTTCAAACCCAGTCTCGGAGGCGCATTGTCTGCTGTTGATCCCTCCGCCGGCATCTTCCCTTTCAACTGACACAACAGTGCAGTCCCACCCCTGAGCTGAGTGATGGCTGCAAGGCAGCAGCTTTCCCCCGCCTATGCTTTCATTAACAAAGGTAATTAGGATGTTCTGTGCGTATAATGCCGATCCCAGATCTAATTAACCCGCCTGCTGTGGAAAAGTCAATTTCTTCTGGTCCAAACGGCACGTTGGCTAAGTATAGTCACGATCTGGGACGCCTCTCCAGGAGGACGTGAATCTGGACAATCCTAACCCTCACCAGAGCTAAAGGCACGACTGGCCAGATGGAGCTATTTGACATCAGATGAAGAGCTATGGCATTTCTCCTAGCCCTGCCAGTCACTTAGCTCCAGAAGTGACAATGTCTGTGAGACACTTTGACCTGAACATATAATAATCATAAATAATAGAAAATTGAAAATTGATACCGATATCATTCACCGCGAAACGATGAATCCTTTTCCTGAATTATAATGAGTTTGATATTTGCTGCTTGTCCCCTGAGGGCCAGTTGTAATTACTTTTAATTAGCACCACGAAGAAAACAGACTTTAAATGTGTCCAGAAATTTGCTCTGGACAGAAGTGTTGTTCAGAAAATGACATAATCACATATTCCTGTAAAAGATAGAAGTGATTTCTTAGCTGTGAAAAGCTATGTTTGGAACAAGTGGATTATTTAGATTTAGATTTTTAGAGTTTAGAGTAGACCTGCTGTTCCTTTAACAACTTATTGCAGTTTAACGCAAGTGGAAAATCTTGGAGTCAGAGCAGGTTGAGCCCAAAACAGACATTTCTTTTCATGTTTCACCATGGCAACTCCAAAAAAGTGTGAAGTCACCGGTGGCTGTAAACCACCACCTAGACAAAATATGACACGGTAACCGGCGAGCCCACTGGATTCCCGGCATGCGTGCGAACACGGCAGCGAGACGTGCGCTGCAGACAGTGCATGTCACATGCAGACAAACCTCTCTCGTCTTACATAAAGTCTCCAAGGAAACCCTGTAAGCCTGGGATTAGCTTTTGGAACAAAGAGGCTTTTTGAACGCAGGCCGGCAGGCATCCCCTGCTGCTCTGCTCTCCTGTTAGACTCACTGTCCCTGCTGCTTAAGAACCGACAACCTTTTGGTGAGATTTGTGCGTTAGGGGCATCTTCCTTCTGTCCTCGTCACACAGGAAACGCACAAAACAGGGAGCCACAGGTCCCACGGGGGGGGTGGGGCTTTCAGGGGTTGTTAGGGGTCGCTGAAACACTAGCAAGCACTGTTTGGACAACAGGTACCTCTTTTCAGACGCGTCCCTTCAGGCTAAAAGCTGCGTGCTAAAGGTCGAGTGCTGACAGAAGTCCGGCCTCCCAAACCACGCTCGAATCCGCTTTAGATCCAGGTCGTGTCAGTCCAAACAAGCGTCCGGCCGTCCGAGCCGAGCTCAGACCTCAAGGCCGAGATACCGTCCATGACGCCGTGCAGTCCTCCTTCCGCAGCCTCTTCCTTATCTGCGGTGATATCAAGCCTCGTCCGTCTTAGCTCTCAGGCCTCCCAGGGCTCGGCTGCTCATTGGACGAGAGCGGAGGTGGAAGAAAAGGACACCGGGCCGGCAGTGGCTGAGGGTGCAGATAAGACCGGCCCCTTCCATGTTTTTAACCCCGTCTGACAGGGTATAATCCCAGAGCTGATCTTAAATCCGTACTGACCCCACCTGCCACCTCACCTCTCTTGCTTGTATGAATCTAAATATATCTGCCACATCTCTCCATTTCCTCTGAAATCTACTTGCCTCAGTCTCGGGGTCAAGTCAGCAAAAGGTGTTTTAAGCGACAGGCGGCTCATAAGCCAATTGAAGAAGCCTTATTAAACAACCTCCTGGGTTTATTTTTGTTTCCGGTGAATCGTGACTCACTTAGCAGCCAGACCTCAGGCACCAGGGTTCGTCTGCGCTTTCGCGACGATAAATCAAAACAGATTAAAATAAATGGGGGGGGGGGTGGGGGGAGGGGGAAAAAAGAGGAAAAAACAAGGTCTAATTCCAGTAGGAGAGCGGGATGATTCATAAGCCAACACAGCATGGGTTTACTTCACAGATCACTTTTGTCCTCTACATCAGCCCGACTCAAGCATGAGAGCAAAATGGATGCATAGATATTTTATTTTCTTGAATTGATTGATGACGATCTTTTCAGACGTTTGCATGACAAGACTTATTTGAGCGTTTCAGTGATTGGATATTGAAGAGTTTATTTATGTACGTAGGTATGTATTGATTGGAAACCCAATTTGAGTTCTAGAGGTGGATCAAGAGTCTTTGTGTTTATATACCTTGAGACATCGTCCTCTATGAATCATGGTTATGTCACTGTGGGAAACAACTATGAGAACTCACCATGGACGTTTGCACCTTGGTTGTTGATTTTCACACAACACTTCCAGTGTTCCTCCCAGACTGAGAAACATCTCAGAGTGCAACCAGTCGACACTGTGCGATTCTGTGGAATTACGTGACTGAAAAAACCCCCATTAAAGATGTAAAGGCAACGGAGAGTGCAAAGCTAAAAGAAAGGAATATGCTCCAGACACAAGACCGGGAGTGAGCCGAAGTCAAAATCTGTTGCCATGGATACCCCATTTTGGGCGGCAGGGAGTGGAGGGTCAGAGAGAGCTTTCGTGCTGCTGTGCTGATTCAGACTGACACACACATGCAGGAACATCTGGGAGTCGCATCTTATCGAGACACAAGAATGAGCTCTCAAAGCTGGAGGCACAGCATCACTAATTGTTGTGTAACGACCATGGATGCATGTACGTGCGCGCGCACACACACACACACACACACACACACACACACACACACAAATATGACTCACTCTTATGTCAGGGAGCAGCGAAATGACACAAAGTTCATTATTTACAAATTCCAGTAAGTTGTGTTGAAAGGAGGTTTTCTGATGCGATGTCTCCCTCTTGTGGTGGGAAAGTGGACTTACAACCAGAGAATGCAAGCAGGCTCTATTTAACTTGGGCCAGTAAAACCCGGAGCAGCAGATTCTCCTTCAACGCTTTGCAAAGACCCATGTTTGAGCATCTATGGGTCAAAGCACGGCCCTGTTGGTGTTAGGTGTCTCTTTCTGTCTCTCACACGGTTCAGGCCCAAACCGGCTGACACATATTTGAACACACTGACATGTCTGTATCATAGGGAATCGAACAACCACCTTTAGAAGCTCTTTCTTTTTCTAAACTTTGATGATCTGACAAAGACAACGAGATGCTGAAGTTAAATATTCCTCATCAACGATGCCTGAAGTTGAACCACAGAAAATAATCCACAAGGGGGCAGTGTAACATAAGAAGACTGAAAGGTGGTCTACCCTTCATCAGTTATTCACTTTCTTTTTAATTTGACACATCCAGCGTGAACTGTACAAAGTCTCACATGACCAAATTATACTACTTCCAACAGTTCAGGCTTCAAAGCTAAAGGTTGAGGACAACAGGGATGCACGGGGTGGGTGGGTGGGTGGAGGGGGGCTGACATCCCGAGGTTTCTCAGTTATAGGTCAAACGCGTCCACAGCAGAGTGTTAAAATTCAGTTTGACGGAAAACAAAAGGGGCAGAAAAAGCGACCGTGCAGGTTCGCGGCTGTGCGTCAGCGAGAAGGGCCGACTCAGATCTGCCCAACGAGAGAGCATGACTCATTGTTTCTGGGAGAGACACAGACCAGACACTCCGACATCAATGTCAACCATATTTTAAAGTCCCTTAAAGCCTTAAATCCATGAAACCAAGCCAAAGAGAGCAAAGACAAAGGGAATAGGATTACATATGTTAAGAGGCTCAAGGGCCATATAGATCTGTTTGTAGAGTGCAGGGGTAAAAACAGACAGAACACGCAACTGTGACCTTTCTGTTTGGAGGCAGCCATTTTCACTATTCAGCGACCCATTTACATTCATGCATTTATCAAGTCAGGAGTTCTGCCTTCACCCTCATCGGACGCATCCATTAGAGGCACGAGATCACCAACACGTTGCATGCTGAGTGTCAGACGTGCGGAAGACAAAGCCAAGAGAGACACAAATGTCCAGCATCGTTGTCCTGGCGACCCAGGCCATAATAAGCTGCCGGTCAAACTTCAGTGAGACTCCAGCGACCGAGACATTTTCTAATTTGTAAGAAAATGGCCTTCATGCTGACTCTGCCAAGAGGTTTATGTTTTCAGCCCTGGCCATTGTGAGTTAGTTAGTTAGTTAGTTGGCAGGATTATACAAAAATGACCACTTTTCAAGACCCAAGGAAGGAGCAATTAAGGTTTTGGTGCATTACTAAATCATTTATTTTCTGTGGTTGCTGTAGTTTCTTATTTCAGTCAGACATTGTCTCACTTTGATGCAAAACATCTGCAGGGAGTGATGAGTTAAACCAACGGCAGCCTGAATGGAACTGAGGAGTAATGAAATACACTGAGAAGGGGTCTCAAATAAAGGGAAGGTTTTTCCTTCATCACCCGCCCGTCTGTCTTACCATGGCTGTAGCTCACCCCCGGGCTGAGGGTCGAGGGGCTGGCCACATGCTCCCTGCTGGGCGTCTGGAGGCCGGCCTCCTTCTCCCTCTCTTTGTCCCGCTCCTTCACCTGGCGCTGGCTCATCCTGCCTGGGGTCAGAAGGACGGTGTCATCACTGCACGCTACAGCAGCTGGAGGAGGCGGAGGGAGATCATTAGAAGAAGGAGGAGGAGGAGACGCGTTGCCATCTTGTGTCCGACCACATCTCTTTTGACGGCCCTCTGGTGGAGCGCTTGTTAGCTGCAGCCCTCCGTTTCATAACGCTGTGATCAATTATGTAACATGTTTCATTCAAGCCCGATGATTGGGAAATGTGCGTTTCATGAGGCCTGAGAACTTCCCCGGGATTTAGTGGGCGATAACGAATCAAGCCTATTTGTTAACAATAAATAAATGAATGAATGAAAAACCAAAAAATAAATGGATGAAGCTAAGACACGTGCTGGTTCTGTGCACTCCGCCAGCCCTCCACGTCTCACCTCCCTGCCCTACGTGCACGCGTGTTCCATTTCTGAGGGCGAGCGTGTGAGCGAGAGACGGATAACCACCTGCTCAGACTCAGGTGTAAAGACTGGTTGAAACCAGTTTTCTGCCTCTTCTTTGAAAGGCACGTTCACAGTAAAGATCGACACCTAGTTCGTCCTGAGTATACACGCAGCTGAAGCCGCGTCACCACGTGTCCCCGTGTCTCTGAGTGATCGCCCTGTTCTCAGCGTGTCCCGGGTGTGTTCGCACCAGAGCTGTCGGTTGGTGACGGAACAGCTCAGGACAGATGTTCGCACCCAGTGCGGAAAACAGGGCGTCTGTCTTAATGAGACACACTGAGACCGGGGACCTGCTCCCTCTCTCATGCCGAGGAGTGAATATACTGCAGATGGCGCTGCCCCAGTGGCAGCTGGTTACAGGAGCTCCCCACTCTTTCCTACTTTTTCTTATACTTTCTCCCTTTTTCTGGCGTGTTTTCTGTTTTTTCTTTAGACTGGTCAATCCAGGCTTTCATTACGCTCGTGGAGAGACCACTTTTACTACTTTTGCTTTGTGTTTCCTGGTTTTTTCGGCACTTTTTGAAACCCCGTCAGCGAACACAGAGCTATTATGCGTTGCTGCACTCGCATTCAAATACACACTGAGCAAGATGTTGCGCTGCAGGCACTTCATTTCTATTTATTCTGAGGTTTTACTACACTACACAGTTTATATAACCGGATACAGTCACAAGTGTTTGGATGTCGGTTTGTAGTAATATTATTATTGAGGGGAAACATATTATCAACCTAAGTTTATATCCTCATCATTATTTTTTTTAATTAATAATTTATTGCATCCTTTGAATGCAGAATATTCTGTCACACACACACACACACACACACACTAAAGATATAATATAATCCAGAAGATAATCCATCGAATAATCCGGCCATGTCAGCATCCAGACAGCAGTGTGGAGTTGTGGGTTGTTGAATGAAGCTGTGTACGAGGAATGTGTGTGTGTGTGTGTGTGTGCTAACACACGTTCATACACAGCTGGAGACGACAACAATAATGTAGTATATCATTTTCAGGAGTTCAATATATGCGAGTGTGAGACCAAAGAAAAACAGATAACCCCTGTTAAAGACATATGAATGGGGAGTTACCAAGTTTGTGAGACATAGTGGATGAAAGCAAATTAGCTCCTGAAATCCTCTTAACCACTGCTTTGCAATTTGATTGTCCACGTCCATTCAGATTTAAATGCAGAGTTCCATTTCAAACAGTAAAAAAAAAGGCGTGGGCATTTTTGAGACGGAGTTTCACACAGTTGTGTGTCACACAACCTTCTATTTTCACCTCATGACCGCAAAGAGCAGTTACTGTATCTGGAGGCAAAAGGCACTACAGGCCAATAAAGGAGCACTGAGCAAAGCGTCGAGGAAAATGAAAACAATGAAGAAGTGGGGCAGAGCAATCAAAAATGTAATTATACTGAACACACAACACGGTGGCAAAATAAACACAGGGGTGAATTTGGTGCATTATTTTTCCCTGCCCTATCTGAAAAAACACACACACACACACCTGTCACTCACACTCCCTTATGTTCAATCGGGCCCTAAATATGAGCCCTGGCCCTTCCCCTGGGCACTGCCCTTCGTCTGAAAGGTCACTGGCTTACCGGAGGTGGCATGGTGCTCTCTCAACTCTGCATGGTGCTAGCAGGGGAGAAGGGTGGAGAAAGAAAAAAAAAAAGAAGAAGCACAAGAGGAAGGACAGAAACGAGAATGTTTGGAGAGAATGGGATAAATAATGAAGGGGAGAGACGTCCATCAGATGTTGCCCCGGACGTTGGCAGGGGTCGGTGTGCGTGCAGCAGGGTTGGCGGCAGCAGCAGCAGCAGCAGCAGCAGCAGCAGCAGGAGGAGAAGAAGCCGCAGCCGGACAGGACGACAACAACATGATGAAAGAAAAAAAGAGGAGACAAGAGACAGAAAACAAAAAGGAAAAAAAAATAAAATAAACAGACATTAGTTCAACCAAAATGTAAACGTGAACATAAAACTGACAACAGATCGGGGCAGTGTGGGGGAATGGAGACACTGGATAAAACAAGTAAACAAATAAATTAAACTGCCATGACCACACAGGCCACTCATGCAATTTACTCTGGGTAATGGAACCAAATCAAACCAAATCACCAAATACATTCATTTAATATTGTACATACTGTTTCACACTGTAGGTTGCCAAAATATCTTTTTTTAAATATCTTTTTTAATGAATCAGATCCTGATTTACACAGGGGACGTGATAGAAATCTCACAAATATGACTGAGGGTCCCCCTAGTTCCCACATTCTGGGAGAAACGCCAAAGTTGTGATTGGCTGGAAGCGCCAGAGCCACTGGCTGAGAGGATAGAAAACAGAGAGAGCTGCTTACAACAATAAGGCCAACGGATTAAGAAACTGTCGCTGGACGTCAGAGGTCGATAAACAAGGCTTTGTGGGGAGGCATCAACAGAGTGGCTTCCTCATTTAATCTCAGCTCAGTCCACTGTCTCGCAGAGCCCCCCCCCCCCCCCCCATAAGAGGACGGTGCAAAACATAGACGACATTGTACATGGCTGTTGGCTTAACATGTGTAAGTACAACAGCTTGTTATTAGGGCTGAAGGTAAGTTTGTCAGGCTCAGTCTTTGACAGTTTCAGCGAGTACTGGATATACTTGGCTGGAAAGTGTGTCACGCTGTTATGATTAGAATTATACGCAAGCCTGCACTGTTTACATTTCAGTCACCTCTGGGGTTTTGCCCTTTACCTGTGCTAACCAGCTAACCGTCAGGGCATATGTCTACAAAGGGGGCCGAAGAAATAGTGAAACTCGCCCCATGTCCTCCGGACCTTCCAAACCTCTGACAGGAAACACAGCCCCGAACGCAGCGCACTCTCTCTACCCCTAAAAAGATGAAGAGTGCTTACACGCAATAAAATGCCATGACATATTACATAACATTTAAACATCACTTGCAGCAGATTTTTGACCCAGTTTCTTTTTAGCAGCAGTGAAAGAAGATATAATAACATCATCTTTTCCCCCCTATTTCCTTTATCTGAAGGGCACCCCCCCCCCCCCCCCCCCCTCCCTCCTCCCCCCCCCCCCCTGCATTCTGCTTGGAATAAAAGAACTGTGTCATGAAGGCAAATTCTGTTCATATGGTGAATTGCCTGTGCTCTGTATTTTAGCTCCTTCTAGAAAAAAATCCCCGCCAGTCGAGAAACACATTTTGACCAAGGATTGAGGGAAGGACTACGCCAAGAAAAAGAGACAGAGAAGAAGGAGAGCCACATCTGTCTGGTCTCAGTGCTAGTCTGCAGATAAACTGCTGAGTCATCACTGGCATTTGGTTAGTTCTTATTGTGACAATAAATTCAGAGATGGCATGTGTCTTGAAATTAGATGCAGGCAACACATTAACAGTTGATCCAAAACAACTGCATGTTGTCTGCAAGACAGCAGTGAAAATTCATAAATGTGATAGTATAATTTAAGTTCTCGTACCCCCAGAATTTAATCTAAACAAAACAAATTAAATAACGAAAAAACAAAAAAACTGCTTGATTTATGAAACAGTGGAAAAATTCAATTCAGCTGACTCACCGAAGCAGCTGTGAGCATCATCAACAGCAGGCATGGTTGGTTCTTAGATTCAATTCTGATCAACGCCCACGATGACGACGACGATCATCACACGGCTTCGAAATAAACTGGAAACATCTATTTTGCCATTTCCAGGACGCTCATGTCACATGACGCTATCTCTCTTCTCGTCCTCCGGGCCCGGTCTGAGTGTGGCCTAATGAGGAAACCTAATACAATACAAGCCAGGACTTGGATTGGATATCGCGATTAAACATTCCTTGGTCCAGATGCTGATCTGGTAAATAGAAACCAGACGAGGAGAGTGTTCCCAGATGACTGCTTTAGTGGATGTGAAACAGGAAGCAGCCTCGGTTAAATGTCACAGCAAGAGCAAATGATTTTTTTTTTTTTTTTTTTTTGAAAGATAAACTTGGGGAAATAAGAGCTTTGCATCACTGAGCCATGTCAGCTAGTGCATCATCGTGGTGAATATCCTGTCACCTCACCTAATACCACACCGTCCTCCATTTACGTACTGGAGAAAAAAAAAGACACATACTTGATAAATGGCTTCATGCAGTTGCAGCTTTTTGCAGCCTCAGTCAACATGAAAACAGCTTCAAAATGCAACGCGAAACTAAATTCTGCAGATGAGACAACGAATGCGTGATATTCAGTTTGGACTGAATATGTTCCATATTCACTGCAGAGCTTTCTGGAAAAAATAGATAAAAAAACGACCGTCGGAGCCACCCTCCTCTGCACAATATTACATTCCGTAGCCTCTATAACCCCATCCTCCTCCTCTGCAAAGCATTGTGGGGAAAGTGAGTGGACAGCAGCGTGCAGGAGTGTCAGAGTGCTTCCATCCATCAAAGGACGAACACATCCATCATCAGGGGGCGGGGCCCATGGAGTCAGCAGCCTGACTCCAGCGTGTGGTATAGATCCTGGGCTGCTGCCCATATGGTGGCAGATTTACAGCCACGCTGGAGGTGCAGCGGGCACGATAAATAAAACGCCCCCAGAGCCTTTGACTGTAGGCCTGGGACCATTTGCCAAGATACTGTCCAAAGTCGTACTTAAGGCAAGGAAACAAGTTCCATCTACTGCAAGACACAAGGTTTATTTTTTCAATCCTTGGCAGGAAGGTAGAGAGGAAACAGTCGGAACCCAGAGGTGTTTTGATCTTTTTTTCGAGTGTCTCCTGCACTGAAAGACAGACACGAAGCAGGCGAGGACCAGTGACACTGTGCAGGACTGACCTGTCCACAGGTCCATCACTTCTGCACTTTGCCTACAAATGAAACCAATTATACAACTTTGAACAAGTTTTTTTTTTTTTTTTTTTTTTGGCATTTCCTCTGGTCTGGCCCAAGATTTAAATAAACACAGAGTGTGATGAATGTAATGGGATGCATTGAATTAGCGCTGTCATGGTGGCCGCTGCATTGATTGTGTTCGCTGCCTGAAAGTAGGTTCCGCACCTAATGGCTATTTTCGTTGTTGATTTGAGGGGCTGATTACGTTACGTCGATTTGTTTCCTCCATGACATATGGGGGAAAAAAAAAACAAATCAATAACGAATGCTAAACAAGAAAAATGTTTGGAGGAAGCCGCTTCATACGCTGTTAAAGTTCTTTTTCCCTGTCTGAAGTTTATCTCATGACGTTCATGAGACAACTGGGAACATCACGTACCAGACTGTCCTTATTTTGAAACTTCAACTCCGTAGCTAATGGTTTTTAAAGTAGCAATTTGGACACGAGAAGACAATAACAAGCGGCTCGAAGTGATGATGAGGCTTTCAGCACACAGCACTGCATCACTTACAGTGTCTACAAGCGAACTACAGTCTTGAGAATTCTTGAAAATGCCATAAGATTTGTGCGGTATCTGTCCCGCGAGTCGTGTGGGGACGAAGTCTGAGAGAGCGTTTAAATCCAGAATAAAAACAGCTGGAAGAGGACGGGGAGGAAATCGGTGGCTTTGTAAGGTCAGACAGGAAAGAGATAATTCACAGGACCGGAGCGAGCTTCCACACAAAAGCAAACAAGGGAAATCCCGACGGATCTTTGGCGTTCCATCCTCCGTCGCCATTATAACGACAGATGCCTGCTGCTGCTGCTGCTTTTAGGCTCTGATGCAGCTCGCATGGACACCCCCCTTTGTGTTACATGAGAAAGAAGCGGGGATGTGAGAAGGAGGACACTCAACAAATAGAGGTGTAGCGGCGCTCCAGGTGGGTCTGTGTGCCCTCACGCAGAGAGAGGTCTCAGTTTCATCCCTGCAGGAGGGCATCGAGGAGACAGGTTAGCTGTTCTTGAAAGGAAGGGTGGTACGACTATAGAAGATCTGAAATGAGGTTAAGGTTCAACTAATAAATAAAGAGGTCAGATGGCATCTGAAAGTTTTCCGTGTTACTCTCAGAGTCTTGAAACAGTTTCATATTAATAATCTAATGAATATGCATTACTCTCCTTTACTCCAGTAACAATGGGGATGCAGGACATTTTTTCATAAATGATGCCCTGTCCCGTTGCAAGAGGCAGCATGAAGTCCATCTCTAGACTCCAGCAGCCGTTCAGAATGAATGAACACAGGCTTCGGCTTAGTACTATAAACTTGATTAGACTCGATTCAGCCCCGCCGCCTGCACCCCTGAGCTGCAGAGCCAAAACGAGCCAAAACATGAGCATTCCTCCGTAACTGCTGGTTCACTGAAATGAGCCATGAACACGGACAGAGATAGAAGTGGCTATTTGGATGATTGTGAGACATTCCGGGTGTTAACTGTGCAAGGTTAGGATTGCCTTATAAATATAAAAGCATTTGATTCTTTTGTTTTGGGTTTTTTTTTTTTTTTTGCAGTAAAGCGCGATCGTGTTTCTATAATGTCCTAAACTCAGCAACCAGAGACAGACTTCCCCTTTCTGCCATTAAGCTCGATAAGATCCATGCTGCGTGCAGCAGCCCTCCCTGTTCGTCCACGCGACTCCCCTCCAACAGCAACAGCATGATCTGCGTTAGCTGTAAGTGTGGCAGTGTAACACTTAAAAAAACAAGAAAGGCAATAAATGATTCCATATGACTGAATGACACAGCCCCCCCCCCCCCCCCCCCCTGTACTGACAGTATCCCCCACGCTTCCTGTACTGACAGTATAAAGTCTGTGAACATGCAAAGGATAAAAAAAAAAGAGGAAATGCATACCGTGTGTCACTCGGTGCTGGGGAGGTGAGCTTGTCGCTGCGGCTGCGTCTTTGTCAAACTAAACCTGGTACGACAAGCCACTGAGCTCAGCCCTGTCTCTTTCACACACACACACACACACACACTAAACCGTGGGGAGGAGAAAAGGCAAGAGAGAGAATTCAAACATCTCTCTCTCTCTCTCTCTCTCTCTCTCTGAGCGCTGTATCCTGTCATTCCTCGCTTTTTTTCTCTCATCTAATCATTCTAATTTCCTTGCGGTCCAACTCTCTAAATATCTAACATCACTGGACTTTGCCTATTGATCTGATCTGCCCGTCTCCCTGAACTTTTTTGAGCACGACACAACCCTTCTAATCATGATGGCGGTCAGGCAAACATCATCTGACGCACAGAACCACACAGCAACAAAAACAAAGAATATTGTTGTCGCCGCCGTAGCGAGAGTCGAACTCAAAATCCAGCGTACTAGAGCGGTTATTAGTGCAAGTCAGAGCGGCGCGCCCTCCAGCGCAGCCACTGTAACCACAAAGCTCTTCCTCGTGCTCTTGTTGACTGAGGCCCTTCTGCACCAATAAACCAAAGCCACCGAGCCCATCTCCACAGCCATCATGGAAAATCACCCCGGAGGAGGAAGCGTGCAGGACGCAGTCGCCCTACGACCTCATTACTCCGCTGCTGCTGTCTCCATTTACCTGCTGAATTGAAAGACGCGACGCCACATGCGACTGAATGCACAGGTCGAAGCAAAATCAATGCATTCAGCAATCAGTTAATATTATTATTATTTGAATGAAGCGTGGAACAGCACAAGACCTCGGACGAGAGCAGAACAGGCCGCGTTTTACTGCGGCTTGTATTTCTCTCACCGAACTAAAGCAGAGATGCAAAACAAACAAGGCCGAATTGATGAATTGATCGCCTGCAGTCTTTATGCTGGGGGCTGTAGCTTTTAACAGTGTGTCAAAGGGCACATCTGATATTGAGCAACTAATGTCAGTTAATGTCGGTATAATATACTTTTACGCTCACAGTGACACGGAGCTGTAAAATTGTGCCATAAAACCAAACCAATGCACTGACAAGCACTAAGAGACTCAGATTAGACGTGACTCAATCAAGAGCAAAATATGCCAGTGATGGATGGATACCTTTTAGAAGTACTATGAAGGAGATGCTGCATCAAGTCAGACTTTGGTCTCTGTCCTAAAGGAGGACATTGGATTTGTTTTTTTCTTAACAAGCCCACAAAGAGGTTTTTGTGACGGCTCCCTCCGCATCCAGTCTGCTGAGCGAGTGGACCGAGATTCACGTCATGAGGCCCGGCTGACAAAAACCTGCCTGTTCCTCGCAGCGGAAGCAGAACTACGATTCGAGGAGTTCGAAAAATAGTCGGATGAACCAAACAAACAAACAAACAAACAAACACAAAACGTCCGCCGCAGCCAGACATGCGAAAACATTATTTGCAACGGAACAGTGGCCACTTTAATCGGACTAAAGAGCTCTGCTGCAGGCAGGAAGCTCCCGTCTGTGAATCTGACACTGTTTCCTGAAAGAAGGAAACTCGGAGCGCACAGCCATGAGAGTCACTGTGGGCGAGCACAACAATCCTCAACAGCAAGACGTGTGACTGCAGTGAATTTTTTTTTTTTTTTTTTATAATTTATATTCTTGCGCAAATGCTGCAGCTCGGTAATGTTGACAGAAGAAGAGTCTTATTATTGCAGTGTATTTATAGGGGAACTGGCTCGGCATTCAACTTCCCCTGCTTTAGACACAACAATGACAACTGTATCACATCCTCATTCTCAAATGGGAACTGGTGATATTCTACTGTAATCTGGTTGCAAGTCATTTAAGTGTAATGCCAGTTCTATGTCAGTACAGGTGTGGTTTGGTGACAAAAGTCAAAGGAACTGAGACGTTGGCAGAACATCGCTCTGCCAGAAAAGACAGGAAACACCACAAACGGAGAAAAGGAACACCTGCGACGCCCCCTGTCCAGCAAACAGAACGCTGTCACTGACACTCTCCCCAGTAATTAGACACATCCCCGGGCACAAGGGGGAGGAAATGAACGCCAGCAAGGCGACGAAGCGCAAGAAGCTGCAGCCGAGACACGGTGCTGTTATGCAACGTCAAAATCGAGGGATTTCATTCAATCAGCCGACCGAGACATAAGCTGGCTGTTTGTTGACATTTCACACTGAAGGAATTAATCACGAATACTCGGAAGATTGTTTATTTTGGGATCATGCGATAATTTGAGGACGCTCTGCTCATATGTTACATCATCACATCAGAGTCTGAATGTCAAGCTTTAGGTTTGAGCTCTGTGTCATGTCCCACTGTTTTTATGAATGCCTGAATTACTTTCAGTGGACACTATTGTATATGTATCTCAACATATACTGTCCACATGGCCCAGAGAGTATACTCATGCCATTAGCATCCGAAGGTAACGGATGCTCCTAAAGACTGTGCCTTTAAGCTCAATGCGCACTTATCGATCCACCCCAGCAAAGAACAGAGAACTAAATGTCTTCTAATAGAGTCCAATGGGTCCTATAATAGAGAACAACTCTGAAACAGATTGGATGTGTAGAGTTAACACACGTAGTACTTCTAGTACACCCTGGATAATCCATACGGAATTGATGTCCAGCTCACCCACCAACGTTGCCTGATTAATAGAGTGATTTACCTGAAATGGCGGAAGAAAACGCGTGACAAATCCAGATCATCATCTCGCTGTCTTTTCAGAGAGCTCGTGTTTTTTTCCATACCCCCATCCGAGGCCGAGCTAAAGCCTTGGAGGGCGCGCGCCTGCTTCTCCTGTTTACTTTAGCTCATTTACTTAAGAGGTGAGATTGTGTCTCGTCAGGCTGGGCTGTCAGCTCGGCTCTGTCGGCAGCATCTTGAGTCTGACCACTGACGTGCAGCGTAGCCGATGCCTCCTCGGACACTCAGGCCCTGACAGCAGCCTGAAGCCAGTTCTCAACTCTGGTTTCTCGTGGCCTCCTGCAGCTTGGGATGTTCTGCAAACTTGGCACTAGACGAAAAGTTAGTGGATCCCCACTACAAAAAATATTATTTATTGACCATAAAACTCATATTTTGCTGTGAAAAAGAACAAAATCGGAACTTTTAATCTGAAAATTAAAAGTGTTCTGGACTCAACTTGACTGTAACAAAAACCTCAGCACTCTTTCTTCTCAGTGTAATTTTCATACTGATGATTCAGTGAGTGGTGGCAAGCATCGTGTCACGCTTGAGCAGGGGTCCATTACAAAGTTACAACGTTTGTCGATTTTTATGATGAAAGAACTCTCCGCCTGCTCAGACAGCGGGGTTTATGGGCCGCAGGAAAATACACAGTTGGGACTTCCAGGCACCGGCCAAGCTTCCCTGGGACAAAAAGTCTTAGGAAAGAGCAGTTCAACAGCCATCTTGGATGGGTTTCTTTTTCCTCCTGTCCTTTTTAGCTTCTGCAATCCCCTCAGATCCTCCTTCTCTTACCCTTAAGCTACCTCACCGACCATTGTTTGAGTGCATAATGGCTGTCTGTGAGCCTTTCCAATGCTGCCTGTTGGGAACAGCAGGTCACCAGCACTTCCATTACAGTATGTACAATGCAAATGACAGGAGCCTGAATGGCCGTGGAGGTTTGAAACAGGAGGGGGGGAGGAGGAGGAGGAGGAGGAGGAGATGCACACTGCCATAAACCATCCCCAGTCTTTCATCTCAGGGTTTTTTTTTTTTTTTTTTGTCCAGAGCCGTCCTCTCCAGCGAACAGCAGGATAGGCCAGAGACACAATGCATCCCGCAGTCCGAGTCTCGCACTATCCCGGCACTGCAGTCGCTTATAATCTGCAATCGAGCCATAACACGCTGTCCCGCCACCTCCGAAAAGAGGGTTTACTGTTTGGTCACAAAGAGGTGCACGTTCATCAAATGTAATTCAGCCCCCCCCCCCCCAAAAAAAAAAAAAAATAGAAGCAGTAGACCAATTTATGCATCGGCGCTTTCATTATACACCCACTAAATTAGGCTCCAGAGATGCTGGGGTGAGAAATTAGCTCGCGCTAATAACAGAGACTGAGAGTTATTAAAACTACTCCCACTCTCGGAAGAAGAAGAAGAAGGGAAGGGCTCCAAACTCTGCTCCCCATTCAATCCAATTGTGTGTCATTGTGTGCCGAGGCACGCGGGAACAGCATTATCACCGCGGTTATCTGCAATTAGAATTGCCCTCCTGCTCGCTGCAGAGAAAAAAAAAAGGCAATTGAGGACTATGACTGAGTTGAAATGAAAGGTCAAGGTCGCTTAACAAGGCTGGGATCTAAAAAAGTGCCCTCGAGAGGGTTAATCTCGAATCACATCATAGAGCGGAACTAAGAGCAGGAATTGTGGTTGACTGCGTCTTCTTTGGAGGAGGACATCTTTAAAAACACCCCTGTGACCTTTAATCAACCACAGCCTAAGTGACCGTAGCTGGCTCGTCTATCTGCTGACACTCGCTCTGACGGTAGCTTGATTAGAAGGTGCCTGCCACGAAGGGCCCTGGCAGGTCGGCTCCGGGTTCCTAATATTAGCAACTTTATTAAATCGTTTCGATGCAGAGGGTGCGCTCACGGAGCAAACGTCCTGTCACCGACTCCAAAAACAAGCAGGATCCCTTTCTGACGCAGAGGAGGTTGAGTGAAAACCACCAATTATTAGGGACAATGACGAAGCAATGAGGCGTCGTGGGCGGAGTGATCCCCCCCCTTTAACTCTCTGCTTCTTCTTCTTTTTATGGTGCTGTAAAATTACTAGGCTATTTCAGGGTCATTACAAAGGCTTATTTAGATGCACAAAATCAAAACTTTTTGAGCCAAGGATTAGAAAATGTAGGTTGTGTGACTGTAAAACTGTACATAGACTGCCAAAGACTCACCAAGGTTTTCTCAGGCTCCTGCTGGGACTCAGAAGAGGACTCCATGGTCGTGTTAAACCAGAGTCGGGCCTGTCAGCGGCGCTCCGACGGCTGCATGCCTGGCAGGGGGAGGGAGAAGCAATGTGTTACCACAACAGGACAATTCTGTGTGTTCTTCTATGTATCTTTTGTTATTTTTTTTACTTCCATTTCATTCAGTTACATTTCTGTTCACAGAGTAAAATGTGTAAAAAAAAAAAAAAAAAAAATGAAACCAGCATAGCCTTGCAATTGTTTTCACAGCAGTATAATTTTATTTTATTTATTTATTTCTTTTTTCTTAGCAAATGATTCTGATTCTGTCGTTTCTGCCACAGAAAAGATGACAAAAACAGAAACCTATTCACCAATCACGCCCCCCCCCCCCACCATACCGCCTTTTACCACCCGGACAAAGGTGTCGTAGCTTCCGGGCTTTAATAAACAGCCAGCTTTCGGTGGGAGGCAGCGAGGAACAGAAGCTCAGCCAGTGTCCGCTGCTGAAAAATTCATACTCCTTCATACCTCCTCTTCTCCTCTGCCCTCAAGTTCTCCTCCCTATAGATGTGTAAAAAAAAAAAAAAGAAAATGAAACCAGCATAGCCTTGCAATTGTTTTCACAGCAGTATAATTTTATTTTATTTATTTATTTCTTTTTTCTTAGCAAATGATTCTGATTCTGTCGTTTCTGCCACAGAAAAGATGACAAAAACAGAAACCTATTCACCAATCACGCCCCCCCCCCCCACCATACCGCCTTTTACCACCCGGACAAAGGTGTCGTAGCTTCCGGGCTTTAATAAACAGCCAGCTTTCGGTGGGAGGCAGCGAGGAACAGAAGCTCAGCCAGTGTCCGCTGCTGAAAAATTCATACTCCTTCATACCTCCTCTTCTCCTCTGCCCTCAAGTTCTCCTCCCTATAGAAACGCTGACGCACGACACTGGTTTCTGACACCTTGTTGTCGCTTTATGAATCCACAGGAATTTAACCCGGCTGCCCCTTCTATATTCAAGACGTGACGACTCAATGGAGTGACGCGACATTAAACAAGCCTTTGGATTCAGTTCACTGTGCATCGTATAACAACAACAACAGCAACAACTGTGCCAACACGTCCCACACTTGCGAGCCTTGCATGATACACCAATTCAACCCTGTCATAAGGTTTTACCTCAGAACGGTAAGCAGCGCAGTCTTTCCCGTCTCCTCCTGGAGATGACGAGCACAAAGCACAGAGGAACACAGAACAAACGCACAAGTGTAAACACAGCCAGGCAAATTTCCTGAATACAAATGTGGATCTATTCTAAAGGGGGCCGCTCATTCATTTCTGAAAGGTAAAACAAACATGAGGTTCATGATGAAACTGTGGTGTAGAAGTACACCAGGTATTGCTGCTAACATTCTACAAATACAATTTTTTTTTTTTTTGTTGCAGTCAGTGTTTACTGTATATACCAGTCTATTCCGCCACAGCCTTCACAGCCTACACATTATCTAGATCAAACAGTGTCGACCCGCGCTGGTTATACAGGATGTCTCCTGTCCTGTTTTCCAACTTGTTGGTTTACATTCATGGATTAGCTCAGCGAGAGAAGCATTTACATGAATAATTAACTTGGTATTACAATATATATATATATAACAATACTGTCTCTTTGTGTCGCAGAGATTATGGCGTTTGCTTGTCGGCGTTTCCACTCCTTGCTCAAACAGAAACACACACTTTATTTGCTCACCTGTCAGGCCAAAAGTTCTCCAAGAAAAGAGACTGAATTTCACGTGCACGCCGAGACTCCCCAGTTAGTGATAGACGGTCAGCGGCTATGCTGGGACAAAACAAACCCTGAGGCCAGATTTTTTTTTAAAAACGATACGCGAATACAAACTGACAGCTCCGCCAAAGGTTGCCCCGAGACCAGGAACAGAGAGTCAGGATCCCCAAATTGACCACTAACAGGAAATGGAGCTAAATGAGGCCAAAACCACAAGAAGCAGCAGCATTGGTTTGTATCAGCTGCCCCACCTCATTAGAACAGAGCCAGCACTCTGCCACAGGAATAACACTCTTGGTTAAAGCTGCGACGCAAGTTTATGATCACGTGAGACCATCTGTTAATTGCTCTCTGTGCTTTTAAGGAGATTAATCTGCGAGAGCAGCTGCATACCAACACATTGACTGTCCTAAAAATGCTTTCAAGATTAGGGCAGACAGCCATTTAGGCCGACTGCTGTTTTGTTTGGATATTTTAATGGTATAAAATGCTATGGCCCCACCTGAGATTAAAGCAAAGAAACATTTCTTCAATAACCTCCAGCCTTTATTTTGACTTGTGCACGCAGCAGTTCTCCTGTCAGGTGGTTGTGAGAGGAAACGCATCGCTATAATATATAATATAATTCTTCAACTCATGGACAACACAGCGCGAGGACCGCCACACACCGTGGTGCACACTGCGCTTCACGTGCTATTGACCTCGCCGAGAACTATGGAGTCTGTGCCACCTTTGTGATCACACGTTTGAAATCATCCCAATACACGACGTGCATTGCATGTACGATAAAATATTGTTTCCAAAGTCAGCGGATATGCAAGCGAGGCTGGCAATCAGTACTATTAGTTCTACCAAGGTCCCAGCAGTCCCCTTATAAAATCACATTTAAATTCACCAGGGCACACATCAAGTAAATGGCTTTGGATTTAGAAAAAAAAAAAAGCAACTAGGCTTAGTCACCCTGTCCTGGATAAATAAAGAGGGGGGAAGTAAATGATTTCATTTACCCCTGCTTGCGTTTATTCACTGTGCACGGACCAGTAATTTGATCATAAGAAAGCGCAATCTCATTTAAAGCCAGTCAGAGCGCTGCAACGTGAATGCCTCAAAAGCCTCTTTCACCCGCAAAACACCGAATCCACAGATGAGTCATAAAAGAAAACAGGGGTTTAGTGATTCGGGGCATTCTGGGAAATAAGAGAAGGCTGAGAACTGTGTTGTACAAGGAACCATCACAGAGAAACGCACCGCAGGTGGGACTGAATTTGTGACGGCTCGGTCATTAACGTTTACATGTAATTCTATTTTTAAACAGCCCCTGAAAATATACTGAGCGAATATATTCAGGTAATCTCCACTGTGAATTTTTAAGCAAAAAAATAAACATTTGCATGAGTATTTAGGGTGTGTGTGCGTAGCTCTTGGCAATATTGTGTCAAAAAGCAGTTAAGAGGACAGGTTGCAGGAAGGAGGCACTTCTAGGATCCTACTCAGGGACATCAGACAGAGGACATGCAGACATCAGTGAAATAACACCCCCCCCCCCCCCCCCCCCCCCCCCCCCCCCCCCCCCCCCCCCCCCCCCCCCCCCCACACACACCTCCTCATCAGTTATTCCACTAATGTCACACTCCAATGTTCCAATGGCCTCTTGTCTCCAGCCAACAGATGCACTTCATCTTTCCTCAACACTCAAGGACCCGACATGCTGAGGACAGACGCTTCCCTCTCTCTCTCCTCGAACCAGCTTTAGCAATCAGACCATGACTCAGGCAGAAGCAGCAGCCGCGCGGCCAGGGTTGGAAAATAACCGGCACATCAAGCCTTGAAACATTAAGGCACAGTTTTCTGGACGTGCTGCATTCAATGTTGCACTTATGAAAAACATACCTGTACTGTATTTCAAATATCTCAATGACTACATGATAGAGTACCACTGACACTGGGTGCAGACATTTCCCACAAGAAGAAATCTAACCACCTTGTGATCCCTTTAATTCCTTGGCATTACATGTTGTAGCACAAACCCAGGTATGACCGATTGCATGCACAATTAATTATAAACCCCAACTGACTCTGCTGTCCTTGTGTTAAGAACTAATTAAGGATTGTTAACACACTAGCCTCCTACACTGGCATGGTTCAGTGGCTGCATTATACCTGCAACACATCAACGTCAGCGCTGATGCTTGGGGCTCAAAGCCCCCGCTGCAGCCGAATAACCACAGCTGATCTTGTTTTCTCAATTTTTCTAGTTTTGCATTTGCAACAATTTCATAAGAAAAAAAAAAAAAAAAAAAAAAAGGAAGTCCGTTTCATTCCTGCCAAAATAGTCTGCGACCTGAGCGCGAGGAATCGCTGCCAAAGATAGAGGGCAAACAAAAAAAAAAGGAAGTCCGTTTCATTCCTGCCAAAATAGTCTGCGACCTGAGCGCGAGGAATCGCTGCCAAAGATAGAGGGCAAACGCAGAGGGAATCCTATACTTGTGGCTTGGCAGGGGCCCCAAAGCAAAGCCGGAAACACTGGCTTGAAGGGTTTTTCCACCCAGCCAAATGATAAAGGGGGAACCTCTGAGAAACGTGACTTTAAACAGATGAACCGGTTTACTGATCGACAGATACACGTTTGCAGTTCCATCATTGATTTCTATTGTAGTGCACGAGTTTAAATACATATGTCAATGGCTTTTTATATACGTGGGCCATTATCAGTGCTTTTTCCAAAGCTGCTTTACAGCAGTGAGTTGAAGACAATCCCAGTATGAGCAGGACACAACATGCCTCTGTAACAAATCCCAACCTGTAATTTAAGCCAAGTATCTTTTTAGACTTACCACTGCTTACCTTACTTTTTTTTTTTTTTTTTTTTATCTTTTAATAATATTTCAGAAAAATAAAGTTGACTCGAACCTTTTTTATCAGTGGTTTCACATCAGTGCCTTCCTGAGCAATTACAGTGCAACTGCACAAATAGCTTTGCTTGTGCATGCAGACTGAGTTAAAGCAGGGTGTTTTACCAAAACAAACAGGTCTGAAGATTATGCAGGCAGATCGGTAAACGCTGGCTTGGATTGCTCGTCACATTTGGCTTGTTTTCTGCTGCGGCGAACACTATGATGCTGATTGTTTTCAGATTAACAGCAGGGGCAGGCAAGGACAGCAATCACTTCAGGCCCCTAAGCTGATTGTAGCGATGTCGCCGTCTGCACTCAAAAGGGGGAGAACGTGCTCTGAGAGCGCGGCAGGAGGAGCCGCCCCTTTTTGCACCAGAGCGTCAATCGGCTAACAGATCCGTCCCTGCTGCCTCCACCCCACCAACAGGCCTTAGCTCACCTGTGCTTGCTCATAAATTCCAGCGTGTCGGCTTCGTTGACGCCCCTGTCTGCAGCACAAGGAGCCTGAATCTGCAGCCCCGGGCGAAGTTTCAACAAGTCCCATTAAGATGACAGGCGAGCTCTGGGACGTGAACTTGGCGAATTATGGGGAAGAATGTCAGATGACAAACTATGACTAGACAGTCACGGGCCCAGACTGTCTGCTCGCATCATGTGGGGTGGTGCTTGGCGACAGCGATGCTGGGAGAGAAATGCGAGCATCAGCATGTTTATTTGCTCAGAGTGAAAATATTAAAAGCTGATGCGGCAAGTTCTTTATCTAAGTTGAGCATGTGGGGATTTGATACAAAAAAAAAAAAAAAAAAAAGCTAAGTTGAGCATGTGGGGATTTGATACAAAAAAAAAAAAAAAAAAAGAAAACTATATAGAATAATACCTCCAGCTGGATGGCTGGGTTGCACATTCATGTCACGCCATGCTACTCTGCGTTCCGCCTCTTCCTTTTGAGTCGTTTTGTCATTGTTGCTGATGAGGCGCGCCGCCCTTGTGATGTGGTCGCACGCCTCATGATGCACCACAGTCATATGTCAGCGGCGTGACCGCTCAGCCCCCTCAGTACCCCTCGGGGGGGGGGGGGGGGGGGTCCACGGGGGGGGGGGGGGTTACCAGTAGCCGCACTTCTGTGCTGAAGAAGTGCTGCTGGCGAGGACTGCCTCCCAGTGAGGAAGCGCAGGAGCCAGGCCGAGCTTCTATCAATTCATACACGGGCCAGAGAGGACTCAAGATGTGTTGGCACAGCCTGGGATTTAGTCCCAGTCCTCTGCTGTCCGAGGGTCAACCCCACGGGAGAGAGGTCTTATTGACGGACCCAAGCCTGGTGGTAAATCTGGGGACGCGGTGACGTTATTAAACCCCTTGTCCAGATGCAGCTCTGCACATCTGGATGGGGAGGCATGTGGCACGCTGCTTCTCCCCCTGCATGATTCGATTCCTTCTCTGATGCCACGTGACGGGTTCGTTCACGCTGCTCTCTTCTTCTTCCCACGCCTGGATTCGGCATCGCAGATCCACAGCAACGCCCCCCAAGCGTCGGCTGTCAGTTAATAGCTTCTGGTTTGACCTTGAGGTGATGGCTTTAATGAGTGTGACATCATCAGTATGCTTCCCGATGTCGGCAGTCACAGCGGGCTCCTCGTCAGGAAACTGTCTCTTCGAACACGCTTGGTGATTTCAAAGCGGTTCTTGAGAGTCATATCGCTGTCATTGCCCCCCACTGTGAGCGCATTAATAAAGGACATGTGCGATATCAGTTTTTACAGGTAGATTTGTTGCAGAGCCCGCACTCTTCAGGGATAAGATGGCCAGTGTTTTGAGGTGAATAAATAGTTGCCTGGTCAACTGTAATCTTCCGCCTGTCCCACTTTGGTGCTGCGCACAGGGGGAGACGTCTTTAAAAACGGAATTAATCCATGTAGGTCAGAGAGAGATGAATAGTAATCAACCAGGAAAGTGGAGGAGGAGGAGGAGGATTGCCTGGCTAGACCACAGAGATCGTGTCTTTCCAGAACAGTAATCACTTTTCACCCTTCACCCTGTGACAAGAACAGAGGTGTTTAAAAACGTCAGTGAAAGAGACAGAAATTATACCCTACATGGAGTTTAACAGCTCCAAAACATGAAATTCTGATAAATGGCTAGGGTTAGCGTGTGTGTGTGTGTGTGTGTGTGTGACATCGGTCAAGCAATCTGCTTCAGTGAGCGTTAACAAAAGGGTTCATTCTTTATCCATGTCGCATTCACCACCAGTAGTCAAGTCGTGACTCATTCGGGCCAATCAGAAGTGTCTGCAAAAGCACTGATCTTGACCCCAGCCAGCAGAGCTGCCAGATGGGCGGCTGTGGCGCCACGTAGCACATATTTATTTCTGAAACAACCACTGTAGATGCAGATTAGCATTCGGCCCGTGAGGGTGCACAGATTACTGAGCAAAAGATGGCTTGCTGCCACACAGCACGCCACAATGTGATTACCACCTAATAGCAATCCAATGTCATTCAGTATCACTTCATGTGCAACATTAACTCCGGTACAGTCAGCGTCCATGACCTTGCCTCAACGCAATCTGATGCATGAAAACAAACAGAGCACTTCCCAACCAGGGATCATAGAAAGGATTATATAGTGTCTCTGATAGAAAAGAAAAAAAACAACCAGCAGCATGATGGTGACTCTTTTCTTTTTTGTTTTTGGTTTTACACTTTTTATATAATCCCTCTTTGATGTGGGGAAAAACACATGTAAGGCACTGGCAGCAGAATTAAAACCCAAGGTGACTCAGCGCTCCCTGAAATCTATTTATCAGACACGTGGATTGGAATGTTGATGAGGAGGTTGAGGACTTCGCTGGTCTCAAGGAGGCGATGGCAACCTCGGAGCAAACACCCGCCCCCCCTCTCTCTCGTCGCAGAAACGCTGACCTGAAGCTGATGGCTGATAATGGACTGCACAAAACCCACTACTGCCACAGAAACAGAGATAACAAGGCTCCAGCTCCACTACGGAGCCGCACACTGGAAATGCGTGTGACGCACACACAGCCTGGGATGAACAACGTGCGAGTTTGTGTGTGAGACACCTCTTACATAACAGAAAAGGGGGGGAAAAAAAATCCAGTCTACAGGTGCAATCGCTCACATCAGGCATTTGACAGAATTTGCGGACATCATGAGTTAGGAGCTCAAAGGTCACAGCAGCAGGCGGCGGTCCTCTGACCCGAGGATGACCTTTAAAGGAAATGGCACACGGGCTCGTAGACGCCGCCGTCAGCAGCTCCACTAAAATGAATCACCTTTTCAAGGCAGGCTGGGATTTCGACAAGAGCAGCTAGCGGGGCATCCGGCACATTTTCAGCCTGTTGTGTGATGCTGCCCCGATATTTAAGCATCTGTTACCCAAGCAGAGCTTTCCAACACACACCCAAACCATGAACACTCCAAAAAAGAAGCCTGGAAAGTGACAGTATCCCACAAAGGATCATGACGTCCGTCCAGATCGAGCGAATTTACACCGAAATCCGTAAAACACAGAGGGGTGGAGGGCTGATGCAGCGGCGTGCACGCGTGGAAGTAATCAAGGAGGAGGGCGAATAAAGGACCTACCTCGCGTAGCTCGGGCAGCAGAAAGCGCCATTACATTCACAACACAGCCTCTGAGTGTGGATAAGAGAGATAAATAGAGAAAGAGAGACAGAGAGAGACAGAGAGAGAGAGAGAGGGAGAGAGACGTTGCGATGACATCACCATATTTCTCTCCCTCCTCCTTGTAAATGGAAGCTGCCGCTGCAGGGCTGGCGAAGCGAGCGGCGGAGCGGCTGTAAGAGCTCGCTGCGCGCGCCAACATGAGTGCGCTCTCCACGCGAGCCCCTTTCCTCCAACACTAATGTGACCTCAATGGGTTCGTGTCTCTGCCTCCTACAGTGGCAAACAAACACCCACACACATACACACACACACACGATCCAAACACCTGACAGAGCCATGGGACCGAGCTGGAATACTCCTAAAAGGACTTAAGCAAATCCACATACATCAATAACATTAATGTTATTATGCAACACGGGAAGAGTTTTGATGCACAAAATTTAGTGTAAACATAAACCTTCCCTTAAACATTATTACCCCATCTGTGCCACCAGTAGAGTGGTGTTGTCTACGTCTCACGGTGAATAAACCAAGCCACTCTTAACCACTCACACGCACACAAACAGCCTGCACTCAAGCTGCGAGCAGCGTCTCTGTCTCCCATCATCAGGATGACACCTCCTTATGTCCTGTTTCCACACCAGTCTGCTTTACTGTGGTGCAGAACAGCAGGACCACACAGAGTAATCCAGTTCTGACTCTGTTCCAGGGCTTGTTTGGAATTCTTAGAGATCACACTTGAGGATTACTCTTTTGTGGCATCGAGAGCGGACAGATGTTACTTTGGAAAGAATCTTGTGTGGGCGTGTTAGACAAGAAGGATGGTAGAACTGCACTTGTTTCACGTTTTAGGACCAAACGTGTAAGCTGCCTTTTCCTGAAGCTGTCGGTTCGCATGGTTAATCCTGTCTGTGTGTGTGTGTGTGTGTGCATCAGTGCACATGTACTGGTCCAGCTGCGGGGGGAACATGCTGTTGCACCCAGCACCCAGCTGCGAGTTTGCTCCTGAGGGGAGAACAGGCAGGTGAAGGCTGACGTGGGGTGCGGAAGAAAACGCTGGCACATGTGCTGTATCCAAACACCCAACAAACACAACGCGTGTGTCTAAACACAAACATTCAACGCAATTCCCCAAAACATAACATGCCGTCTTTACTGCTCTAAACATCCACTTTACAATGGGAAAGCAATTTCAATATAATCTCCTCCTGAAAACTAATTCTCTCTCACTCCCCCCATTATCTCGCCACAGATCGGTGCATTGTATTTAACTCCAGTTGTTTGGAGCTTTAATCCAGCAATGACGCATCAGCCTGGTTCGGAAATTAATCAATGTTTTCACTCTCATTGCATGAGAGGTTTTTTCCTCAAATTGGAAATTGAAATTGGTCGTGAATATTGGTTTGGCTTAAGCGGACGGGAGTCAAGTAAACTCTCCTTCGCCGCTTTCAAAATCTTATCTGCCGATTAGCTCGCGTGCAGGGGTGACAAAGGCAACGTGAGGATATTACACCACTGCACTGAAAGGTCATCTTCAAAGAGATTTAATGGCAAAGTCAACTGCTACTGGGGTGTCGTATGGAGTCAATTGTGCAGGGTGGCACCCAATTACTCGGTTCCTCTAGAGGTTACAGTGAATTGGAGGGACAGACACGGCCGAAGGCTTGATTCCCCTCGACAAAACCCCAGAGTTCAATTGAACAAAGACGCCTGTCATTCAGCAAATAACCGCCATTATCAGCCCGAAGTCAGTCCGGCCTGATCAGCCTGAACAGAGATGGAGAGAGATGGGCCCGTGAATATAACTAATCTAGGCTGAAACAGCGGGCGAAGGAATTGCGAGATAACAATTCGATGTTAATAGGAAGCGATGGAATTATGAGATTCGATTTAAGCTTACAGCAACAGTCTTCTTGATCCATGCTCAGACATGAGATCCAGGGAAGGTTCAGAAAGCTTCGCTTGCCACCTTGCTCGTGCCACAGGGGATTTAGAAGACACACGCTCCTGGAACTAAAAGGCAGTCTAGTCAGTCGGTGGCTTTCTTCCTGGCTGGTCTGTCGTGGTCGGCTCGAATCACGTTCCTTTTCACTCAGGCGCCTGCTCGGCCTGAAGGAACCTCCGCCGACAGCACGGAGCCGAAATAAACACCTGCCACGAGATAAAAGCTGCTACAGTTTTGTAGACAGTAATATTGATCTGGTACGGGATGACACAGCACTCTGGGGTTTGAGCCATCCCCGCTTTATCAAACAGGCTCATTAAAAGCTGTAAATCGTGCGGGCCTTAAACAGCTGCAGCTGGGCACAGGACTCAGGAAGGCTGCACTGGTATATTGTTGCCATTCAACTTTGATTCACTGGTAACCTGTGAGTCATCTGGAATGTCCTCAATACAGCACAAGGCATGGTCAAGGTATGGATAGAAATTACAGTTCCACACCAACCCGATTCCCGTAACTCGATGTGGAGATTAGGACGGGGCAGCCAGCGGCGCTTCTATCAGAGGCAGCCCACCTGTGTAGCTCTGAAACCAGGGGAGAAGCCGCAGCTCAGGTGGGCAGGAATACGACCCCCCGCCTGTGGCCGAGACGCTCATAAAAGGGCCTGCTGCACCCACGCTCCTTCATCAAATAAGCAAATGGAGCGCAGCAGTGGGCCTGGTGAAAAACGCCGACACAAGAAACCACTGTTAACCAAACCCTGTCATCGAGGGACGCGGCTGCATATTAAAGGCCGTGTTTGTTCAGTTTTATTTGATGCAGCGCGGCCAACAGCGGGGGAGCTCTCTGGGACAATGCAGGCCCGCACTATTAAACGAAAGCTGCAGAGTAACACAGTTTCAGTGGCATTAAAGCAGCTGCTTTTATTGCTAAGCCTTGGCTAACCCTCTCAGAGGCGGCGACAAAAAGCCGCCGAGCTGCACACCAAGGCTAAGTGCTGCAAAATGTAACCCGATTTGTTTGCCACTGCTGGATTTAACCACACTGACAAGAAAGTAGAGTCGACTCTCACTCGGAGCGCATCTGGCGTTTGTGGGAGCAAATGCGTCCAATCAGCCAGACCACAGCCATCGGCCTGAGTGTCCCGGCTGGGAAGATTAGCCCGCACCGATGCACTGGCCTTGGCGATTCAATAGCTCCATGTGAAGCAAAGATTTGTTATGGCTCCTGAAAAGTGTTTCAGTCTGGAGGGAGAGAGAGAAATGGTCGAACTTTGTTTAGTGAAGGAACTCGACCTGTGTGGGAGTTATATTCTTAATAATGTGGCTGCTGTGAAGCCTTCAAGGACAAACTGTGATTAAGGAATGAAGTGAATGACATGTGTTGATCTTCTTACAATGTTACATGTACAATCATTATAATACTTGTTCTTCATGCAAGTGCAATAATTTTTATAATTTTAAATCATGCTTTTAACCTGCATCTGGTTTGCTTGTCAGCATTATTGTACTTTAACAACAATTTTGTGTCAGGGCCATGAAATCAATCCTTTACAGTGTATTTCATTTTATAATTGTGGCAAACAGACAAGTTGCTGCGAGTCACTCGTGTGATTCAGGTGGAGGAAACCGAGTGATTCATATTTCACTGGAAAAAAAAAAAACTCCACAAGGACACCTCCTTAATATTTGCAACAATGGAAAATTTATTTTCTGAAGTTGAAATAATTCAGACAAACATTGGCCGAGGATGTTTTAATTACAGATTGCCGGCCAAGGCCTAGTTTGCATGTGAATGGATCCTGTGGGGAGCTGATCACAATCTTCATATCATGAAAGGCATCTGATGCAGCATAATGAAAGCAGGGACAATGAAAAGATATTGGAAAAACTCCCGGAGATTTGTCATAAAAGCAAAAGCATGGAGAATCGAATAAAAAAATAAAAAAATAAAACATAATCTTGACAAAAAGCTGTCATGCTCCATATTTCATTTTATTCTGCATGCATGCTCACTCACTTTAAACAATAAAGGGCTAATTAGGCTACTGAAGTGTGGACACAAGACTACACCCCTCAGTTCTGGCAACCATTGAGGCTAATGTGGCTGTACCACATTCCATTCACTTTTTAAATACACACAAATATTTCACCTGTTCGATGGCTAACCTATAAATAAACTGCCTCTCTCCATCGAGTCTGAGGGAGCTCACACAGCACAGCACTTTGCATAATTAATCAGCTTTGTGAATACCACCGTGCATCTGAAGGTAAATGTTCCATAAACGCCCCATTTTCTTGATAAAGGCTTTCAGACATGCAGACATATCTGGGGGTGACAGGCGTACCAGTTCACTGCTGCAATCATAAGCATTTCAGATAATTAAATGTCAGACAGGAACTCAGCATTCGTGTTTGAGAGCGGCCAAAGTGCTTCTGTAATGAGCGAAAATAAATAATACAAGCAATTTAAAAAGGGCAGTGACCACATGACACAGCATCATGAACTTTATAAAAACTACTATATGAACGCTGCAACTGAAATTATTATTGAATCAGTCACATGATCAGTTATCTGATAGATAAAGGTTCACTCTTACTCCTCCTTGATATCACTCCCTGACTCGGCCTTCTTTATCTTCTTCCCAACAACGAGGCTCTCCTCCTTTTACTGGCTAGAGTTTCCACTACCTGGGGAAAGAAAACAAAAGCTCGCTCCTCTTTCTGTTCTCTGTGGCGCAGTGGCAGAGGCACTTCCTTTTCATGCCCAGAGCTCAGTGAAAGCAAGGCTTCTGGGAACCAATCTAAATGCAGATGGTGTCTTCATGCATTCATTCATTCATTCATTCATTCGCCATTGCATTGTGAAATCAGCATCAAAAACACTCATCTGTTGCCACTGAGATCTTTGTAGGGCCACTCTGTGCATATTTAAAAATGCGTAATTCTCTTCAACCAGTCTGACCTACAAAGGGAACCAATTGCAAAGGTCATCTGCTTCTCTTTTCCTTTGTACATCAGCATCATCACAGCCCTCATGCTCCTGAATAGAATCTGAACTTCAAATATAGAGCTAATTGTGTCAACAGGGGAAGTGTGCTGGTCACGTGGCACGTAGGAGAAATGCTGAACGGAAACTCCATTTGACTGACAAATGAGCTGGATCTCTCCCTTGGCCATAGAAGTCTGCTTCACAAAAGTTTGTCATGGAAAGTCTAGGACTGACATTTATTCATATGCAAACAGGGCGACGGTGGAAAACATGAAAATGCTGTGTGTGACTGGCAGAAGCCAACTCGGTCAAGGAACACGGAATATACCACAAACCAGAGCTGTGCTATGGAAACAATTCACACAACCTTGGCAATGCCATTGATTAGCATTGATGATAAAACACAAAGCCAACTGATTATTATATATAATATTATGAGTATGCATTTGTGTAAGCACAGTGAAGACCTACCTATCCACTTCAAGTTTCCAAAACACTTCATAGAATATTAAATGTGTGTCATTTTCTGCCCATAAAATAGTTCAACACCACAACCGCAAGTCAGAAGCAAAAATAAAAGCACATTTAAAATCATAACTGTCAAGCCCAGAGCTAATACTAACACATGTTGATATTATTAATGAGGGCAACATCAAATTTGAGTCTATAAAACAAGAAAATACGACTTCCATCCTTAAAGCATCACACACTTATTGTGGGTGGATAAGTGAGCTGATATCCAAGGCCTTCAAACGCAGAAGACATTTCCAACCATAAACCCCAGTATGGTCCAAACAAACATGTAAACAGAGCTGACGATCGGAGGGAGGACGGCTGCATAGAACAGTCTGATAACAGATATCCTCTGACAGGCCAGGAGCGACCGGATGCATCACTGGCTCTGACCCAGCGAGGAACAGGTCTTCATGCCGGCCAGTGTCCTGTTTCTGCTCCTGAATCCTTGTCGGGTGAAAGTGGTAACAGAGCACCGTGCAGGACTGAGGGCTGCACACATGCAATCCTGCAGCACGATCACATGCAAAGCCACATGTATGATGAACGCAACAGCCTCTTCCACGAACCACAAGGTGACACCGCAGGAAATGCGGATCTAACCGCTCACCGCTTCGGCTGGTGCCGCGTCCCCGGACAAGCGTGCTCGCGGTGCGGCGTGAGCCGGGACAGCTTGCAAGGGGCGAGTGGAGATGGAGAAGCTGCCGCACTCAGCGATCGCCATCCCCGCGTTATTACATAATAATACACGGCGCTCGACTGCAGAGTCACGCCTGTCAACTCACCACAAACACACACGCTAGCCGCCGTGCTAGCTGCGGGATAGCAACACCATCAGCTGGCGCAGGGGTGCGTTCGATTTGTCTGATTCTCGGTTAGTGTGCGGGACACTCACCTCTACTTTCCTGGAGGGGGGGGTCTGCGTGCCGGCGGGTCGCGTGTCGGGCTCGGGACGGGAAAACACGGGCTGTGGATACTCCTGTGTGTGCTAAGCGTTAGCAGGCGGGGTTGGGGTGTTTACTCGCAGGCAGCCATTGACTCAGGGCACCCCCCATCCACTCCCTCCGCCCAGCCACGTCATCCAGATCCAGGGATCAATGTGAGAAAGCACAGCTTTCAAATGCAGGGTTGCTGGGTCGATCGCGAGCGTCAGCTACCCACGGATGCTCAACCTGTTCTCCACCGGCCCGCCTACACGGTTCTGTCACAGCCTGGAGTGGACGAGGCTCCACCCAGCTGTGACTACGTATTTCTGCTTTACACTTTCAAGTTAAAAGCTGATGTTATTTCATTGAAGTGAGACAGTTGGACGACACCGACTGTCTTTCATAAGAATTGTGCTTAAATGTCAAAAGCCTTCAATTAACAGAGCTGACTTTTCTCCCGCTGTGTTCAAATGTCATAATTATCATTTGGTTATTTTTCTATATCTCACTTCCTGAATATGTTTTCGTTTTTTAGCTTTATATATATCGCATTTACTATAGACAAACACTATGAAATAATTGATGAAAAGAAAAAAATATATGCCTGCATACTTGTTTTTTATATAATATTATTTATATTGTTTAATTAATTTGTGCTTTGGGTCATGTAAGAGTTCAGAGTATTATAAATGTTTCCATATTGTATTGTATTTGTATCATTAATGCTCGTGCTCCGTGGTAGTTTTCTTCTCATGCTATTTCCGTATTTCGTACCAATGCTCTGCCATGCCTTTATTGTGAAGGCCGAACACTCGATATCCGGCTCATGATGGATGACAGAGTAACTTGATGACTTCCTTCCTTGTTGCTGCTCGGTGATCGTTTGATTTCCCTGAATGGACAGCGTCCCTGTCAGAACACTTTCACTTCTGTCAGAGAACATTTCTGTATTTATTCAATATTTGTTTAAGTATTTACATTTATATTCAAAATTATGTTTCATATTGAGGTCAAAGTTACTGTCTCTAGCACGCATGCGTTGTAATGTAGTATATTGGGCTCGATGTGCATCTAATTTCATAATTATAGGTTTATAGACCTTTCAGGATTTCTCTGCACGGATGTCTGGGTAAAGGCTGACATCTAGTGGCTGAGAGATGCATGTGATGGGAGGTGGAGCGTATGTAAAGGCACAAATAAGGAATTGCAATGTTGGTGCTTTTAATTGGGTGTTGTGAAATGTTAGAGCTGAAGTCCTCTGTGTGCCTTCAGGTGTCCTTGTGATCATTTATTACAGGACAATGGAAAACCAAGCTGTCAGCTTTTCTAACAATTGCCACCAGCTGGATTTATTTTGACAGTTTTGGCAACTATTTTGTGACATGATTGTAAAGAAGTAGATGGTAATTTTCATGAATAACAGCTTTAGTTTTACAATGTTGGCTCACAGTGTAAGCTTTACTATGGAATGATAACAAGGAAAAGCACCCGAACATTGAAACATAGTGAACATTCCCATAGTGAAGAGGAACAAGCAAGTTAATTATTGTTAAACAGATACTTTATTATTGTGATTTTGCTGACATTGGTTGTTCAAATATACACAACCCATGGCTGTGGAGATGAAAATGAGGTGGCAGGAAATACCGGAGTATATGCATTAAAGCATTTGTCATCATCAATAATTTTAATTATCCATGTATTGACTAAAATAGATGCAAATATGAATTTGTTTCTCAAGAAATCTAACCCCGCAAAGAGGTAATGCTTCCTGGACCCCACATATTTTTACTATAGATTCCTTTAATTAACAAAGGCTTCACGAGCTCCCCTCGAACACCACTGACCCTTTTATTTCTCAGATTTGGGCCTTTGATAATAACAATAAAGTAATAGAATTTAAATGTATTGAAAAGACATAAACAATAAAACGTGTCTGTATGGTGTAGAAATGCTGGAGGGCTACTCATTAATGATAAGGGATAATTCTGATGTAGCTCCAGAGCTAACAGCCCATAATAGACAGGCAGAGCAGTAGTAGTTCATATGTTGCTCTATATTAGATCCCCTGATCACATGGCGTGATTATGTGACCTTCTGTGTGATGAGACCTGCCCTTCATCTCACATTTTGACAGCTCCTCTCTCCTCCTCCTCCTCCTCTTGTTTTGTTTCTACTACACAGCCTCCTGTTTCCCACAATGCTCAGCGGACATCACCACCAAGATGGCCGACGCTATGGAGGAATATGAGAAAGAAGCTGGCTGCGTCCCCATTCTCCATCCCGAGGTACGCTGTATCGACTCCCTGTCGTCTCACGCACACACGGACACGCACTAAACGCGTCTCCTCCGGTCTGTGTGCGGCGGGTTTATGTCCTGCGTTGTGTTTTTCTTGGTTAACTGCGATGCCCCCTGCAGAAGAACCACCGGTGGGGGGGTGGTAGCAGCAGCAGCAGGCAGCTAACGATGCTAAAGATGCTAACACTAGCCCCCTCCTCCTCCTGCTGCATTGCAAGCAGACGCCAGGCAGATGTTCGCATTAATGTTCCCGTTTAGCTCGGTGGTCTCCACCGCTCTGGTGACACCGGGCAGCGCGCGTTTAAGATGGCAGTGCATGTGGTGTGGGTGTGTAACGGCTAGCGGGCACCATTATTGCTTAATCCTTGCAGTCATCCCATGTTAGCTTTCGAGCTAAACTGCAGGCAGGCTTAGCTGCGGTGATGTTCACTGGTGTCAAATGTGTTCGCGTACACCAAGCTCCGCGTCTGTACAGGCTTCCGTTCAAACCCTGTTTACACACACGAATTTTGATTAAAGTCTTATTTAGGCTGTCACGTGAACTGCACTTGGTTCCTATCATGAATCCCCCCTGCAGGTCCACTCGGCTGGGGTTGTTAGCAACGCTATCTGTCAATTAGTCATGTAGCATCTGTTGTTTCTGCATTACTCCGACTTCCCCTTTAATAAGAATATATACAATATATTTTGTGATATATGTTTAAGGAACCATTTGAACAACATATGCCATGTTTACCTCAGAATGGGTTCAGGAAATTAGCAGAGTTGCAGCTAAATTTGGTTAATTTCAACAAAGCTAGCTTGGCTAAATGCTCCTCTCTTTATTATAGTGTTTGTGCCCAAACATAATTCAGTGTTATCTCCATACCATCAATTTCACTTTTGTATACCATCATTTATATTTTAGTATATTTTGTCTGGAGAAAACGTATAGGCCTCAACTCAGTATCCTGCTTGCTGGTTGTTGTTATCCTTGCTGTGTCATTTAAACATCATTAAGAACTGGGTTTGATGCTGTTTGTTCTGTTAACAGCTGCCTTGCTGTTGTTCCACCAGTCCTGTCTTGCTTGCTGGTTGGTTGGTTTGTAGCCAGAGGGTCAAATCAGCTAATTTACCATCTGCCTTGGCCTGTAATTGTAAATAGTGGTTGTGATGAGATGCAGTTCAAATGAATCCTTTCTGTCAACCCCTAAGATGGTGGCAGATGACAACACATTATGTGCAGCTCCAGACACAAGTAACTATGCCACTAGATGTACTTATACCCCCCCTTGTGCATAGCTTTGACACTCATCACAACATAAATAGCGTTGAACTTCTGTCACTCACACTTTTGCCACCGTGACTCAGGTGCAGCTCAACAGAGCCCACTTTGGGACAAGCCTAGTGCCTGAAGCCATAGTGACACACATCTGCAAAAATTTGGCCTTCATTTGCATTGGCTGCAGTATAAACAGGTTTTTGTCTGCTTTAGCTGCCATCAGTCATAGAAACATGACACCTGGATGGGCGAGCCACTTTCATCTTCATTGTGGTGGTCAGGTTGTTATTGGACACATTTCAGGCATATTTGCATAAAGAGCCATATACCTTTCTGTATTTGCTATTTTAACAACTTGGGAACAACATGGATGATTTTTTTTCTCTTTGCAATGTGCAAATTCAACACAATGAGGTGATGTGTTCCTCAAACTCCTACCAAACAGTACTCTTCATCAATCTGGCTCCAACTTTCTCTGGTTGCTTTTGCCAGATCAGCTTTGCAGGTTGGAGCCTTGTCATGGACCATTTTCTTCCACCACAGATATTCAATTGGATTGAGATCTGGACTCGTCGCAGGCCATGACATTGACCTTGTGTCTTTCTTCAAGGACTGTTTTCACAGTTTTTGCTCTATGGCAAGATGCATTGTCATCCTGAAAAATGATTTCATCATCCCCAAACACCCTTTCAATTGATGGGATAAGAAAAGTGTCTAAAATGTCAACGTAAACTTAGCATTTATTGAAGATGTAATGACAGCCATCTCCCCAGGGCCTTTACCTGTCATGCAGCTCCATATCATCAATGACTGTGGAAATTTGCATGTTTTCTTCAGGCAGTCATCTTCATAAATCTCATTGGAGCGGCACCAAACAAAAGTTCCAGCATCATCACCTTGCCCAATGCAGATTTGTGATTCATCACTGAATATGACTTTTATCCAGTCATCTACAGTCCACAATTGCTTTTCCTTAGCCCATTGTAACCTTGTTTTTCTGTTTAGGTGTTAATGATGGCTTTTGTTTAGCTCTTTTGCAACACTACGTGATGATTTACCTTCTTTAAGAAGTCTGATAATCCTCTCTTTTGTTTCAATTGACATCTCTTGTGTTGGAGCCATGACTCATGTCAGTCTACTTGGTGCAACAGCTTTCCAAGGTGTTATCACTCCTATTTAACTGCAGACTGATGAGCAGATTTAAGCTGATGCAGGTGTTAGTTTTGTGAATGGTAATTTACAAGGTGATTCCATAATTTTTTCCTGAGATTTGAGTGATTCCATATTTTTTTTCTTCTGTTTGGTCGAAAAAAGTAACTGTTACTGACTACATCTTTTTGTTTTGATTTCTTTTAGTGTTTCTTAAAGCCAGAAAGTTGCCATTTGAAATGACTTTAGTTTTGTGTCATGTCTGTGATCTTTTTTTTTTTCTAAAAAAATTAAACAACTGAATGAACATCCTCCAAGACTGCTGATTCCATAATTTTTGCCAGGGGTTTTATAATCCCATAATGGGGCATGGTGTGGTCAAATTAACCACGACTGCTGCACTTGTGGACAGGCATTGTGTTAATCCTGTCCTCTAGTCATTTTGGTTTGTTTTTTATAAAAGGAAGGACGACGGTGATTTGTATTGTAACCCTCCAGCTCATTATTCACCAAGGCTCTTGATTATGAGCTGAGATTAAGGCTCATTCTTTTTAGAGATTATGACACAATTGTCTCACTTAGATCCTGCAGTGAAACTTGTACTATCACTTTCATTCAGAAATGATGGAGTTGCATTTACACCAGTCCTGACAGTTGGTATGAGTCATTTTATCATCTCTGAGATTTGGTGTTATGCATGTTGGGATTTGATTTATGGTTGGTTTGAGCATGTGTATCATCAGGACATAGCTGGCCAATCAATACTGTGCATACCCTTTCACCCAATGCACAAGATGGCAGTGCTTTTATTGATGTATCGTCCATCTTTACATCCAGTCTGTGGTTTGACCTGATGGTGATGCTAGCAATGTCTCAACCATGTGTTGTCAGGATTCAGTATTAGAGGCTAGGGTTTTATCTAGCCATGTCAGTAAATACTGTACTAAATCCACAATTAAACAATAAACACATGATCATCCCTTTGGTGATGCTTCCTCCAAAGCTTATTTTCCTTTCTATAAACAGTCTTGCGTGTACTGAGAGGAGACAGAATCCAGCTTCTTTAAATGCAGATATACCTGTCATGTTGAGGGATCATAGCCTCTGATGGTCAAAGCTTCTTCATACATTTGGTGTATTGTCTTTGCGTGCCTACACAGCCTTGGCTTTAAGTTGCTCCTCTGTCGACAGGATGCTGCCTGGCATCTGGGTCATGTCGGAAACTGAAGTGAGAGCACAGTCAATGCTAGAAGCACCTGAATTACTGCACCTGAGCTTGAATTTGAGCAGCCGTGCATTTTTTTTTTTTATTGGAATGAGTTCAAAAAATCTCAAATGCAAGCATTCCTCTTTGAGGTGTGCCAGATATAAAAGTCCTTGCCTTCCAATCTTATTTGAAATTGCAAACCAGTTGTCTTGCACAAAAGGAACAAATAGGTGTAGGACATGGTCAGCCCCTTGATTTCGCCCCTTGATTTCTTGTTGTTGTGCAAAGGGGAAAACACACATTCTGTTTGCACGGAGCATTCTCATTATTTCCTTTACAAACAAAGTGCTCCCCCGTGCTTCCTCCAGATCTGTGGATGTAAACTGTGCTTGGAGTATTGAATTAGTCCCTGGAAATGGATCTAATTTCTGACTGAATCTGATTGTGGGCTTTGGGCACAGCCAGCATGAGGAGGAATACAGCAGCAATGCAGTTTAGCCTCAGCAAAGAGTATATTGCTGTTGCAGTGAAGACATGGATGTAGTTGGTGTTTGCTGCAAATTTTCCAGACTGAATTATACAAACATATAAATGTTGCCCTCAAATAGGGGTGCCAGGATTAAACAATTTTGTGACTGCCCTGGTTATATATCATCACAAAACTACAATATCTTACTATGATGCCCTGCCTCCTGTGAGTCACATAATTTGTGAGCAACGAGAATGGTAGTTGAGAAGAGGGAACTGACATGACAGCTTTACTTCCACCAACGCTGGACAAAAAGGAGGAGTTCACACACAGAGGAGAAATCCATGTTTACTTTCAGTTTCTGACCTTCTCTGAGACACACACACACCTCTCTCGCTCTTTCTCATCCTATACGCCATTATAAATACAGCTCCAGACTTAAACTCATTAGTATTTTTTTAATTTATATATATTGCTCATTGTGTGTCTTATTCCATCTGCAATGTCTGTTATTGTAAAAACAGTGAAATCTGAATATTTCTTCTGACAATATTCATGCAGCCAAAATCTCACAACCTGGCATCCCTACTCCGGAATTTGGCTCAGGTTAATCAATGGTAATGCCTATTGTCCTGCAGTCCTCTTCTACTGTTGTAAATGCTGCAGTAAAAATGCATTTTCAGAGGTGGGGCTGTCCAACATTTTTAGCTCAAGGCATATGACCTCCCACTCCCCAAGGAGAAGTGGCCATATGTCCCACTGACCAGCTCCATTGACAAAGCCAGGCCTGCTGCCTGCTTGGTCAGAGGATCCAATCTAAAATCAATGGGTGGTACAAAATGCCTCATCTCATACTCATCTAATTAATAGTATCGTTACTACCTATTCTACAGTTGTTGCATGTTTTTTCCAGCGGTAATTAAGAGATGACGAACTGCAATTATGAAAGCAAATGTGTTACAAAAGCCGTTCCCTTTTTGAGATGGCAGGAGAGAATGAAGAGAGGGACCAGTCCACTCTGATTGGCAGGGGGGGTTAGAGGTTATCTCCATGGAGGGCTCAGATTGAGGAAGTTACTTAACATCTGGTGTCTAAGGGTTTAGAGGGCTCTTACCCCTGTCCCTTGACTGACAGGAAATCTGTTTCCCAGCTGAACAGTGGAATCACTTTATCTCAGTTTAAAGTCATAGAGAAGGATGAAACTTGGAGTTCAACTTTTATCTATTTACTGGCCAGAAATAAAGCTCGGCTCAGTCACGACTGCAATCAAGTGAATCCCGCCCACCTTTGTTCTGGCTGTTAAACTTGTCTGAATTGCTCACTGCGCTGTTGAAAAAGTCATATGGATTCATAAAAAAAAAAACAAAAAACAAATCTTGGCAGTGAAAAGTACAAACGCCTCCTACTAACTTTGACATACGGGAATAGAAATACAAGCTGGACACCTTCATATTTCTTCTCGGCCGCACTCTCCTCCTCCATCGTCCACCCCTTCAGTCTACTGTACTCTCATAAATAAAACCCCTCCACTGCTGTTCATAACATAAAATGTTGGTCATGCTTGTGGTGGCCACACAGACACTATTTCACTCTAAGTACATGCTGTTTCCTGGGAAATGAAATGAAAAAGACACTGCTGTCTAAACTGCATTTTTCTGATTATCTTAACATGACTTAAGTCATACTTGGAATGAGTGATAATCCAATGAAGACATGGAGTATTTTTAACTTTAGCTGCATTCATATAGACACAGGTATTCGTATTAATCACAGTACAACGTCCTATTGGGAGTTTTCACAGCATTTTGTGACATCGACATAAGACATTTGACAATGGCCTGACGATGCAAATACCCTTGATTTGGATGTGAAAACACTTTTGAGCTGTGGTTTTGCTGTGGAGAAGCCTTGCAAAGAAAACGCCGTGGGTTTTGGTGAAATGCATTTTTTACTGTAAACATAACATTTATTTACATAGAAAACCTCACCTCATGGCCTGATGCGTGTTTATCTCTCTGGGACAGATTGACCCAGCTGTAGCTAATATATATTAGTTCTGCATGAAACAGGCGGAACATTGGCAGTTGTCTGGTTAAAATTCTTTGCATGTTTGTGTCGGTACAAGGAGGATCTGTGGAGTCCAGCGCATGTCTGGAAACAGCTAGTGTGACAGTGAGCCAGCTTGCGTCACACCAGGACCCAGGAAATCGGCCATCATTCATTCCATTATTTGCCCTTCTCCTTTTCCTACTTAAACATGCCAGAATGGCTATGAAAGAAGGCTTGTTGTTGACTTGGTTTTTTACAACAGTGTATCTTGTAGCTTGTAGATTTCCAGAAGGTAATCACAATGTTAATTGTTAATACAGATTGTTTGACATGAGGCATACATTGTCGCAGACAATAGAGTTTAAAACACAGCCCACGTGTGTTAGATTTTCCCATCCACATTCTCCATCTTGTTCCCCCTGATGTGTGAGATGCTGGCTCAGCACATCCCCGGGGGCGCTGTAGGGAGGTCCAAACTAAATTCAGAGGCGGGATGGTGCCACTTGAAATCTCTCTGGCCCTGAGCTCTCACTTCAGGCTGCCCAGCCGCTCTGCACAAGCCTGCCGTGTCCTCTGCCCCCCCTCCCCAGAGGCTGCCTCTGTATTCCTCATCGTCCCATAATGAAAGTAGCAGCACAGACAAAACGAGTTAAAGACCTGCCTGAAAATAAACAGAAACATTGGGCTTGAGTCTAGGTTGCTAAGGTCCCAGCTTGGACGCTCACTCTCATAAATAAATAATTTGTGCATACGTCTTTCTTTTGTCTATTTTTAAACTGGCTATATTTTTATAGGGATTTTCTGGTCTTGATGACCATTGGAGGCACTTAACCGTACGTCTTTGCTATTGCACAAGGATGGTGGGCGGCACACTCTACCTCCTGAACCACAATCGTGGTAGCCCCCATTATGAAATCAGATTTTTCAGACGCCAGTGCGAGGGCTCTGTGTTTACCAGATGCAGCTCTATGTTCCGAGCGAGGGAGTCTAGTTATGGTTTCTGTGGCGTTATTATGGAGGCTAATCGAATGTGAGTAACACAATCGCCACATCTGTGTGACAGATTACATCTTCAGCAGTAGCAGCTGGATTCGACGAGTCCGTCTGTATGTCTCTGCTGTTGCCTTATCAGTTATTTATATGAACGTGTTAGTGTCCTGGAGCAAGGCACTGTGTATCTACATCACCTGAGTCTCTCTCCACTTTAGTGGCTAAAAATATCTTCTTACCATGCTGTCTGTTTTGCTTGTTCTTGTTTTAATTCATATATTCTTCAATAATTGTTGCCAACCACAATCTTGATATCCTCACATGTATTGGAGCACCCTTGTTTCTATATTTGTCCCTAGATTAATCAGATATAGTCATAGCCAGCAACCCAGGATGATGAGGTCTGGACTATCTCTAGAGGTTTCCTTTTAAACACTATTAAACGCAGCGGGAGATTCTCTCCTCAGCGTTTCACAACAGCAACATATCTGGTGGATTTGGATGAGGCGGGGGTGCAGAGGCAGGATGTAAGGTATTAATTCTGCTGCAGAGATCACGTTTTTCTTTACAGCACTTTGAAACTGGCATTGGCACTCGCTTGACACATGTTTTTCAGGTTTTAATTTTTCCGCCTGTTGTGAAATGTCATCAACACAATCGCTCCCTTGTGCAGAATCCTCTGGGTAATTCCTGCCGAGTTCTCACATCGGCTCTTCCAGACATTCTGCGGACTTAATACGAGGGGGCCAGCCTCTCACTCAGACATTTGGCCCTTCGGAGAAACGCTGCACGCGCTCCTGAGTTCAGTGCATTTCTGAAAGTAGCTGTAATAACTCCAAAGATCTGTAATGTGGTGTTTTGTGTAGTCCTATGAGTCCTTTGGACAAGCAGGAGAATCAGAGCAGTTGTAGCCACATAAAAAATCGAACTATGCTGGAAACAATGTTTTGTTAAAACTCTCATTGACAATTTCTCAATGTCTTGAATTAGGTTACTCTGAATGACTAACAGTTTCAAACCTCAAGATATTTGCTGTCATGTGTTGCAACGAAAAGCAGGAAACACTCCCTCTTGAGAGAATGATCACTCAAGGTTTATGGTTAAGTTAGCTTCTAAAGGGACTCAGGTCATGAACATATATTGCAGGCCTTTACTGAATCCTTCCTCTCTCTCTGTCTTTTCAGGAAATCAAACCCCAGAGTCATTTCAACCACGGCTACAGTGAGAATGTCAGTCGTAAAAACCATGTGGATGACTACAGCACCTGGGACATTGTCAAAGCCACACAGTGAGTGGATAATATGTGATGTGTCAAAATTCATACTGATTTGTCCTCACAGGGAGGTGGACGTTGTTTACAGCCTGTTTTTGACTGTGGGCTTCTACTGATTCAGTCTGTGCTTGAGCAACAAGTCACAGGCTGGCGAGAGAATTTACGAGTGCAAAGAAAAGCACTGCATAAATGTTTTGATTTGAGGTTACAGTTTATGGCATCCACTGCCAAATTATAACGCAGATACCATCTGAGGGGTTTTTTATCTGTGCTGTTTGTGTGTGCTTCTCTGCATGTGTGCATTTTGTCACAGTGTCTATGTTGTATTTGCATAACCCTGTGTTTATTGGTGTATGCTCACGTATTTGTCTGTACAGGAGACATTAATCCCATCCCACTTCTCTTCCTCAGGTACGGCATCTTCGAGCGCTGCAGGGAGTTGGTGGAGGCAGGTTTCGACGTTCGGCAGCCAGACAAAGAAAATGTGACCCTCCTCCACTGGGCCGCCATCAACAACAGGATAGACTTGGTCAAGTGAGTCACCTCGTTCGTGTGTCGTGTTGGTGGTGGATGTAGCTTTGAGGTTGGGGATTTTAAGGTTGGAGGGTGGTCAGTCTATATTTCAGGACTGCCTAAAAATAAGTGGCTGGACAGCAGTTATAAATATGAAGCTAACATATTCACATATCCTCCAGAAATGTAAATTATCTCATTTACTATATTTATTGTGTTTTTCAAGTAATAAAATGAAAGAACTCATCTGGTATATCAGACAATTCTGTTGTGTAGTCTGCACCAGTTTCACAGCTCACACCCAGATTAGATTAACAGAAGTGTTTATCTTGTGCAGAAATACAATCCATAACCTGGTCATTGTGTTCTTGTGTGTAGATACTACATATCAAAGGGAGCCATAGTTGACCAGCTGGGAGGAGACCTGAACTCCACACCTCTGCACTGGGCCACCAGGTAACACAAACTCACCACACACAACACGTCTGCTGTGTGATCGACACATTTCACCCACAGCGCGTTCCAATTTTTTTGACAGTTAGAACAGAAAGGAAGTGAATCTAACGTTGCTTTCACACATGAATTTAAGCCTGCACATTTTCCAGAGGAAGGTGTCCATCTTGCCTTGAAAGTCTGAAGGCGTTTTATTTCCTCCTTCCCTCTTGCAGTGATCACTCTGTTGTGCTATAAACCGATGTGAAGGGACTGGTTGCGAGTGATACACAACCACCCCTGTGCGTGAGCCCCCCTGTAAGCAGACATTGGGGGGGTCATGAAGCTCTCTCCTCTTGAATTATTTATTGGCTCAACAACAGGCACAGGAGTCCTGTGTCAGTCTCAACCCCCGGCCACCCTCACTGACTGCCAATGGCCTTTAAATGCCCCTCGTCTGATATAAACTGCAATTCTGTTTGTGTTTTTCAGATGCACATAGTCATAGTTGTCTTGTAAACTTGTGTCTTGAATTGTGTCTTCTCCCAGACAAGGCCATCTATCCATGGTGGTGCAGCTCATGAAATACGGTGCCGACCCATCTTTGATTGACGGCGAGGGCTGCAGCTGCGTCCACCTGGCCGCCCAGTTCGGTCACACCTCCATCGTAGCCTACCTTATCGCCAAAGGACAGGTAGGAAACACTCTTCTAAAGCTTTGCCCTGTCAGTGGGAGAAAATAATGTAAAACTGTATGAAATGTTTTCTCAAATGTTTTGTCCTGTTTCTTTCAGTTTTGTTTGGGCTTTGTGAGCCACTTAGGTTCAAGTCTGTTTTGATAGTTTTCTACTCTCCATCAGGGGGAGCCCTACCACCTCTCCAATAGTCCTGTGACCTCTCACTTGCTCCTCAGCTTATTCAGCATTTAACCGAGCCCTCCCTCTCTAACAGGACGTGGACATGATGGATCAGAACGGCATGACTCCTCTGATGTGGGCGGCCTACAGGACACACAGGTGTGCGACAGGAACATTTTAAAGTCCACTCAAGCCCGCGTACAAGCCAGGGCATGCTTGTGCTGACGGCAGCCACACACAGAAAGTTCTCATGTGTGAATGAGCGGTGATTCATGACAGACTGCTGACACCGGGAAACATGTCACAGTCTTGCTGCCTCTTGCTCTACATGAATAATCCTGACAAGTTAGTTTTCTCTTATCATTTGTATTAATGTTTGTTAACAATTAAATATCACAATAACAGGTAATTAGCCACATACTATGGAGATGACGAATGATGAAGTGAGTTGAACCCATCGGAGGAACATGTTGGGAAATGTTTACTGAAATCTGTTGGCCTTAAAATGGAAAATTATTCATATTTGTGATAAAATGTCAGCCAACCAGCATTAATTGCTTTTAAATACTGTCAAATGATTCAATTTGACTTGATTTCTGCCTCCATGTGATAGTGTGGATCCCACCCGGCTGCTACTAACCTTCAACGTCTCTGTCAACCTTGGTGACAAATATCACAAGAACACAGCGCTGCACTGGGCAGTGCTGGCCGGCAACACCACTGTCATCAGCCTGCTACTGGATGCCAACGCTAACGTTGATGCACAGAACATCAAGGTAAATGCCTTCCTCGTGGATCGGTACTCTGTCCTAATGTTACGTTTTGTGACATTACCAGTGCCCACACCTGTCGTCTGTCTTTTTTCAGGGGGAAACGCCGCTTGACCTTGCCAAGCAAAGGAAGAACGTCTGGATGATCAACCACTTACAGGAAGCGCGGCAGGCCAAAGGCTACGACAGCCCGTCCTACCTGAAGAGGCTGAAGATGGACAAGGTACGCACACATAAACACAAAATGACACACGTAAGAGAAGGGGAGGAAGTCTGCTTATGATTGAAACACTATGTGACACCAGACTTGGAGGAAAACGGAAGTTTCAACCTAACATTTTCATCATCTCGGTTGAAGCGGGCATGCTCAGACCAGCTTGTCCAGCTTGAACTTCTGTTCCAGGGCAACAGCATGTCTGGGGTTGTGGGTTATATGTGTCACACTTTTAACAGTTTCAGACAGACAGTCTGACAGGAAGTAGACAGTTCTTTAAATGACCTGTTGCATTTAACAATGTGACCACCTGGAGACACTGGAACAAAGCAGGAAGCAAAGCGTCTCGTCTGAGCATGAGTGGGTGGTCATTCACATGGGTCTTGATAATAAACTGTATTACAGTGAACCTGAGGACTGGTATACAGGATGTTCTGATAGTTACCGGGTTTCCTGACAGAGTGGGAGATACCAACGCATCTGTGCTCAGTTACTTCCTGCTCTGTACACTTTGTGTGTGTTTATTTCCGTCTTTCTTATTTTGTATTTTTTTTGGGGTGAATCTTTTGACTGAATACGTGTTTTAACTCAGCCTGTGTTGTCTTTCTTCTCTCCTGCTGGGACATAATAAGTTAATGAAGGTACATTTTAGATTTACACACAAAATTTGCATAACAGATTAAAAAAAAAATCTATGCTCATTCTTTAGCACTGTCACTATAGATTTAATGGATTGTAGATTATTGTATGCACATTCCATTGAGGTCTTTGCTTTTCCTCAGTTTTGTAGTGAATTGTAGAGAGTAGAGCTCCATAGGCACCTGCTGCTTCCTTCCTTCCTCTTCATGCTTTTAAAGACATGATACCCAACCTAAATAAAAACAGTATGACAAAGTAGATCCCTTGTGGAGGGTCAGGATACCTCATTCTTTCAGCAGAGGAATTTTGAGAATCATTGTCAGTAACTGCAGCAAATGACAATCAGAGCAGTGTTAAAGAATAAATATAATTTTCTTCTTTGTTCTTTTACTTTTACCTTAGTGGATTTGTATAATGAACTGTGTCGTTCCTCTGTTATTCTAAACAAACCTCCAGTACAACAAGTAGAACTCCTACGATATATGTATATTCTACTTGGGGTTTCGAGTCAGAACAAAGATCAAATTTTTCTTTTAAAAACATTTTACATGCTCAACATTTTTCTTTTCACTGGCTCCCTCTCTCCGTATTGAATTCCCCTCCCTTCTTTTTATGCAATTTCTCTACCCACTTGTCTCACTTGTTTTTACCGGCCGCCTCCTACAGGAGTTCAGGCAGAAGGTGATGCTGGGGACGCCCTTCTTGGTCATCTGGCTGGTTGGTTTCATTGCTGACCTGGATATCGACTCGTGGTTGATCAAAGGCCTCATGTACGCCGGCGTCTGGATCACCGTGCAGTTCCTCTCCAAGTACGTGTCAGCCTTATAAACACACTTACTCACACACACGTCACAGGTTTCTGCCAGTAGATCATTTTCACCTAACCCTTCCACACTGGACCTCTTAACCCCTCTACTCCACCATCTGGTTCTGCTACTGCACTTTGTCACTGCTGTTAGCTTTCTGACTACAATAATATACATTCACCAGAGTGTAAGCTTTATAATTAGTGACAGTCTTGCTCAGTGATAAGTCACTACGAAAGGTGTAGGGTGCAGCTGCCAGGTGTCATCAGGTCAGGGTTTGGTTTATTTCTGCTGCTGTCAGAACAGAGCATCACCTTCTTATTCAGTCGCATGTGGAGGAAGAATGCCTTGATGATTAAGGTAGGGCAGAAAGGAGATGATAGTTAGGGGTGAATGAGGTTGATTTAATAAAATAAAACACCTTCATTCCTTCTCTTCCGTCTGCGCAGGGCTTTTTTCGACCACTCCATGCACAGCGCCCTCCCTCTGGGAATCTACCTGGCTACCAAGTTCTGGATGTACACCACATGGTTCTACTGGTTCTGGAATGATATCCTTTTCTTTCTTTAAATGCCATTAATCCATTTGCTTTCTTAAAGTAAGAAGACTGATACCATGGTAATGTCAGTAGGGCTAAGACATATTTACAGCCACTTAGCTTAGCTCAGCACCCTGACCCGACCCTCCACCCACCGCTCCATCGGCACCTCAATAGATGTGCCAGTGACGCAATGCAAGCCAAGATCTTCCATGCATCTATTAGGTCAACCAACAGGCTTTACAAATGTTACCTCCCAGCAGGGAAGATCTCAATAAAACAAGGGCTCGTGAAATAGAATTCCTCCCCTGCATGTTGCTGGAAGAAGAAAAAAGACCACTAGGATTAAAACTTGTGTGGAGAATGAGTTACAGGCCCACTTCAGCGGATGAAAGGAGTTGGAAAGTAGAAAGCTGCAAACAAAGAGGAGTTTATGGAAATGACGGCACCACAAGCTGATATGTTCTCTTGTAACTACAAAGGCCGAATAAGTTATGTGTCTCTACGAACATGCTGCTTCTGTGTCTGTGTTTCATAATCATGAACAGCATGTTTAATGCACAGCAGCTGCTGGGTGAAACTCGACAAAGCGACACCAAAGACTTTCTCTTGGCCGCGGCACGGCTGCTTTCTCATGTTATTTTGTTCATGGAAGAATGGCCGTTCTTTTCGGGAGCCACTAATTGCACGAGGTGAGCGGGGAGTTCTTGTTTGTGGAAGACTTTTAATTTAATGCCTCATTGCTTGACTAATGGGAAGGGAGAGTGTCTTTGACCGGAGGTTATTGAAAGGGAAAACTGTGCACAAAGGATCTTTTCTTTTTTTATAATGTGGCGTGTACTCAGCAGCAAATAGATGGGACTTCACTGCAGTCTCTTGACCTGCTCACATGTTCATTCATCTTCAAAGAGCAAAGATTTGGTGAAGTTAATATCCTGTGCACTCTTGAATGTTTGCTCACACATGGATCATTTACCATTTTGGATGTTGTCCCTTGGCAACAGACACGTCTGGTCTTGTATGAAGACGTGCTTGAGAAAAAATATTGCTTCCTTTGGTTTTCTCGTTTGCCCTCCAGCTATCAAGCCTGTTAGTAACTGTGTGCCTGTGTGTGTCAAGAATCATTATGCTCTAATGGTGGCTCACTCTGTGCTGGTTCACGCCCCTGACATCATCGAGACATTATATATTCTCTTTTGTCCAGCTATTCAGTTGGACATTTGTCAATTTATTAATGAAGTGTTCGACGAGATTGTAGTTCATTTAAAAACCAAGAGCCACATCCAGCTTTTTCCACAAGTATCGTTTTGATACTTCAACCCCAGCAGAACAAACGTCCAGTTTGAGCCACGTGTGTTGTCAAGTATGATGTGTTATCCAGGTGCACTGTTGTGAACAGACCCACACTCCACATCTGGATGAACCATCTGCAGTCCTAGAGAGTGAAGAGTTTTATTGAAGAGGGGACATCAGCACAAGATAATCTTTCCTATATACATTGGGTTTTTATCGCTGTTTGATGGAACAGATTATTTTCTTAATCGATCAAAACTTTTTATTGAAGGATAGTTTTAAATTTTCACTGCTTGATCTTTGTCCAACAAAGATGTAAAATGAACAGAAAGAGGAAAAAAGCATTAAATCATTGTTTTTGAGAAGCAAAAACACCTCACCTTGAAATATGTGACAGCAGATGCTACCATGCTTCCTTCCATGATAGTCCAAGCTAATTGTTCAGTGTTGTGCTTGTGATTGATGGATTACAGAAGTTTCAAACATAAGTGATTTGACGTGATCATCCGGCAGCGCTGCAGTCGAAGCGTCGAAATGCTATTAACCTGCTCCTTTGTTATGTCAAGAGAGGAATCGGTTTACTCTGACCCTTCAGAGCCTGGTTATGTAAACTGTGGCCTGGGGCCCAGCATGGGTTAACATTCATTTAGTACGTGCCTGCAGTTCTAGTGAACCTTCACTGAACTTGTGTTTGTCATTTGAAGGGCTGAAAGATTCCAACGTGGTTTAAAGTGTCTTGTCCTGATTTCATGGTCAAATATAATAGGATCTGTTTTGCATTTGACCTTTACGCTTTTGTTCAAACTTTTCAGCAACTGACAGAAGTTGCAAAGAACTGATAACCATAAGGACATGATGTGCACCCCCAATGTCTGTTAGGCACCGTCATTATTCTGCCTGGTATGTTGCACATCTTTGTTCTGCCTTCACAACAGCATGTCTGCCATTCCTGACCCACTTTCTGATAATGTGAGCTTATTATTCCCCTCAGGTTTATGATTGAAATCAGATCAAATGACAAAGGTATGAGCTGAGCGGTGATACTTCTTTTGTCGTTCCCCGACCCAGATCATATTTTCCTCATGTCTCAGGAGCAAAACGGGGGAAGGCTTGCACATAAGATGTTTTAATAGCACGCTGTAGATTTGAAAAATGACAGAATTGGGATGGGAGTGCAAATAAATAATATATGCTCCTTATTAAGCCTCCAACTGATCACAACACTCACAGTTTGTGAAGAATTTAAATTCATAATAATACTTGCAATTAGTCCACATTTGTGTGCCCATTGGTCTGTACGGATCACAGATCAACCGTCCCACGTCCACAGCGATAAATTTGCCTACTTGCCTACTATTGTGATCAACCCCGTTAAAAACACACCTCACCAGGCAGCCCTTCAGCCGATAAACGGATGCTAATGGGAAGGTGCTGACTCCCCGTCCCCGAAGAACCACTCAAACCATTTGTCTGAAGAGTCGCATCGATCCCTGGCTCTGTTGCTCCACTGGTCATTGAGTTAGCAGACCAATGAGGTCCTCCAGTGAACAGCTTACTTATCAGGTTGTTTCAGATGAGTGTTCTGTCAACGCTCTCTTCTTTATGGAGGCACTTTGAAAGCATCAATCTCCATGTGGACTTCAGGGATGTGGAGAAGCTTCTCTCGTTCTGACAGAATGGGCCTATGAATGAAATTCCATCTACGCTGCAGGGATGACCACAGAAGCTCAGTAGCTTGGTTCCCTGTCAGCAACGAGCCGCAGCAGCTGTTGAGGCATGTTATCCCTGTGCCTGGAGTGTCTCTCCCAGTGACTCGTAACTGATTTCCCAGTGACTCGTAACTGATTTCCCAGCAGACCTGCACACAGGGCTGCAGACATTTGCTTCTGCTTCCCAGGATTTACTAGATCATCTGTAGGTGTCGGTGTTCACATTGTTTGCTTTGACAATGCCCTCATTCCTGGCAGCAGTCTCCTCCCAGTCCATTGTGCACCCCAGGAAGAATCTTTCCTCCAGTGCTGTAACTAATGGGGATCCAAACAAGCCATTCTCAAAATCCCCTTTGCTCTTGGAAAAATGAGAAAAATCTCATGATGAAAATGGAATGTTCATTCAATCATACAGTCAACACACGTGTCGGATGTGATGCCGTTTTTAGTTGGTGGTTGGTCTGAAATAGGATCCTGACATATTTATGCCACACTGCGCTAGTTGAATGTCTTTTAATAGTGGAAGTAGCAAAACCTTCTTCTTTGCTGCCTCTTATTGACACATAAATGCTTTCAGCATGATTGACCAAACAGGGTCTCACGCAACACTTCCTTTCAGACAGGAATCATTGTTTGTTTTCTTTCTCGATCCTATCTCATGATTGACTCACGGGTTTGTCTTCCAAATCGAAAGGTTGAGTCACACATTAGCGAGTGTTGCAGTGTGTGTCAGTCGGCTGGTTTCCTCTGAGATTCATCTGACTCGCACACAAATGCGGCTCCGACTGCACTTAGGCTAATCCACAGCTGTCACAACATACGTTCTTATCGCTCCATGGTTGGACAGCGGGCTGTTGAACCTACAAATTGTTTTCATTCACTTGGTAATCACATGTCTGCACGAGTGTGAGAATCAATGACGCGCTTGGACCAGTTCTTTCAGAGAAAAGGTAAAAGCCTACAGGGGGGGACACTTCCTCCTTGACATTTACACACTGTGAAACACTTTCAGCAGCGTGTGTGTTCATATATATGAACAGCCTTTCCTCTGTGGAGGCAGGAATGCTTTATAGTCTCCTGTGTGTGAGCTATTGTGACCAACTGAAAAGATCCCGCCTTGACGCAGCAAGTCGAGTTCCGAGAGTCTCTGTTCTTCATGTTATGACGAGAATAACTGACACGACACCTCACACCAGTTGTTGCCATTTATGGCTGACGTCAGTCGAGTGTTTACCCAGTGCTGGAGCAGGTAGTGTTGTGCGTTTGTCATCGTGTGGTCCAGGTCACACCTGCTGTTGCAGGAACTACCACTGGAGTGGATTTGTTTTGTTATGGCCAGTGTTGAAAAGTCTGTGAACAGATATTATCAACGCGATGGCATCTCAACCGGATGTAAACAAAGATCACAGATGGCCTCCATTTTCACTGGCTTTGTCACTGATGCTCTGCTCATTGTTTCAGGAAATATTAAGCTGTGAATTTAGTGTTAAATGTATATTGTGAGGTTAGTACCTCTCTATTCTGACAGTGCAACTGTATGATAATTATTATTAATTAAACTTAATGTCTCTTGTGCTAAGAATGAGAATGTGTGCAGAGAAAGTATATTTGTCCACTATCTTCCTTAACCTCGCCGTACATCTGCCATTTGCCACCGTCCACGTGCCCTTCTTGATAAACACCCTGGCTCTGTTCTACAACTTTGGAAAATCTTGGAAGTCAGACCCAGGAATCATAAAAGCATCGGAGGAGCAGAAGAAAAAGGTTGAGTTGTTTTTTCCACTCCCACTGTTAACCTCTGTATCTAATCACTGTGAGTGTAGTTGATACTAGAGTACAGGCTTTTTAAACATGTTTGTTTTGCCATGCCAACATGGTTCCACACTGTGTTCTTAGATCACATGTGATGTTATTGAGCTGTGAACATTCAAACAGCACATTCTCTGTTCCTCTACTCAGAGTTGTCCCTCTGTGCACCCCTCCTCTCCGGCCTCTGCCCCCCATTATCACATGCTAATGGACAACGACAGGGACTCGGCGTCTCACCAGGCCCCGATTGTCCCATGTCCTGCGATTGATGATGAGCTAAATTTACCCTGCATTGTTAGCACAGTGCAGACTAGTCAGATGAAAAGTTTAAAGTCTGCAGAAGATCTCGTCCCACCTCTTGTTTTCCTTTCACACATGCACAGTGCGAGTTTCTGAGCTTCAGGTGATAAGTTGTAAAAACAAGATGATAAAAAAAAAAAACACACAGGAAGAACAAATCGGATCAATCCTGTTAAAGGTATATTGCCTTTAAAAAAAGAAAACTCACTAAAAAAGTGAGTCATACTGTAAATCTCATCATAGCTTTTGTCCCAGTTCACCGTGAGTCAGCCAACTTTCCAGTGTGTTCATCCAGCTGGAAACCCTAGCTTCAGCCTGTGCACTGTCAGTAGGTCTTTTGTTGCCCTGCCAAACAGACCTCAGCGAGATGAGTTTCTCAGTCATTGATTCATTTTTCTACTGTGTCTTTCCATTTTTTTTTCCCCCTGTTCTTTATTCTCTTTGCTCCAGACGATTGTGGAGCTGGCAGAGACAGGCAGCCTGGATCTGAGCATATTCTGCAGCACCTGCTTGGTAAAGTCTCCTTTTCCTACATACATGAACTAATAACCCACACGAAGAATTGGTATTATGATGATAAGCAGACATTTTATTTTAAGGATCCCTTGTATGGTTTTCCTGACAGATACGGAAGCCCATCAGGTCCAAACACTGCGCCGTTTGCAACCGCTGCATCGCCAAGTTCGACCACCACTGTCCTTGGGTGGGGAACTGTGTCGGTACGTCGACACACACCTCCGCAGATTAAGCATGACAACAACCACAGCGACACGTTCACTTCCCAACAACCAGCTGCTCCTTGTTTTCCTCCTCAGATGGAGACATTTCACTCTTCATTGTCTCACAGCTTCAGATTGAATTTAATAGGTAACATGTGGCCTCACTAAAGGCTCCTCTGTCTTTAGTCTGGTGTTGATGCACAACAAAGAAGAGCTGAGGGGAAACAGCGATGAGGGAATAAAATGTTATGATCTAACGCAGGAAGCACTACGTAATATCTGCTTGATTATAAAAAATTAAAGCTTTATGACCTAAAAACCTCCAGTGGGACTTAAAAAAAACCCCCACATCCTTAAATTAATGAGTGATGACAGAACCTGAATGCAGTGGAGAATCATTCAGTTAAGTCCTGCATCCTTTGGAAAAACCGTGTGTGATTATTAGAACTCCAGAGTGAGATCATATTGGCAAATCTGGTTTTTATTTTGACAGTTCATTTATTATAAAGGGAACGAGAAGCGCTGTGTCAGCCATTGTCCTTTCATAAATAGAAGTACGTGTGTGTGTGTGGGGCGGGGGGGGTGTTTGCACTGGTGGAAGGAAGGCGTGCAGAGGTTCTGTAGCACTTCCATTCTTCTGTTGGTCAGGATGAAGCTTTAAAAGTGAGGAAACTGTCTGAACAAACATCATCTGGCCTCATGACCCTCAGGGCTGTGGACCCTTGAAAAACACAAAATGCTTTTAAATGTGTTTCAAACATCAGACGCAGTCGAGGGTGAAATGAAGGGTTAAGGCTAGCTTTCCTTTCCATACGGCATGCCATGTTTTTGAGGGTAAATGCAGAGCAGGTGCACAAATTATGGTGTGTTATGTTCCCTCATAATGCCTCTTTATGAGTGAATAGCCGACCTGGTCTGTGGTGAAGCTGAAGGCAGTGAGTATGTTTGCTTTGTGACCCCCTGACATGTCTGAATTTGCCTCATCTCTGTGACTGTAAAAAGCCTAATTTGCACACATTTCCATGGCAAGATACATTAAACAGAAACCCCATTGTATACACAGACATAGGCTGTCCTTCCTATTGCAGTAATACCTCATGTGCAGAAATACATTTTCACTATTCTCAAGGGAAATGGAGACAGAGGTTCTGTCAATCGCAGGGTCTCCTGTTTTTGTGAATTAATTTCGTCCCAGTGACTTGTGGATTTGTCCAGACTGGTGATAACTGTCACCTCAGCTGGCAGAGGCAACCACCGCCACAAGCAGAGATCATGAGCACAGAACGTGACACCTTTAGTCTTGTCCTCTGCAGGAAGCGGCAATCACCGCTACTTCATGGGTTACCTGTTCTTCCTGCTCTGCATGATCTGCTGGATGATGTACGGCTGCATCTCCTGTGAGTCTTTTTATTTATCCCATCAGCTCAACACATGCATCTTCCTGTTCCTCCGCTATCCTGTTTACTTCATCCTCTTTGTCCTCAGACTGGAGGATCCACTGTGCCACCAATTACGCCAAGGACGGTTTCTGGCTCTACCTGACCCAGATCGCCTCTTGCTCCCCCTGGATGTTCTGGATGTTCCTCAACAGCGTCTTCCATTTCATGTGGGTGGCAGTGCTCATCATGTGTCAGCTCTACCAGGTCTGGATCTACCTTTCCTTCTCCCTCTGACTGTAGCTACCAGAATAATTCACTAATAATATACAGGTCAATTGGATTGCACTAGGTTTTTCCTTTCACTATATTTATTTGAGCTCGTTGCTTTTCCCTCTTTACAGATTGCTGCTCTGGGCATCACCACCAACGAGAGGATGAACGCTCGGAGATACAAGCACTTTAAAGTCACCGCCACGTCCATCGAAAGCCCATTCAAGTAAATGATCCTCTGTTGTTTGTTAGCTGATAGTCGGGATCTCAGGAATCGCCCGCACATCTTTTCATTTTAGACTGACATCAAACCAGGGTCAATGTTTCGAGTCTCAACAAAGTCAAAGTGTGTCTGTGAGAAAGAAAGAAAAAAGTTTTCTTTGGCTTGTCTTTCGGCAGAGGAAGTAGTCCCATTGACAATCCCTGTCAACAATGACCATTTTAGTGTGAAAGAGCTTTGACGTTGTTCCAACAAACTGAAGCCACTCCCCTCTCTTTCTTTTCCACCGTCTCTCTCTCTCTCTCTGCAGCCACGGGTGCATCCGGAACCTTATAGATTTCTTCGAGATCCGCTGCTGTGGTCTGATCCGGCCCGTGGCGGTGGACTGGACCACGCAGTTCACAATAGAGTACGACCAGACGTCTGGCTCGGGCTACCAGCTGGTGTAGAGAGGACGAGGAGGACGAAGAAGAGGAAGGGGAGGGGATGAGGGGGCAGGTGGAGGTCGAGTGCGCCTGGATGGATGAATAGCTTTTGAAGGATTGCTCCCCACCTCCTCGTCCCTCTCCCTCCCCCCCTCACACACGCGATCATATCGAAGTGATGCTGTACTCGGGAGCGCTTGCTTTTTTTGGACCATCTCTCCCTCACCGATCAAAACACTCTGGGGAAAAAGAAAAAAAAAAATCAGTAGGACTCGCATGCTGTTACAGGGCAACACGACAGCTACACCCCCCCCCCCTTCTGCCCGCATCACCACCTTTACTACTATTAATACTACTACTATTCTACAACATCAGACGTCATTACCGTACCTTCACTGCAATCCAGAACCCCTCCACTTCGTCTACTCTCCCGAGCCCTTTGGACGGTGTGATGCTGCCAGGCACGAGCGGAGGGGTGGGAGGAAGACGGACGCGAGGAATTACAAAATAAAAGCTCCTCTAGTTGTACTGGAGACGCGGCGCTGCAGAGGCGGCAGCTCCAGGAAGTGGCAGTATCGCCCCCCCCCCCCCCCCTTTCCCTCTCGAAACCCTTATTTATGGTGTCCCTGTTGATGTGCCCTGTATGTATTTCCTGTTTTTGATTGGTTCCGGGATCCCTGGCGTTCCTGTGAAATTTAACTGTGGTGGCCGTGGAAACTAAAGGCGAGGAATTACAAAATAAAAGCTCCTCTAGTTGTACTGGAGACGCGGCGCTGCAGAGGCGGCAGCTCCAGGAAGTGGCAGTATCGCCCCCCCCCCCCCCCCCCCCCCCCCCGAAACCCTTATTTATGGTGTTCCCTCTCGAAACCCTTATTTATGGTGTCCCTGTTGATGTGCCCTGTATGTATTTCCTGTTTTTGATTGGTTCCGGGATCCCTGGCGTTCCTGTGAAATTTAACTGTGGTGGCCGTGGAAACTAAAGTAAAGTTGCTCTTTTTTTTTTTTTTTTTTCTTTTTTTTAAAATCATGTATTTGTTTGTAAGTATAATAGAGATAAGGGAATGTCTTTGTAACGTCTTGATTTTGCACCGTGATGATTTATGCGTGGAGCTGATGAGGATTTGCCAACATTGTTGAACTTATCAGAGCGTTAGGTTACAGGTGCGAGCCGCTGGAGGAGCCCCGCTCCCCCACCCCCCCCAGCTCAATTAAAGCTGCTTCCGCTGGAGACAAAACTTTAGGAGACATAGAATTTTAGTTTTTTTCTGATCTGGAAACAGTGTTGAGCAGTATTAGAGCGGGATTCAATCCGAGAACTGGGACTTCTCCAGCTGCGAGCCACTGTAAAGTGACAGAGGATATCCTACAGACAATGTGATACAGGTATATTTATTTGAAAACTATTTATAGATAAACTATCCTCTAGCACCATTGTTTTTACATTTCACATCATTTTAGCTGAATAGGTTTTTATGAGAATAATTATTAAAGAAGTACCTGTGGCTGTCAAACATGGAAACTGGTACAAGAAGTGTATTTATTAACAGCAGAGACGAGTGTAAAGACGCAGCAGAACGAGTTTACGTAAAAAGGTTCATTCCATGTGTTTTTCTCAAGAAGCTGTAAAGTCTTATTTGTTTTGTTTGTTTGTTTTTTTTTTGTCTGCCTACAACATTGCACTGATTTTTTTTTTTTTTAGTTTTCTTTTTGTCGTTGCCGTTACTGAACAGAAAGGCCCAGCAGCTCCCGTTGTTTACAGTGAGGAGGACAAAGGGGCTCAACAGACGCGGCCGCCCTCCAACACTTCCTATCTGCACCCCCCCCTCCCCCGCGCGGTCGGCTCCGCAACATCAGCAGCAGGATGGACTGAAGTGTAAAGAATGTGCATCTGTACATAAACAATCTCCTTTTTTTCCGTCAGTGTTAGTCAAGGGTGCCCCCGGATTCTTCTTTTTTTATTTTTTATTATTTTGAGTTGGGGGGATTTCGTCCAACAGAAAGAAAGAAAATGAAGTGACTGTACTCCAAGTGTATGACTGTAGCTTTTAGTGATGTCCGACACTGCTGTCTATAGGCATTTTAATCCCCTAAGTACCCTTAAATTTCCACTGCATGTACGATGCTTGGGACAGCTGGGCTCTCGCTGCCACCCAGACCGCCCCTCCCTCCCCTCCCCACCGTTTCAGTCCGACCTCATCCTCATCACCATGGTGACAGCCCGGCAAGCCACGTGTCTGTATATAGTGAATGTTGAGTATTTGCAAGTACTTTTCTGCATTTCATCCATTTGTCTGTTTTCTTCTTCTTTTTTTTTTGTTTTCTCTTTTCTTTCGCTCAAATCCAGTGCGTTTTAGTGGAAATTGTCTTTCAGGTGGCCAGACGTCCAGTCGGGCCCTTCTGTGCAAGTGTGTAATATATTTGAATGTTTCATGCTTGTGGACTCTGTAGTCATCCCAAAAGTTTTTTTTTTTTTTTTTTTTACTTCTTATCATTTCTGTCATTTATCGCTGGGTCTGTCATACCACTGGATGTACAAATTGTAAAGCAAAGAAACTAGAGAACTAAGGCAGACGCCATTTTTTTTGGGTTTGTTTTCTAAAAGCCGAAATGTGACCATGCAATAGTTTAAAGGATAGAGGGAGGTTATATTATATTAAGGCCTCCCAAACTTTGTGGGCCTCATGTTTGCATCATCCGAAGGGGACAGTGTGTGTACGTGTGTGTCGTCATTTCACTCCAAGCCACCATACGAACCACTGCCCGACAAAGACGGCACGCAGCAGCTGCAGTTGGCGAGCTTTAAAGGTCCGGCGCCACGACGCAGATTCCATATTAGCGGAACGTGCTCCCAAGAATTAGCCTCTCGTGTTTTGACGATGCCTTTTCGAGTGACAGGAGGTAAATGATGTTTTCTATGAGGTCAGCATACCCCGCCCTCTCCCCCCACCCCCTCCTCCCCTGCTCATCGTCAACTCAAAGCCATTTCAGTCCTCACTAGTTCTTCCATCAACCCGTCCCTTTGACCCCCTTCACCTCACCATGTGGAATAAAGAAAGAGAAAAAGGGAAAAAAAAAAAAAAAAAGATAAAGCACATAATCATCTCCAGTGCCTCTCAGCCCACCTTCAGACATCACTGTAACTCCGCTTCAGATGTAAACATATGGGCATGGTTCAGTTTTAATGGCTTTAATAATAAAATACAGTCAAACGTGAAAGGGTGGTTTGGTTTGTTAATGGTTTTATTTTTGCCGTTTCAGCGTCGGGAGCACGGAGGGTAGATAACGCAGAGAAACACGGAGGAATGTGTGAGAGGGTGAGATGAACAGTCCACTCCAGGCTCCATCACTGAGCGTGAACCAGAGCTCCGGCTCCCTGGCCGTAACCGAAGCCTTTTGGCCCGAAGTTCTTGGCGTAACACGCTGCGGAGAGAAAGAGGGGAAAGAATTAAAATGATTATAGATGCATTTTTCATTGTTCCAAAACACTTTCACTTCCAAACCTGATTCATCAGCTAAAATGGGAAGCAGGAGGGAGTCATGACACTTCTCTAATGCCTTGTTAAATGAATCAGGTTTGTGCTTTGAGTCCATTGTGTTTGTGCTAAACGCTACTGTCCCCACAAAAATGGAGGTAAATTCACAAAGACCTGAAATGAATTGAACCATCTTGAGCTCCAGATTCAAATAAACATAAAATAATCATCTCCAGTGGGGTAAAGTGGTAAATTATAACTAATATCACTTTGGCCCTTTTTTTGCCTTTAGGCTCTGGAAATGCTTGTTGTGCGTAATCGCTCATGTGCTTGCTGTGTATGTGTTGCTCTGGCACTCCGCCCTAAAGGAGTCACACTTGGAGTCAGTAGTTACTCACAGTCAGAGACCTTTTAATTCACTGTGAAATAGCAAGTGTGTGTGTTGCCAGTTTCCCAGCTCTTTATCTCGCATCAGCGTGTAAACTTTTAAACACGCACTCCCAGTTCACATTGTGGTCAGACAATGAGGAGTGGAATTTTTTTTTTCTCTCTCTTACTCTCTTTTGAGTCAGGGTTTAGTTTCTGCTGCAGAGCGCAGGTCTGGCATCTGTCTTGAGAAAACGTCCACAATGAGTAACAGTATCCAGCAGACAGAGGCGGGACGTCTCTGAGAGGACGGGCACCCCTGATTGATAGCGGCGGAGTTGGGCCTGTGTTGGGTTTAGAGGCCGAGAGGCAGCATTCCTGCTCATCAGCACATGGTTTCATTACGACGCTCAGCAAACATCCATCTGCCCGTGTGTGTGTGTGTGTGTGTGCGTTGATGAGGAAGCGGGAGAAATCACAGTGGAGGTCAGGCCGCAGATGTGGACAGGAAGTGGCTCAGCTAGACAAGACCGTCCATCCGAACCCTGACCCAGCTGTGTACGTGCGCTTTAGGTTTGTTACGTAATCGCCAGTCAGGCCTGTTACTGCAGATAGGATCGCGCAGCTGTCAATAGGAATTCAACGCTGCGGCAGAGACCCCGAGTCGCAGCCCTGTCCCTGTCCTTAAGTTCCATCTCACCTTTGCAGTAGATTTCTCCGTCTTTCTCCGTCTGGGTGGTCGACTCCAGGCTCTTGCCGCACTTGGCGCAGCGGAAGCAGTTCTTGTGCCACGGCTGAGGAGAGAGAGAGACGTTTGTTTCGGTTCCACACATTTTCTTTCCCTCTTTAGGAAATTACAGGTTGTGTGTGAGAGTCACTGGGGCCTAAAATACACTCGGACCAATTAGGAAACCCATTAACAGCTAACTACCCGGCCGATGACATCACCCTCTATAAATCAGCTGGTTGGTTGAACCCGCAGTCCACTCCCAGTTTTAGAGGGAACAGAAGCGTTTTCATGGGAGCGGCTACTCGGAGACTCTTCCCTCTCTAGGACGCGAAACATCGCGCCAACAGATCTCGATTACAGCGTGAGCTTCGCGGCTGCTCGTAAATCCGCGCGTCAGCAACATCTGCCAGGACCCCAGTGTCCGCGCGGCAGGCTGTGTGATTAATCCTGCATGTAGTTCCGCGCTGAGGGGAAAAAAAATAAAATAAAATAAAATAAAACATGTGCGTTCAATTCGGTCGCGCGAGTTTCATCCCTGCGGTGCTGTGGCGTTCGAGGACACGGCCCTTGGTTAGAGGCTTGATTCGTGTTGGATGCTAAATGTAACCATGGTTCCCTGAAGACGAACACGCATCCGGAAGTTTTCACACTGCAGCTTGAGTCACGGGGGCACGTTCATCCCAGCCTGTGGTTTGAGGCGAAGGGCCGGCAACGCAGCCAGCTCTTGGATGATTCCTCACCTGAGCCAAGGGACAAAAAACCTGGCTCGTGGCTCGACAGACGTCACAATTTTTTCACTCGCTTTTCTGTCAGATGCTGCTGTTAAAACGACACCGGCCTTGACAATGGGGACGTTTGTGTAAAGGCATAAACCCTGAAAGACGCTGCTCTGGACACTATGTTTGATTTGATTGAGCTGCCCAGACCTCAGTGGGGTCCATGTCTTTTTAAACCCTAGTGGTCTCTCACCTTGCCTGCCCCCATGATCTTCTCGGCTGCGTAGACGGAGTCCCCGCACCGCGCACATTTCTCCGATCCTCCAAACTTCTGGGCGAACTTGGACGGGTTGGGGTTGGTGGTGGGTCTGTGAGTCTGTGTCCTGCGACAGAAGACACAAACAAATGAGGAGGTGACTGGTTGTTTACCAGGAAAAAAAAGGCTCAATCTGCTCTCTGGCTCGTACGCAGCCGGCCTTGTTGTGATGAAACATTTAATGCTTCGGGTTACGTCGACCGAGACGAACTTGAGGATTTGCTGTTCGTCAGAGTTTCCTCAAAGCGACACGCCCCGGTCGTCTCACGCTCGGGCGCCCTGGGGCCCCCGGCGCGGTGCTTATCGAGGGGTTACTGGCAGCCTCAGTGGCCCCTGAATGAAGCCCTTTGTGGCCAATCGTGCTGCTTACATAATGAACAGCCCTCTGACATCTGGGGCCGGAATAAACATTCTGGGTACGCGTGCGTGTGCAGGCTGGGGCAGAACATACAGAAGCCCGCGAGCTGCTATGAGATAATGTATTCACCTGAGAAGTTATTAAATATTTCGGATCCAGCAGCTGGATTCGATCAGGAGGCCGACCTGGGATAAGTCAACTGGCTCCAGAAGCCAGACCTTGGACAGGAGGGCCAGAGATCTTACTGGTTCTTATCAGATTTTTCTCACTTTGGCTCGGTTGAGATTAGAGGATGAAAGTTTCAGCGGTCGACTCACTCCTCAGGTTTGATCCCCAGCCGCTCCCCTCGGTCCATGTTGAGCGTGCCCGCCCCCTGTCCGTAGCCGTAGCCTTTGGGGCCGTACTTCTTCCCGTAGCACGACTTGCAGTAGATTTCCTGGTCGTGGATAGCCAGCGTGGTGCTGTCTAAGCCCTTCCTGCAGACCACTGGGGACACAGAGAAAGACAAGGTTGGAGGACCCCAGGTCTGCAGAGTGAAGGAAAGCCACTTGGGAAGCTGCTGAGCTTCGTTTAGCTCGTGACTTTTTTTTTGCCCCTGAGAGTTATTTTTCTGAAGCCTGCGGGATTTCCTTATCATCCCAGTTTGTCTCACGCATGTGAGCGGCATCAACATGCAGAGAGGGACATTTACTGAAGCAGCGGAGGAGCTGGATTTTCTTCTCCACGTTGTTGTCATGCAAACTGGTTTCCTGACTTCAGCATTGGATTTATTCCGGTCGGAATCCAGAGGCTGAATTCTTCACACGCTCGTCCGAACCGTGCGACCTGGCATTTCACCCACCCTCCGATCCCGTGGCCCACGCTTTCAAAACAAAAGCCTCCAGGAGCTTTCTGAAAAACCTCACTTGAAGCCGTTGCGATGAGTCCTCTGAGCATTTGTCGCAACTCTGCGACAGGTAAATTTAAGACATTTTAAGACGCGTGTGATGTATGACAGAATCCCACATCTCCTGAAGAAACTGAAGAAAACTGACATTTTTCTTAAAAATAAATTAAATCCATATCAATGTAATTAAAATTGACCTAAACAGTGGTAATATTATACTAATATTTCAGACTTTTCAGGGCCTACATTTTTTATTTTTTTATTTTAGACTTTTAGAGTCAGCACTATATTATTGAGGAAAAGGTCAATGTCAGCGGAGTTGATTCAGGCTCGATTCCAAATGAGTGTCTGTGTTGTCAGTAGCTGGTGGTAGATGTCAAACTGAGAAACTGGAGAAAACACCAGAGGAGAGGCAGGGACGCTCGCTCCTCGTCTCCTCGGCCCGAGAGCCAGACAAAGCAGCCTTTGTGGAAAAGAACCTCATTTCTCTGCTCTGGTCTCCTCTCAATGGCCACTGAAGGAAAGACAGCGTAATGATGCCGTCCTCGCTGGGACATCTTCGCTGACATTTGGAGGACGGTTCGGGGACAGGGACGCTCCCACTCGGTCCAGAGCACTGACAATAACGTAGTGTGAGCTCAGCAAACCGATGGCCAGAGAGAGAAATGTCAGCGGCGGCTCTCTGGCGAGCGGTGGTGAGTTGAAGCAGAGTTCACACGAGCTCTCTCTCTCTCTCTCTCTCTCTCTCTCCCTCCTCCTCGACCCAGTAAGATTTTCGGCTGAGTGACCTTTAAGACCGTTTGCAGCTCGGAAAAAGGATGTGGCATCACAAAGACGCCCTTTAATATGCGACAAATACAAGTCACGTGTGGAGGTGGAGGGAGTATCTGCTCCTGTTCTTGTTTCAGATGATATTTTATATCTTGATGACTAATATTTGATGACTATGTAATATACAAGCTCGTCCCTCAGTAGAGGAGGGTTCTTCACTTCCCATAATGCATCTCGACAGTGATCTCTGTGTGTAAACCACTTACTGCAGAGGAAGCAGCATTTGTGGAAACTCTTTCCGTCGCACTGCACCTCCTCGGCGTGGTAAACCGTCCCTCGGCACGCGCCGCACTTGTTTCCTCCTCCCCAGTTTGGCATCGCGTCTGGTCCTGATGGGAGACACAGAAAGGATGTGAGACACACGGATCTCTCCTTGTTTCGAGCCTCACTTTGCTTCCTTCAGTTCCGTCCACCTAAGGACGCAGGGCTGGGACGCCGAGGCCAACTTCCTGTCAGCTCCACCCTTCTTCACTCATATCCTCCAGGTGTGTGAATATGAGGACGGTTGCAGTAATACTACCTTTAAAGCACTCAGCTGTTTCTAACGCCGTGCGTTTGTGTGTCTCGGGGAGCTTGTTTTGAATTTTTTTTTTTTTTTGAAAAACCAGAGCTCCAGGCCATAACTACCAGTCTGACAGAAAACACACACACACACACACACACACACACAGAGAACACAAAGGAGGTCAGCCTAAATAACAGGGCAGACTAATACCCAGAGGAATGCTTCACGGCACAGAGCCTTGAGGCTCCCGTTGACTGTCGTGTGCCGGGCCCAGGCCGTGGCTGCAGGGTGTAAAGGACAGACGGCCGAGGATGCGAGGGAATCAGAGTGTGAAGTCACTCCTGCGTTCATGGCCGTGAGCCTGTCTGTAATTACACCCTCGCCTTGTTTAAAGTTTTTTTTTTTTTTTTTTTAAAGATGCTCAGCTTTCCCTGAGTGTCACCGCTCAGCCGAGCAGCTGGGACGTCAAAAAGCTCTGTGATTATTAACTTAAGTGAAGAGAAAAACACTGTTTGGACTCCTGTCCTCCTCCCAGTTGAATTAGAGGCTGGGAAAACATTTTCCCATGGGTGAGACAAGTCAACGGTCCCACACTTCATTTTCTCCCTGTTTAGTTTACCAGTGTGAATGATCACTTCTGGAAACAGCTGCTTCGAAATGAGTCTGATGCTTCACACGAAGAACTCCAAAAGCTCAAAATGTAGTAGTTTGTCCAGGTAAATATCTTTTACCTTGCTGTGACAGACCGGACCTTGAAATAAATCCCATATATGAGCTCTCAAAAGTCAAAGTAGTCCTCAAGAAAAACATGAAAGCTGATAACAAGCTTATTCTCTGATATTTCAAGACGCTTCAATTCCAGTGATTCCTGACATCATCATTTCACAACCCTCACAACCTCATCATGACTCACTGAGTGTTGCCTTTCTTTGTTTATGAAATGCAGTGAGAGTTATTTATTTTCCATTCCTATTATTCACAGAGCTGTAAACACTGCGGTTGTGAATGCGTCACAAAACTGTTCCTATATTACACATTTATAGCGTTAACACTAAAAACATTACATGTTTATTTCAATAGAATTTATATTCATTATCTTCATCACTTTGGCAGTTCTGCGGATTCAATTTAACAGCTGAAGTTTTAAAGTTTTAAATGGAATAAAGCTGGTCATTCCACTTTCCCATTTGATGTGAGCTTCGTGGGGAAGGTAAATAACGTCATTTCCAACCTGCAACAAAGGAAAGCAGTGGCTTCAAAACTCCAGCGCTCAGCACTAATATCACCACGTAGGGAAATGTCCATCTGAAGCAGCTCCTCTTCAGTAAACCAGCGAGACACATTCACGGCGAGTCAAGTCAACGTCTACCTGAGCGCGTGGTTTGAAGAAGCGGGTCGTGTCCGGCTGGGGTCGCGTCCTGGCTCCGGAGGAATGTCCAGCAGACTGCTACTACACTGACCCTGAACGCCACATACTCCACATACTGACTGGAGGGGAGGAGAGAGAGAGAGAGAGAGAGAGAGAGAGTCCGGGGGCGTGAACACACCACTGCTGCCTTCAAGCACTGTCGGAGAAATATCTTTATCTATCTCTCTGTCTCTTTCGACTGTCCCAACTTGCCGTTTCTCTGCCCCCTTCTGGACACACAGTGCACACCTGTCTTCGCCAGGTTGCCACAGAGATGTTTACAGTTGGTTAAGTAATATCAAATAATAATAGGGAATATTATTGAATGTGATGACCTCGTGTCTACAGCAGGACACTATAGTCCAACCCTTGCTCTAGGAACACACAGCTTCAGCATCACAGTGTGTTGGGTTGTCTGCACCTTTTAGACTGTAAACGTGTATGTCTGAGTTTGTGTAGTGTGCATGGGTGTGTATAAATATATGTCTCATACAGGATTATATTGAACTGAGTCCTCAGCGGAGCAGCAGCAGCAGCATCCGTCACTGAAGTGGTTTTTGGCCACGGCAGCAGATACTTGGCGTAAACTGTGTCTATATAAAGTTAATTGTCCCATCTGCTGAGGATTTAGTGTTATAGATGCCTCGCCACGGCCAAACACGTCTCCCGGCTCCCTCCGCTCCCTTTTAGTGCAGATATAAAGGCCTTGATTAAATGTTTATGTCCTCTGACAGATGGCTTGTGTGTGTTTTTTAAAGTGACTCAATTAGCGTGACCTGACCCAGAGATCGCGCTTGATGCATGGTGTCATTCAACCAAATGGGATTTCCATTCACTCCGCGTTAGAGCCTGACCTCAGAGCACAGGAGTTAACTGCATTTGTAGCTTGTCGTTCAACCGCCGTGACGTCACTATTGTAACGGTTACAGATGAAGAATGTCGGCCCTTAAAATCCCTGCCACGCTTTCATGCAATCAGAGAGCAGCCGGTCGTCATCGCTTCTTTTTATTTGCGTGAAGAAGAGACTCATTACTCTTTCAAAATTACATGACAGTGGAATCAAAGAGAAAGCACCATTATTTATTATTATTTATTTGGGCTCGTTTGGGCTGGGCTGTCAGCACAGATCCCCGTAAAACCCCAGCGGCCCTGGCCGACTGCAGACAGTGGTCACACTTTCCACAATGCGTTTGACAATATTGTCAAATTTTGAATATTGAAAACGAAAAGCTCTGTCTACTTTCCCTGGATAAATAACGGATACAAAAAAAAAAAAAAAAAAATTCTTTACAGTACTCTGATACCTCTCAAGAATCTACTCCTGCTAAAACCAGTATTCAAGTACCTGAGAGCGTCGTCCCATGTCACAGAGCTTTAGGAACACTAAAAAAAAAAAGGGTTTGGCGTCGTAAATCCTCAGCACCAGCGATGTTTAACTTCCGAGACGTGGAAGAACTGACCACTGACACAGTTTCCTGGCTGTAAACATTTAAGGCTTTAGTGATTCTCTCCTCGCAGCAACGCAGGGACTGAACCAAGAGGGGGATTGTCTGAAGACGGTCGCTTCAAAGAATGGCACGTACATTCATCCAAAGATTTAGTGCTACAAAAAACAGGTGTGGCCTCATTACAGTCCCTGCAACTGACATATATTAGCTAAATTATAAATAGCAATTGGGCTTTAATACACAAGTGAAGGGGGCTTGTTGAGACTCGATATGAAATACAGCAGTTGCTCACTCCCACCACAGGAGGGCACTGTTACATTGGTAATACTGCTACACCTGGACCGAGGGGGGAGTTTGGTAGAAACGTAGTTGGACTCTTTTAGGCCTCGTCACACAGTATTCTGCTAAAAAAAAAAAAAAAAAAGCTTCTTCTGCTTCAGAAGGAAACTCATTTATAAAATTCATTTATAAAACACCTAAAATCAGCACCAATGGCTTTAAACCATTTTTTAACTGGGTGGCGGGTGGCCGACATCCAGCCTCCGCTGCGCTGAGCCTCTTCTTCGTGCAGGGGGAACAGCGCTGACTATACTTCCCAGAGTCCCCGGCGTCTGGAAGAAGGCCTTGGAGGCGGATGCGGTGGCGTCCTTTGGAGTACGTGGAGTCTGAGGGCGGAGGGAGAGAGGCCACATTTAGAGTAAACGATAGAGAGAGAGGATTAGAATTCATTAGAATTCATTCATACGACCTCTTACCAGTGGTTGTGGGGTGCTGATGCTCACAGTCTGTCTGGGTCCCTGTGGGGAATGTGGAGCGCTGAGCGCTGACCCGTGCTGCTTGCTTTGCTCCGGAGTGGAAGGCGACGGAACCGGCGACCAGCCGACGTCAGGCGCCGCCGCCGCCGCCAGGCTGTAAGGCGCCGCTCCGACTGTGAACTGGGCCGGTGACATCACTGCGGGCAGGCTGAAGCTGAGCTTGGCGTGGCCGTCCGAGCCTTGCTGCTGTGGCCCGCCGGCAACCAGAGGGTAGTGGGAGAGGGCGGCGGAGGGCACCAGGACGTATGGCAGCGCCAGGGTGGGAACACCGCCGGGGGGGAGGGCTAGACCGGCCGGGGACTGGCCCGCAGAGAGGAAGAAGTTGAGGCTGTTCAGCCCTGGAGACAGAAGAGGAGCTTATTATGGTTTCATCTGCAATTTACAGATACAGTTTTTTTACAGTTTGGGTTTTTCAACATTTCCACTTTTGTAAATTTGATGCAAATAAAAATCCAGATGCAGTGGATTTAGACATGGTTTCATGAGAGGGGGCTCGGTGATCCGATTCTGTCATGTGATAGAAGTCACATGGCCTACAAAAAAGGAAGAGGGGCGGCAATCAAGCGCACCCTCAGCGCACAGGTGTCTTGACTGGCTGGGTCTCCTGTGGAGCGGAGTTTTTACCCAATTCCCCGTGGTTGCCGGTTGTTGTACTTTGATTTCAGATGATTGATTTTCTCCAGACAGACGCCGAGAGATGATCCCAGCTGAAGATCACTTTTGACTTCATTTTTGGTGAGTCTAGATAACAATGAACTGCATTTGACTGTAGCTGATGGCGCATTGAGTTTAACAGCCAAATGACTCCCTCCCTCACTCTCTGAACAAAGAGCGGATGATTCCATTTCTCAAGATTCAATCAAGATTCCAGGCCTCCCTTGTTTAAATATTATTTTTTGCATATATATTAATTGTGATTTTCACAAGCGCATACCTGCGTTGTTGGGTACGTAGAGGTAGTGTGACGGAGGGGCGGGCTCACTGCCGCTGCCGTCACCCTGACTCTCATCGTCCGGTTCGGCTCTCGCCTGGAAGAAAACATGGCAGACTTTTAATAAACATCCAGTTCGGCAAAACAGAACGGATCAACGCGGTGACGTCGCAAAGAGCAGAGAATCTCACCTTGTTACATTCCTCTAACCCAGACATTCCCTTCTTTTTCACCACCGCCTCCTCCTCCTCCTCCTCCTCCTCGCTTTCCTCCCTCCTCCTCTTCCTCCCCTCCCCAGACGCGGGTGACCCCTGACCTTCGTGCCTCGGGTGCGACTTGTACAGCATCACCACCGACGGCTGCGACAGGCTGGGCAGGTAGGCCAAGCAGTGGGGGGAGGAGGCGGAGGAGGCGAGGAGGTACTCGGGCGGGAGGGGGGCCGCCGCCGGCAGGGCGGACTGGGTTGAGGACGGGGGTTGATGTGACGCACTGGGACGGACGCTGAAGAGAAATCAGAAAAACAACAGAAGGAACGGTTGAAGATTTGCTTGGAGATTATTTAACTGGATGGAGAAGCCAACATACACACTCACGAGGACATTGCTGCTCTGATCCACGCAGCCTAAAGCTGAGCTCATCAGCCAGTGCAAACACACGGGAGTGTTGTGTTGTGTTTGAGGGACTGAGATTCCATTTCACCTCCTTGTAACTCAAACACGGTCAATAGCTATTCGGGCCTGACGTGAAAATGGAAACCGAGTTTATCCATTTGAGAGTAATTGTGTGGCCTGGTCTCTTTAAACAGCTACTGTGCCGCGTCCCTCCTGACACAGGTTAGAAATACCGTGTGCCGTAAATTCTTGGGCAGTAAATCTGAGCTGTGCGATAAATCTAAACCAAGAGAAGGCCGTTACAGAGCGGTGTGCGCGTTAAATCTGTTTACACGGACACATTCTGGGGACTTGTCTTCCTGACGGGGACCGAAACAAGTCCTCATTATGTAAATTATTCAATTTTAAAGTGACATGTTTTACGGTTAAGGCAACTTTGGGTATGTTCTTGTACAGACGTGAGGACGTTATGGATGGTCTTCACTTTCTGAACAACTGTCGGTGTGCTTGATTTCATGGTTTTTATTTATGGGGATTTATTTGTGATGGTGAGGGGGCTCAGGAATAAATAAAGATATATGTTTAAGGAATGCATTCTTTCAAGATAGACGTGTGTGTGTGTGTGTGTACTAACTCACTCTGAGCTGTTTCCAAACTGCAGTCGATAAACTGCGCTGGGCCCGCCGGTCTTCCTGGAATAATCCACAGGCTGATTTGGCAGATCTGAGTTGTGAGGAATCGAAACGTCTCATTAAACAAGGGAAAAAAACCCTTTCTGATTTAAGTAGCTCCAAACAGACAGTTCAGCATCTCTTACCTGTGAGCTCTGGCCGCGGGCTGCTGGGGGTGGAGCTGACCAGCCGTTTCACTGCCGCAGATGTGGGCGTGATGTTGAAGGAGGCGTGATGTGCCATCCTGGCTCCTCTGAGGTCCTGGCCTGCCATTGGCTGCGCGGCGTCAGGGGCGACTGCTGCCATGTTGAATGCATGAGTTAGCATTAGAGACAGTGATGCGAGTTCAGGGGCCCCTGAATGAGTCTCTCCAATTTTCGATGTTGTGGAGTCACACGTGGATGAGAAAGTGACTTGCGCGAGTCTTACCGGCATTTCCAGAGTGCTTGAATTCGACCTGGCCGAGCCACTTGAAGGCTGGTTTCCTTTCCTTCTCCTCCCGGACGTGCAGCTTCTTTATGAGGCCCAGGCTGGTCAGGACGTTGGCGATGTCGTACAGCCGCCGCACCTTAGCTAACATCGAGGTTTAGTGAATACAACAGGCTGCACTTCAAACGTCAGGTTTCATGTTTGGCTTTTGGGTGGGATTTCTTACTTTTGTATTTGCTGTGACTCGAAGAGTCTTGACTGTCCTCGATCAGGATCTTTGCTGCTGCGTCCAGAGTGACAGTCTGAGTCTTAGACACCAGGAACAGCATGACGAACTTCTGGCTCATGATCCGCAGGGACTTGTCCTTCCTGTTGCCACTGGCTGCAAACGACACGGGTACTTTCAGTACATGAAGTGCGTTGATAATAATGATCTTGTGTTGGCTAAAACAGACTTTCAGAAACTGTGCAATACTTGCAAGAGGTGGAGCATTATCTCTCGAAACACATCAACCTCATTTCTAGCACGTATGGTAATGTGTGTAAAGGAGGTTGAGTTCCAGAGGGATGTCCATTACCGCTGCCAGCGTCTCCTTCCCCTCCGTCGTCCTCGCGTCCCGGCCCGGCCTCCCTGGCCTCTGCAGCCAGCTCCATCTGGAGGTGGTAGCCCTGCTGGCGGCCCCTCCGCTGCAGCTCCTCCAGCGTGGCCTCCAGCTGCTGGCGCCCGTGCCAGGTGTAGCTGTTCTTGGCGATGCGGCCGACGATCGTCAGAGACTCCAGCACGTTGACAATGTCATAAATACGCCGCCTTCCCACTCCTGGCACGTGCAAGAATGATAACTTAATTATCTTTGAATAATCTCCTGAAGAGTCAGCGTTGCAATTTAAAATAGATAAAAGCTGTATTTGAGGGATCGCCATAGCAACTGCACCTATGTGAAAGCTTTGTAACACTCACGCAATGGACATTAGCCGCCTCCATTACCATAATATATAAAAGTAATAATAAGCTGGGACAGGCAGCAGCCATCCATCTCCACCATCATGGAGCCTTTTGTTACGTAGCTGGCTCTTACCCAGTCTGGTCGCCACCTCGTCCAGCGAGATCCAGATGGGGCTGTTAGGTGGTGGATAATCGGGGTAGAGGGCCAGGAACTTTTGGCACAGCAGACCCAGACTCTTCTGCTTCCTGCTGGGCTTTTTCCCTGCCTCGTCCTCTTCATCCGCAGCTTCAAACTGAGCAGAAACATACACGGATAAATACTGAGGCTGACTCCACATTAGAAGTGAGAAAACACACACATCTTCGATTGATTTCCAGCGACACACCTCCAAGGGCTCATTTTTCACAGAATCACTTCTTGAAATCCGAGGAACGATATGAAAACTGAAAAAAACGTTCACGTCGGATTAAACTAACAACTGTATCGCAAAAACTAAGGGTGATTTAGACTCCATCTGCTGCTTGTGTTCAAAATTTCTTAATCTGTGAAATATGATTTGTTCTTTGGAAAACTCCATCTTGAGTGTTCCAATGCTAATGAAATTACGTATGGGAAAAGGTGGTGACTTCATTTGTGGACGTTCAGGATTCATTTGCGAAACAATAACAGTGATCGATTGGCTTGCTCCTAAATGCATTCAACGTACTTGGCAAGAGTCGTCCACCTCTGTGTCCTCAGTCACCGTGTCGGGGCTCGCAGGCGCTTCTTTCTCGTTCTCTATGGGCCTGAACAGCACCTTCCTCATCTCCCGGTCCCGGATGTCCGGGCTCGCCGCGCTGATCAGCATCTTAAGATTGGCCGTCGGGGTCCAGGGCTCGGCCAGCGCGGCGTGCTTGATGGGCGTGATGTGCACCAGGTCGGCGGGCGCGCCTTTCCTGTTCGTCAGCAGAGGAGGGGCGGCAGGCTCTGATTGCAGCGGGGTGGCTCGCCTCCTCTCCGTGCAGATGTTCTCCTGTGATGGAGACAGATTGGTGGTTAGAGGAAATTCAGCTCGGAACATTTACACCGTGCTCGAACCGTTAATGTCCTCTGAGCTACGTTATATAGCAGCTTAAAATATTATGAGACTAGTTCAGCCTGATGCCTCCATTAAAATGAGGAATATTGAACATCTAGTTTAGCACAGGTCTCACAAACAATGTTGGAGAACATCAGCCTGTTAAGAGTTTCATATGGAGAATTATGATGGAGCTCAGGAGACATTCCAGAGCACCATTTTAGGATGGCTCATTTTATTTGGCAAGTAATAAGTACATGCTACTGGTCGTTTGTATTCAAAGACAGGGTGAAACGCTCCCATGGGGATGCACAAGTCGGCATTGTGATTTAAAATGAATGAAAGCCGCATTCTTTATTTAAATAGTCATGTGCATCTGAGGCAAAGGGAGTCGCCATAGCAACTGCAGCTAAATCTAGAAACATCTAAGCACCATAACACTCATGAAATGGCAGTAGCGGCCTCGGTTAGCGTTCAACAACAACACGACTTTGCGTGATATCAAACCTGGCAACCAGACCACAGACCTGGGGGTCGAGTAATGATCCACCTTTTTTTTCTCTTTTTTCTTTTACCTTCTGTTCGGCCCGGTCTCCATCCTCCTCCACAGTCAAACCTTTCCTTGGACTTGTGAGGTCCCTCAGGGCGAGACATTGGCCCTCCATGGGTGGAAACCTGTAGATCCACAATAAATAAAAACAGTGAGGATTATGTAAGACGCAGAAGACGGGTCAGAGGACAAGTCGTTCTGGCGGGGGACGGGGGGGAGGAGGAGGAGGAGGAGGAGGAGAAGGGGGAGGGGGGCAGTTCACGAAGTTTCAGTCTGGACAGACAACTCGAAGACGAGGGCGCAGCTGGATTTGGCGCAAAGCACATCGGCTAACTAGCCCATAGCAACCTAGCAAGAGGAACTAAGCTAACGACCAGTGAGTCTTCACCTCAGTTTGCTGTAATGCTAACACAGGATCAGCCATTACACTGCAGCAGATGTGAGGACAGGCACCCCAGAGACATTAATACATGGCTAATAGAGCTGTTACACACCATAGATACGTGGATACATAAAGAGCATTCAAGTTAGTAAGTCACAGCACATCAGGGTTGGATCAGACAAGGAAACCCCTGGAGGGACAGACCCATACCTCCCTGTCCTCTGCTGAATGAATGAAATGTCCCGCTTCTGGCTCCGTGTCACACACTTGTCAGCACGCACAGTTCCTCCACACTGACATAACCTCTGAGAAATAGGCGGGTAGTCCTCCGTGTCTCCTGTCCTGAGCCGTGCTGTGTTGACTTGTCTTGCGGCGGGGGACACTGATCTGTCCTCGGGAGACAGCATCACCCGCTCAAGCTTGTGTTCTGGCGCTCTCCGGCGTCTGGCCCGCTCCAGCCAATCAGAGCCCGGGCTGTGGGCGGTGTCCCTTCGGATCCAGCCAGTCAGCGCCCCTGTGCTCGGGTGCGTTTACCACATGGCCACGCCCCGTGGTGTTGGCGCGGCAACAGGGCGCGTTCCGCGCAAGACTCCGGGGGAACATAGAGTGGAGGAGGAGACAGAGGTCTCACTCTACACATATTTTCCGGAGCAGGCTCAGAAACGTATTTTAAAGTTCTAATATCGGTCCATCGGAGATTGCACTACTTACCTTTAGTATTTAGCCCAAATGCAAACTTCTACATTCACTGTTGAGCACACACTAGCTTGACAAACTATTAAAGATTAAACGTATATTGTCTAGATTAATTCAAACAAGTGACTGCTTCTCCCTATTAGAGAATGTGTCACTTCCAGGCCGGCCCCCTGCTTCCTCGCCCACTGTGACACCTAGTTTCAGGCCCGTGAATAGAAATCTATCTTGAATCTAATCACCGGGCTTTGTCTGCAGGAGAATGCGGAGTTAGCTCTGTGGCACACAGACTGAAGCCCCCTGGGAGGGGGCGGGGTGGGGGGAGAGAGCCGTGGCGCTAAAGTCACCTGGTCCTCAGCGGGAAAAGTTGCGGTGGGAGTGAGAAAGTGGAGGGAGACCCGCCCTGAATGCAAACAGAGCCTCAGGACTGCCCCCAGATCCCCCAAATCTGCCGCCAAATGTTATTCCCTCAGTATTTATAGGACTCATGGGAAATCTGTGACACATATAGTCCCCATCAGTGTGTGAGGTTGAGGTGAAGGAATCCATTGGCAGAAATATTGTTAAAAACAACCCGAATGAAGTTTTCACATGTGTTTTATCTACAGTTGTTGTTTTCTTTGCCCCAGAATGGGTGCGTTATATTAAAACACTTTTTATTCACATCGGCGGGGTCCTCGCCCACCATGGCCACAGCCGTCCAAACTGGACAAACTAAAAACATTCAGGTTTTTTTTTTTTTTTTTTGAACAAATGATTTGTTATAATTTTCACATCAGACATTAATCCATGCATCAAATCAAACAGTGGCATCACTTAGGAGCACGTTGCTTTAGGGGGATGTTAATAGCTGGTGATCACTCTATGTGAGTCGTTAAATGATTATGATGTTTACGTTTGATTAATCCCTCACCGTGAAATCTAAGAATCGTCAAGTGACATCTGTACAGTATGTAAGAGCTTCCACGGCATGGTTTAAATCTGCACAAGCTCAACCGGCGCGATGAATGATTTCCTCTGAGCACAGAGTTCTGTCTCGCACAATCACAGCTCACCCCTCAGAATACGCGTCACTCACAATACGGTCTCTGTAGGAGCAGTTCTCCATCAGGGTGCTAGGGAGTCATTTGTGATGTAAATGTGAAATGAAGAGCCATGTAGCTGTAGAAAGAGATAAAAGGATTAAACCTTTAAAAGTTGAATTAGTTTTGGTTATTGTCAAAATGCTAGATTGAGTTTGTTACTGTGGTGTGATTTGCTATTTATAGTTATAGTCTTTTCAGCATTAGATGCAGAGTAGCTTAATATATTACTATCAGTGAGTTTGGATGTTTTTTTTCTATTATTATTTCATCTTTTTCTAGATTGAATTATTGATATTTGCCTCTTTAATTAGATTAATTTATACCCACAATCCTGAAAACCCAGACTTGGATTAGTTAATTAGCATATAGGATATCACTGGATTTAGCTTGCTGGACAGGTAACCAGTCTGTACTCACACCTGGAGTGTCTCCCTGACAGATTGACCCCCCCCCCCCATCTCCTCATTGTGTTTCTTCTCAACCTGCAGTAATCCACTCTTATTGCTTTTGTTACCACCGTCATTTCCCTCATTAAAACCCTAGTTTGTTATGTATGTTTATTTACTGTCAATATGTAAACACACTTTTAGAGGTCGTGTGTGTGTGTGTGTGTGCGTACAGTACAGATGTGGAATTTGAAAAAAATAACAATGTGAACAGATAGGTATGGAATATAGTAGCTGTATGTGAAAGGAAGAGTTAAAAAGTGTCCTGAGATGATGCCTGCTGTGACTGGACCCAGTATAAATGAAACTGGCATGTGTGCATACAAGCTGGGCACGTTGTGACTTGTCTGGTTGTGAGGGAGTCAGCTGAAGCTGCTTGGGTCCTAACAGTCCAATGTGACACCCCCCCCCCCGCCGCCTTTGTTGCCTTCACTGGTCTCTAACATTTGAATGTCATTACAAAGCTTTGTTGACTGAGATACCAGTCTGACAAACAAAGCTTAGAGTGGAGTTTTTCTTACCGCGTGCGTTGGCTGCATGATCAAAAGGTATCATTTATATAGATTTGACATGTGTAACGGAGGTTTCAACACTTTGCTTATTGTGTGTACTCTATGCAGTCACCATAGCAACCACAGCTTAATACCATGTTGCTGTCATGGCAAGCAACCAGAGCCCCATAGGAGCAGTAACCACATGATGTGAGTCCAGGATCCTGGGTCATGATGATGTCTATTTATGACTCCAGAGCTTCTTTTGATTGTCTGGAAAAAACAGTATGAATTTCCACTCATTGCTGCACGTGTCAGTGTTTGCTAATGTTAGTGGAATAGAATGCAGCAGATCAATAACTAAAAGATGAGGGGGGGGGGGGTCACAGGTCAGGAAGAACGTGCTCATTTGAAAGGATGCTTGCTGGAGACTGGATTTGATATTCATGACACCACTCGGCTGAAGCTGTCCAGACTCAATGTGAAAATCCCCCAATTAGATCTTCTTTTTTTTTTTTTTTTTATCCCCTGTTCCTGAAACTGAAGCTGTGTTGATCCAACAAACTTTAATGAAGCGAGTCAGTCTGTTGAAAGAATCTCTAAGATAGACGTGAATGTTTGATCCCAGAGCGTCGCCGCCTGATTAATGGCAGACTCAACATCCTGAGTCCGACGGCCCTTTTAGTCTTTCTCGACCCTCCAAAGCTTTTCTCTAACGAAGCCGACGGGAGATCAATGGCTCAGAAGCCTCCGATGAGGTTTTGACGTCGTCTTCCATTATTCGCCGGCGGATGTTTAATGAAATCACCGTGAAATGTTTTGGTATCCACATTTTAATGAGAAGGAAAGCTCCTCGACTCTTCTCTAATTCAATTAACTTCAGTAATGAACAACAACCATCACCTTTGAAAATGTTTGACTTAGATTTAAGCTGGTAAGGCAAGCTTTACTCTTTGTATTGGATAATGTCATGTGTTGGTTAGTTGACATCCTGTCATGCTTGAGCTAAAGGTCTGTCAATAAGCTTGTGTTTTGGGGGGAAAACAGAAAACCCTCAGTGCCATGATGTTTCTATGGAAACCTCCATCATCAAATTGTGGAGTAACCTCAGTGTTATTCATTTTTTGGAGATGTCACTGCATATTCTTGGCCCCCCATCATGTCTATCGCAGGCTTAAAAAAAATGCGGTGAGCTTTTATATTCACGGGGACTGGCGCATCCCCGATTCTTAGAAAGTCGCATAAACACACCCACACTGCAAATCACTGGAGGCCGCAAACGTTAGTTATGGCCACATTGGCACCACATGCATTTTCACATCCATTTGTCTGAATGAAAAGCACGAGGAGGCCGGACGGCCGAGAGACGGCACATTTCCACGCACATGAATCATCGCAGATAAATAGCTTAGATGGGGAAATAAACTTGTTTACGTCGGAGCGCCGTCCTCTATCAAATGATTTCGAGCGGGAACGATGCGGCCGCGTCCTCTCACCCGCTGCGCTGCGATGTGATTCGATTTCACCTGGCAAGCAAACAACATCAGAGGGAAACAGTTTGGTGCAATTTGGGTGTCGAGCTGGTCAGCCAGCTGCTTGTTAGGGTCCGTGTGTGATGGTGCCGGGGATGGAGGGGGAGCTGCGGGAGCCTGCAGGCCGCCCGATTCAGGCCCCAGCTTCTCAGCACAACCCCGCGGAGTCTCTGTACGGCAAACACCGGCAGCTGCTCCACTGGTTTGTGTGTCTTTGGGGAAACAACACATTCAGCTGTTCAGGAGATATTTTCTCTTCCCAGGGTCTTGTACCTGATGCTTTTTAAATCCTGGTGGAGATTCGCTCTCTGCGATCTGCCTCCCTCACTGTTTTTGTGATGGAAGATGACATAAAAGCGTTCACTTCTCCCCCCGCTCTGCCTCAAATTGGACGCTTCAGTGAGTGAGCTCCACAGCTGATGGCGCCCCAAACGAAACATGGCCAATCTGGAATCATCTTTGTAGTCCAAAATAACACTTCCCCTTTTTTTTCATTTGATACCAGGGCCGACGATTGTCCTTCAACATCCAATGCTTTAAAATAAATTAATAAATCATGAAATAGATATTGAATTCAAATGTTTCAAAAATGTTGACGTTGCAGTTGAGTGGCTCCTTGTCACGTCATCACTGCTCTACCATTTACAGTCACCAGGGAGCAGCGTTGCAGCGATTAGACTCAACAGCTTTTATTTAACCCCGCTGAACTTGAATCCTCTCTCATGTTTGCTGATGAGGAAGCAGGAGACGCAGGTTCACCCCAACTCATCCAATAACGATCCTCCTTGCCCCTCGGAGGATTATTCTTAATTCAAGTGGTGTGTAAATAATATAAAGTATAATATGATATTGCGATTTAGTCCCGTGCACATCGCGTCTGCTGATGAGCAACAGGCGACGCCGCCAAAGCCTCACATCAGCTTGGATTTATTGAACTCTAACATGTTGTAGGATGTGTGCACAGTGGAATCAGAAAATGGTTTAAGCTGCGTCACAAAGAACAACAAGTGTCACTTTGACGGTCAAAGATCACCGGAAGTGAAATCCCGCTGAGCTGCACCACAGGTTTGTGTTTGTCTGTGTGACCGTGCCATCGCTGTGGGCAGAGGGTGTTCACTGGATCTGCAGCTTTGAAACAATGGAGCTAGTCACGTCGCTCACAAGAGTTCACAAGCAGTCCAACGCCCCAGTTTACACCTCAAGTGGCTCGTTCCACTCAGGTTCAAGCTCAGCAGTGTGCACTTCCAGAGAAGCAGAACGTCCCCGTCACTTACCACCCGCAGGTGTCCCCGAGGGGAATTCAGTCAGCCAGGTGGATTCTAAAGTTCAACGTCTCAATATTTTGAGTTGCTTTGCTTTCTTTGGCTTTTTAAGCATTTTTTTTTTTTTTTTTTAGCACATACTGTCTACTTGTGATTCTTTCAGCCCTTTAATGGACATTATTCCATTTGTGGGGAACTGTGTCATTTGTGGCATTGGATGCCACAACAGATCCCAACGCCAGTGTGTGGCTTGGAGGAAGACTGCGAGATAATTAAGCGTGTGCGTTACAGTTGTTTTTAATTTTCTCTGTGGTCACGGCTGACACACACACACACAGGTCTCTTTGGGAGAGAAGTGGTGCAGTAAAGCAAACAGCTTCGCTTGCAGCCGGCACGAATCCATCAACACCGAAATTGCAGCGACTGTGTTAGTTTCACATGAAGCATTCAGTCATAACCTGAAGGCACAAACTTAACCTAGAAGGGCAGACAGGTTCTTTTGTGTGTGTGTGTCCTTCAGGGAAGAAGGGAGGAGTTGAAAGTGTTGATTATGTTATGGTTACTCAGGCGTTGGTGCAGTTTATTTAATAATCGCCTCTTCTTTCATTCACAAAGAGGCTGAGCCAGCGTGCAGTTTTTAATTTGTTTCACGTTGTTTCTTTCCAAGTGAAAAATAAGAATAGAATAGAATAGTGGATGCAGGTGTCATTTGGTCATGAATGTGAATGTCAGTAAGATAAATAAAGGAGAAATGTACGTTCAAGTAAGAAGGCTGTGGAGATGTATAGGAAAATCTATTGCCTTCCAATTTGTTGAATCACATTTTGGGCTGTTTTTAACTTTACAACGTCTATTCCATGTATGTAGCTTTGAAGTGCCTCATTAATCAATGTGAAGGGCCTGACTAGAACTGGCTTGGTGTGGCGTTTCTCGTAAGTCAGTCGGGAAGTCCCGTCCTACTGATGAAGATTTCCCTGAAACATGAATAACATTTTTCTTCTGTGACTTCCTCCTGTGGAAAAAAAAACCTGTCGAGTAACTTCACAGATGCATGTCAGAGGTAAAACAACAGAACAGCCTCCACAGGTTCAGTTGGTATTGCTTTTAAACTGCTCTTGGATTTTTTATTATTTATTTTTTTTTATAAATGCTTTTGATACCAGAATAAAAAAATCTCTAATTTCTGAGTAAATTATGTTTAGAATCTCTGCAACTTCAGTGAAATCATCATTTATTCTTTGTTGCATGCTCTACGGGAGCGTTACCATGATGAGCAGGTTTTCTTTTCCCAAAGTCAACTTTTCGGCTTACCATCCTGGACTCTTATATTATGTCACCATCAGAAGTTCCACGATCATGGACAAAGACTTGAAAGCTGGTCTTTCTTGCACAGTTCTCTTCATGAATGCCAGGGTTCAATGAGGAAGCTTTAGGGGCCATGCAGGAAAAAAAAAAAAAAATCAAAACCCCAAAACAGGATGGAGCGAAGGTCTTGGCTCCTCGCCTTCTGGGCCTCCAAGAGCAAAAGTTCAAAGTTCAAAAGGAAAATTTCCGTGTTCAGTGAGCATCTCGTTGTTGCCAAGTGACTCAGGCACTGTGAGGAACTATCCTTTTACAGGCATTTTTCAATTAAGCCATTGTCAATCATGCCACGTGTACACACCCTTTCACAGAGAGCTGCGCTCTGAGCGCTTGTGATTGTCTCCATTTATTTAATTTGAAGACATGCATGCGTGCAGAGGACCTATTGAATGTGAGTGAACATACAATAGATGTTGGCGCTAAGACACTGATGGTGGGCAGGATGTCAGATGAAGGTTTCTGATTGGATTGGATGAAGAGTTGACGGGGTGCACAGAGCTGGTGGGCCAGTCACTGATCGGGAGGAGAGAGGAAACTATGCATGTGAATACTGAGGCGGATACAAGCACACTGACTGTGCCTTCATGTTGGGTTACATTGCAATGTCTGACAGAACCCCACCCTGTCCCATAACAACGATCATCTGTCCTCTTTCTGGTGGACACTTTGTCCTTGTTGACACTTCTCAGCTCCAGCTCCAACCTCACCACATTCTCCACTGCTCTGATAACAGAGAGGGGAGAACTTTGGGGTTCAGTTTCATGCCCAAGGTTTCTTCAGCATGTGTGGTGGTGGTGGTGGTGGTGGTGGGGGGGGGGAGTCATTTTGAACCACAGGCTTTGGGACATTCCCGCCATACTGTACCTCCCGAGCCGCAGCCTCTCCAGGAGCACAAGCTTGTATCTGCACCATAGACTAAAATTAAAAGTGACGATTCCTGACACTTAACCATAGCTAAGGAAACAGCCCGTTCCAAGCAGGCAGGTTTAGAACTAACTACAACATTTTCTAACTTTAATTTGAAAGGTCATGATTCATTCGTGTGTCACCGGTGTCTCTTCAGCGTGTTTAATGTTGTAATCTGTAGGTGGCTGACACACACACACACACACACACACACACACAGCTTCTCTGCAAGGGCAGAGTTACATTCCTGGCACAGTTGCACCTTTGCTGCTGTGATGGACGGCCTCTGACATCCGAGGGCATCTGGAGACTAGTGGGACAGGGACAAACCGCCCGTATGCAGGTGTTTGTTGTGTCCCTGTGGATCTATGCTGCGCCTCAAGTCACGTGAAAGAGACAGGAGGACAACCGAGCCCTCAATGGTAGAGTTGAGAAGCAGGAAATCAATGCCAGGGTGTGTTCTGCAATAAATCAAACTGAGAGGTGCAGTTCAAAGTTTAAGGAACTGAGTCTCTATAACATGCGAACGCAAATTCGGACGTTCAATCGTAGAAGAGGACTAAACAAAGCGCCTGAGGGTTCGTCTGTGGACATTCCGACTCTCCCTTTATCCCAGACGTTCCTGTATGTACATTTTAAAGCTTTAAAATGCACTGCTTTTCGTTTTTTAAATCCACCTCCCTGTTTGAACATGGGGAAAAAAAAAAAAAAACTTGAGAAAACAAAGGGCTATTGTGCTGAGACATAACACTTGGCATGAACCGTCGCTGTCAAATAGCTGGGAACTTGTTTGTATCTGAGAGCTTTTCACTTTTGGTACGAGTGAAAACTACACGACAATGAGGCAATTTGGTTCTGAGCCGACTCAGCCAACTGCTGGAAGCGGCGGCGGCGGGGGGGGGGGGGGCACATGTGTGATGAATGGCTAATGGAGGGAGTGGGAGGGCTGGGGGGGGGGGGGGGGTCACATGTGTGATGAATGGCTAATGGAGGGAGTGGGAGGGCTGCATGGGGCGGAGCTCCGTGACTTTTGCCTTTGTGAAGAATTCTGAGGTAGCTCCAAACCCAGGCCGAGTTACCAGTCCATTCCAACCAGACAGGTTTTGGAATGTGCACAGCACCAGCAAAGGCAAGTGCTGAAGGTGGTACAGAGGGATGAGCCAGAACTTCAGCATGAAACCAAACTGGTATGAGGAAGGAACATAAATAAAGAATAGAAACTTAGCTTTCGTTTGTTGGGGAAGCAGAGTATAACCAGTGAACATATCAGAAGGAGGCCGCATTGATTCAAGTATACCCATGTCATGTTTAGAGCTGAAACCTGTTCAGTGACCATGGAGTCAGCTGTATGCACCTCGAACCTTGGTGGCCTTTGACCTGTTGTCAACGTTAGTCCCATCACTAGCTGCCTCTGTTATTTCTGTTTGTAGGTGTGGTTAGCCTGCTGTTTCCCCCAGTGCTAATATGTAGTGATACACATTCAGCCAGTACAATAAGCTACCACATAAACTAAGATAATCCCGCAGTATTTGGCCCATGATATGCTTTGATTTATCAGCAGACGGTCAGTGTTACCTGTTGTTCCACTTGTCATTCTTTTGCATCTGATTAGATACTTTTGACGCGGGATGGGAACATGTTCACTTGCCTGGTTTCTTCTTTGATTGCGGATAATTTCATAATGACAGTGTGGTTGCCAGTGAGGGTGCGCTGGATCATTTTACAAGTATCTTACAGATGCACAACCTAATGCGCCGGAATGATAATAGGCTATGATAGCTCCTCACAGTGATTCTCCACTAATTATCTCCACCTCTTGGTCTGTTTATGCTGGGATACTGCTACACTGCAAGTTAAAGCGAGTTGTTCATTTGTCAGGTGTGACACTTACTCTGTCACTTACTGTGACATGGGCGTGGAAGTAATGGCCCTCACCTCTTGTATGATTACTGTACTTGCCCTGTCTATCCACCCAGTTCTGGTAATTAGGGCTGAAACAATGACCAAAAAGGACTGTAGCTATGTGATTAGATCAGGTCACACCCAGCACCACAAAAGCGAACCTTCAAAGAAGACTGATAAAAATATTTATTTATTTATTTATTTATTTTTACAGCATGACAACACACACCAACACATCATCTATCATTAGGCCTTTCATAGTGTCCACTCCCATGGCTGCAAATAATCAGAGGATTGTTTTTAATGCCAGTTAAACACGTTTTTGGAGTAATTAAGCCTTCATTGAGAGTGTATATAAGTCACAAAGAGCAGAGGAGACGTAGGACAGCAGCTCCGCTGAGATCATTCAGAGGTTCAGTGGTGCAGCGTCTTAAAAACTCAGGGAAACATGAAAGCTGTCTTAGCCTGCCTGCTCGTGCTGTGCAGCCTCGCTGTCAGTCATGCTCGTAGTAACATGACCATGAGTCATCGTGGTGCTCCTATTCGTCGTCCTCCTTTTCGTCCTCCTTTTCGTCCTCCTTTTCGTCCTTCTATTCGTCCACCTATTCGTCCACCTATTCGTCCTCGTCCTGTCCCTGGTAAGTCACTGTCAGATTCAGTGAGATTTTTTTTTTTTTTTTTGGAAATCTAATGTTTCCATGTATCGTTCTCAGGATGGAGCTGCAGGGAGGCTCCGCGGCTGTATGGCGCCATGCAGATTGATGCCGGATCTGGAAAAGTGGTCGTATCGGACAGTCGCAGGCGGACGTACTTCCTCACTGCGTTCGCCTGGTACAGACTGGGCAGGACGAGCATGAAGCATGTGTCAGTGGGTGCTGGAGGATTGTGGGGAACCAGCCACGCCAACAGGGTGTACAAGTATGTAGCTGGAGACTTCAAACCTGCTAATGGTAACTAATTCGTTTCACATCAGTAAACGCAGCATGTATGACTGCCATCGATGGAGCTCACGTTAATCTTCTTCCTCTTGGACTCGTCTTCAGGTCTGTCTATGTACCAGGTGGATGCTGGTGGTGATGGTCAGATCGTTGGTGTGGGATACCGCACCTACTGTCTGAGAGAGAAGTCAGCTCTGGGCTACTGTGGGCGGGGCCGCCTTGGATGGACATCCTTCCGAATGAGGGTTAGAATGAAGTACTACAGCTGCGGCCCGATGTGGGGATGCTGGGGAGTCGACAGGAGTTACAGGGTCTGGGTCACAAAGGTGGGTCACCGAGGCATCATCTACCCAATTTACTCACTGATCATGATGACGTCACCACGTATGTGTTTGTCTCGCGACAGAATGTATCGCCAACCTCCTGTGGAAGTAGCGGCTGGCAACTCGTGGCAGGGCCAAGAATGAAAATGATCGAAGTGTCTTCAGACGGTAAAGTTTTTGGAGTGAGTACAACTGGCAAGATCTACGAGCGGTAAGTCCGTCTTATATATTGCGTTCAAACATCATTTTGAAGGAAGCTTTGTGCACAGCTTCTGGTTTATGTTGACTGATAAATACGTGTGTGTAACTCTTCTCTCAACAGAACTGGCATCCGCCATGGTCGCAGGCAAGGCACAGGCTGGGTTTACGTCCCAATGTGCATGCCCGTCAGACACGTGTCCTACGACCTGTGCAATCTTTGGATTGTGACCACCTCTGGTTTGGTCATGAGGTGCTCACGCTAATGCGAGCACTGTTGTCATCCATTCAAAAAAACATCTTTAAAATCAGTCATTTTTATTTCTTTTCTACTGCTTCAAATCTCTCCGATTTCACTCATCTCAAGCAATCGATCTGTGAATATACTGTGGGTCTTTCTTCAATGATTCAGCATCAATTCACTAAACCTCTGATTTGCAAAGAATTGAAAGATGACTGCACATCTGAAAAAAAGGATCTTGAAAATGTTCAAAAAACTGCCAGTAAAGGAAAAAGTAAAATGAATGAATAAATAAATAAATGGAAAAGACAAATGGCGTTGTTAACATCAGGTTGAATGGATTATATCTAAAAAAAAAAAAAAAAAACCTTCTCTGCTTACTTCTTCCTGCCAGTTGATGGACTTTCTACTAAATGATTCTCAATAAATGATAATTAAAGCAAATTCATCTGACCTGTGTCATGCTGCATCTGTAGTAACACCTCTGCTTTTAGCTGTTGAGAAAGACGTGAGTTATTGGGGGGGTTCATCCAAACAAATATACTAAAGAGTTGGAACTTTGCCATAAACCTTTGAATCAAAACAATTAGAATAGCAAAGCTACGCCCCACACCCCTATAACGCACAGCTTTATTCTATTTAGCATTGTGAATTCCACTGTATATGATGTGAGGTCACAACGTAGCCTCTGAGAGCAACAGCAAGCATTTCAGGGTTTCCGCTACAGAGAGTAGCGCTGTGCAAACGTCTCCCGGCTCGAAACATGAAACAGCGATAATTGTTGTTTTAGGTGTCGGGGAAAATCTGGCTAATGGTGGATTTATTTGCATCATTACGTTGGAAACAACAAAATACCCCTTACTTCCCGTCCTCCCTACCAAGAAATGGTGGGCACACACCCATGTAAAGAATGTATATAAAGTTCATTCTAAGGTAACTAAACACTGGCTGCAGTGCACCTTGACGCTGGTTACCATCCTCTGATGTGCCAAACAAAGAAGAACAAAGCATGACTAATAGACCCGGAACAAGCCCATTAGAACAGGCATGGCTCTAACTCTCAGTAAAATTGCTGGTGTAGTCCACAGGCACATGACATTCTGCTCTAACTGCTGTGCAGTGGTTCATTAATGATGAATGTCATCAGTTCACGACTCCCTCCTTTTGCTCACATGCACAACCGTTGACACCTGAGATTTTAGTGTCATTTAGCCTCGGTCAAAAGTACGTAAAGCCCGCGGACCAGATGAGGGGCAGGACGGCAGCTTCACTGGGATTTTATTCAGTGGCAGAGTCCAGGGTTCAGAGATGACATGAAAGCGCTCGTAGCCGTCTTGCTGGGGCCGTGTAGCCCGGCTGCCGGCCGTGGTGAGTCACCGATTTGTTGAAAACGTTTATTAGGTGAGATTCATTTTTTATTTTTCATCTTGCACGAACCATAAGCAGCTGCCAGTTGCTGTGCATCCACAACAACTTGTTGTGAACACTGCACAGCCGCACTCGTCATGACATGTGGTACTGCCCCTGCCCTTGTGCTGGTCAGGTCAAAATGGATGGACATTTGAAATGAATGAAAACATTTTTGGATGTTTTCCCAAGTAAACATTTCCTCATTGATTCCCTCCACCGCCTGCAAAACCAGTTTTGGTGGATTTAGTAAGAGTCCAGGATGAGTATATAAGGAGCAATAAACAGATCGGTGGAAGGGCAGCAGCTCCTCAGTGAGAAGAGAGGGCTTCATCCATAGTTGCGCTGTAGAGCACAGACTCCCTGACACAATCAACATGAAAGCTGTTGCGGCCTTCTTGCTTGCGCTGTGCTTCCTGGCTGTCAGTCACGGTAAGTCAAGATTCCCACTTAACTTATCACAGCCCTGTTTGCTGAAACTTTGTTTTTATTTCAATTTTCCTGCCCTCCTCTCATGGACCATCATGGTTTTGTCTTCACAGCATGGAACTGCAACCCGGGTCCGCGGCTGAGATATGCCAAGCAGATTGACGCTGGAATGGGCCAAGTGGTTGCAAGAGACATCCACAGCCGTGCCTATTTCCTGTCTGGAAATTCATGGTACAGACTGGGCAGAGCCTCCCTCAGCCATGTCACAGTGGGACCGGCAGGAATCTGGGGGAGCTACTCAAACAGGGTGTGCAAATACGTGGGCGGAGACTTCAAAAGTTCCCCCGGTAAATATTATTATTATTATTGCTTTTGCATGATGTTCATTGTTTCTTGTTTAATGTTTAATGCATGTCAACTGCTTAATGAATTGGTACTGTTGCCTTTTCAACATTTACTGTTCACACAGCGCTCGATGACTGGCTGCTGTGGTTGTAAGACCAATCTAATCAACCAATATGTTGGTCTTCAGGTCCACTATATATGACACAGGTAGATGCTGGTGGCCGAGGCCAGGTTGTCGGGGTCAGGAACAACGGGTGGACCTACTGTTTGAGATCGGCTCAGGCTCTTAGCTACTATGGAGGGCGCACCTTCAGCTGGAATTACCTTGGTAGAACACTGATGTACTACAGCTGTGGTCCAAAGTACGGATGCTGGGGAGTTGACAGACATTACCGCGTTTATGTCACTAAGGTTGGTCCCTGTAGCATCTCCCAATTGACCTTTTGTGTATTTACTCACAGATCGTGACAGCATCACTGTGTGTGTTCTTCTTATGACAGACTGTAACAGCATCCAACTGCCGCCATGCGCTCAGGCAATATGTGTCAGGGCCATTGATGAAAGTGATTGAAGTGGGGACAGATGGAAGTGTTTTCGGGGTGACTAGATCTGGCAAAGTGTACGAAAGGTGAGTCAGTGGTCCTGACAATCTTCTATATTACGCATGTTGAACTGTGTACACATCATTGCAGTGTATGTATTAGTTAGTTAAGAATAACAACAGCACAGGAACATGTCTCAGTCTTTCAGGGAATTACTCTCGAAATAAAAGAGAAACAAATGAGAAGTAAACATGTAATACAGTACAGTGGTGAAAAAGGAACTTTCCAAATATGTAAAGGTTTTGGATTCATAGGGCAGCTCCTAATTAGCATCAACAGCAGAATTTAATGACAAAGTGCTTCATGTCTGTTCATAAACACACGTTACATGACTTTTGCTTCAACAGGACTGGCATCAGCGCCAGATCCAAAGAAGGCAAAGGTTGGCGTCAGGTGTCAGTGTGCAACAAGGCCTTGCACGTGACCTACGACCTGCGCCGGCTTTGGATCGTCACCACCTCCAGGACGATCCTGAAGTGCATTCCCTAATGTCATCAGGGCGGCAGATGTCGAAGGAGCATCACTCTCTGTTTCTCTTGATTGACATTTCATTTTCTTTCTTATCTTCAGATCATTAGACGCCCCCCCGTGATATAATAACTGTGGTGTAAGTGCTCTAGATTCATAGACATCTTGTAATTCCTTCTTAAATGTTTCAGCATCAATACAAAAAAGTAAAGATATGACCAAATTTCAAAAATGACAAAAATAAGTAATCTCATGTATATTTTATGAAGCTAAGTGTTGAGCATTGTGTAAGATTAAGTTGAATTTGTGCCTTTCCTGACGACTCGCCAGCATGCTGAACCTCTTTTCTTTCTGTTCTCCCTACAATGCTATTAAATGATCATTTGAGCAAGTTAATCAGATTGTTGCCTCGTTCTGTCGAAATATTTGCTCTGTTTTTTTAAAACAAACAAAATGTACAAAAAAGAAGCGTAACTTTGAGGAAAATAACTAACTCTAAAAAAGAAACTCTAAAAAAAAAAAAAAAAAAAAAAAAAAATCACAGCAGATTTTAATTTCTGAATGTGTCTCTGTGCAGACAGTTTCTATGCAAAACATTGTGTTACAATCCCAGCATATCTGTGTACGCAAATCAACTATAGCTCATTGTGACCCAATAAACTATACATGTTTATTCATGGGTTTAATGGGATTAACCCATGCAGTCAGATGGAGAGAGGCAGTTAAAAGTTGTCCATGCATTTTCAACTAACCCCTGTGTCTCACATTAGCTAGTTTTTGCACTTTTTCCTTCTTTTTACTTCTTTAAATCTCACTTTTTTATCACCACCAACCATGACATCATCCCTGAGAGAATATTTGAATTAACCACGTTGAATGATCTTCTGCTACCGAAAGTATCACAGGATACCACGTTTTATAAATTAATTATTAGTCGAACAAATAATAAAGCAAGCGCAACATCACGTCGATGTTTCTGTCGGGAAGTGTTTGCGGCTCGCTCCTAGAGCAACAACCTAGATAACTTGGCTCAACATGAGCAATCTAATAGGTATGTTGCATGGGCGGAGTCTCCTAGCACTGCGTTCTCGAGGCGTTTTTTGGCGTTTTTTTTTGTTTTTTTAAATTCCAGGTAAAGATACTGCAAATATATATAGAAGTTAATATGTATATAGAGGTTATGCTTTAAGATTTGGGAAAATGTTTCATTACATATACCACACACTCTATGGCCAGATGGGACATGTGATACTTCCAGCAAATTCTGGGCCTACCACCATCTTGACTAGTAGACTGGGATTGAACTGTATGGACATGAGAATTTGCTTTTTGTTGATCTGGGGCCATTATCTCAGAGACCATTAATGTAAATGGCGTCGGCAACCCCTTTTTTTAATTTTGCATTTTTAATTTACTGTCCAGCGGGCGGGGAGAGGGGGGACTTATAATGAACATATTGATGAAGATGATGAACAGACAGTGGGACTTAAACTGTATTCATCAGGAAACGTGAGATCATCATCCAGCATGGACTGGATTTCTGCAAAACGCAACTGCACTCCTAGTTTAGTGGAAGCCAAAGAAGAAAACATCATGTGAAAGAAAAAAGAACTTGTCTTTCCTGTCATCCGTTTTAGAGGAGAGTGAACAGTAACCCCAAAGTTTCTCTTCTTGCTTCCTGAACAGCCTGCAGAACCAGCTCAGCTGTTTGGTGTGTTTACTGTTTTCATTGGGAATGCATGACGCAGGAGTGTGCAGCACGACACAAACCAAGTGACCTTGACGCTCACGCTTTTTTTTTTTTTTTTTTTTTTTTGGCAAGGTTTATTTCCCTTTGGGATAAAGTTGCACGCTTTTATAAAATAAACCCTTTTGATTATTGCCTGACATCCAAAAGTCACGAAAAAATGTTGAACACACTCTACATTTAAAAAAATGATTTGGTTGTCTGTATTGTTTGTGTCTCTACATTACCATCTGCCCTGATGCTCACAATCCTCATTTTTTTGTTCAGGTTATATAAGCAAATGACAAATATATGTTTAACACTTATTTATTTAGGTCATCCACTGCAGGTGAATGAGAGACAAAAATAAGCGCCAGTTCAGAAGCCGCACCGCTGCATTCACCTGTCAACTCTTCAATCTTTGTCACGTGTGACTGAGACAAATTGCCGCAACTTGTCTGGTTTTGGGGGAAAGTCAAGGCCGCCAACAGCGAAAAAACAAATCTGGAGCAACTTTAAAAATGCACCTCAACTGCATTCTTTTTTCAAAGATGTCCCAGTTACTGATAAGACTACATCAAACATAACAGTAAATATATAGATTACTTCCTCGTTTCTGAGCAACCTGGAAAACCTGTTTCCGCTGGAATTTAGGTTGGGTTAAGGATATATATATGGTGCTCCGAGCAGATGGGTGGCAGTGAGAAGCGAGAAGGTGATCCAGAGGTGCACTGCAGAGCACTGACTCCCAGAGACAACATGAAAGCTGTGGCGGCCTTATTCCTGGTCCTGTGTTGCCTGGCCATCAGTCAGGGTAAGTCGCTGTCCTGATCAGCTTCGGGTGATTTCAGCTTGAACCGTGTCCTCTCGAACAACAGAATGACGATTCCACTCACATGAGGAAGTTTTGTCTTCACAGCATGGAACTGCAACAATGCTCCACGGCTGTACTACGCCCACCAGATTGACGCCGGGATGGGAAAAGTGGTTGCGACGGACAGATACAAACGTGCCTATTTCCTCACTGGGTCGACTTGGTACAGACTGGGCTCCACTTACATCCAGCATGTCACAGTGGGACCTTCAGGAACCTGGGGGACCTACTCAAACAGGGTGTACAAATACGTGGCTGGAAATTTCAAATATGCCAGCGGTAACTATTAATACTTGTGTGATCTTTTGACAATGTCAACAAAAACGGTGGCGAGTCTTGGTTTGAATGAATTGCTACTGCATTTTCAACATTTACTGTTCACACAGTACTGTTCACTCGATGACCTATGTGTTGCCCTTCAGGTGCGTATATGGTGCAGGTAGATGCTGGTGGCGATGGCCAGGTTGTCGGGGTCGCGACCAGAACCTATCGCGCCTCCTGCCTGAAAAAGGGCACTGCTCTTTACTTCTACGGAACGGGCAGCTACAGATGGAATTCCCTTGGTAGAACACTGAGGTACTACAGCTGTGGTCCAAAGTACGGATGCTGGGGAGTTGACTCAAGTTACCGCGTTTATGTCACTAAGGTTGGTCCCTGTAGCATCTCCCAATTGACCTTTTGTGTATTTACTCACAGATCGTGACAGCATCACTGTTGTGTGTTCTTCTTATGACAGTACATTACACCATCCAGCTGCAGCTATTCCAGCTGGGCATACGTGTCAGGGCTACGGCTGAAAATGATTGAGGTGGCGACAGATGGAAGTGTTTTCGGGGTGACTACATCTGGCAAGGTGTACCGAAGGTGAGTCAGTGGTCCTGTGCACATGTCACTGCAGTACATTAATAACAAGAATGCTACTGATAAACACGCGACCGTTGTCTCCACAGAACTGGCATCTCCAGTTCTCGCAGGGACGGCACAAGGTGGGTTGAGGTCTCAATCTGCATGTCCGCCAAACATGTCTCCTACGACCTGCGCCACCTTTGGGTCGTCACCACCTCCGGGACAGTGATGAAGTGCACGCCCTAATGTCATCAGGGTGGCGGGTGTTACATGAGCACCAATCCGGAAGGCTCTATCCTGTCCTAGGATCCTTCAGTGCATTAAGAATGATTTTTTTTTTTTTTCTGTTCACTCTTGAATCTGTGGTATTTTCATTTTTCTCACCTTAACCATGTGCACAAATTGCACACGTTTTAAAGAATGTATCAATCAAAACGGCACTATGACAAAATGGAAAGGTGAACTGTAAAACAAGCAAATATCAGTAGCAGATATGTAGGTTACACTGGTGAACTTCTTCAGTGGGTCTATCTCTTACTTTGCAAATAAAGGATGATTGAAGCAATGCAATCTGTCTTTGGTCATGCGTCATCTTAATATTCGAGATTTAGCTTCTGTGTGGTTTCAATGTTCCTTCAATGTATTGCTCAACTCTGAATGAACTGAACTCAAAACGGAATGAACGTTCTTTTGAACAGATGCGTATTTGTGGTACAATAAAAAATGATCATTCCTATCTGACCAGTTTTGAACTGATCGGAAACAGGAGGTCAATCCAGTTAACCTCCAGGTTACTGAAGGACGACAAGTAACACGTGTTGATGGAAGTGTGCTTATCACACACACACTCTCAGTGTGATCAGCAACCGCTCTCTCTCTCTTTCTCTCTCACACACGAATGTTTCGAGCAACTGTGACTGCAGCGTGGTTCCCTCTGCTGGTGTGATACAGTCAGACACCCACAAAACCAAGTCAGAGAGGAGAAGCAGTCCTCCCACAGTTCTCAAACATTATCACGCAAAATCCTCTGAAATATGACAAAAAACTTCACGAGCAAGGATCCAGTGAAATGTCTTTGTCACCTGTTGTTTTAGATTTTTATTAAATATATATCATTAATATATTTTTTTTATTATTAAATACTAAATCGAGATGGGGCTGGGGCCTGTGATGAAAAAGTAGCCAGCTTTCCCATGGACAGGTAGAAGGACAGATGGATGAGGGATGGATAGATGGTACAGATAGCTCCCTCTTCGGCGGGCCATTTGGGGTGCAACACTGCCACCTCGTGTCAGACCGCGGAGCTGCACTCTCCCGGCTGGGCGCTCAGACGGGCTTGGCGCTCCGGGGTCTCGCAGGCTGCTGCCGCCCCCTCTCCGCCGGAGCACGGAGCCTTCTCCTCCCTCAGACAGCCAGGGGCCGACCGCCGCCTCACCCCTCCTCCGCTCTTCAGGAACAACCTTTTCAGGGGAGAAGCAGCTTTTTTTTTTTTTTTTCTTCCCCAGCACCCCCCACCTTCCCCACCGACGCTGCGTCTCCTCTTTTGGGTCCGCGTGTGGGAATAAAAAGAGGAGAGAGAGAGAGAGAGAGAGAGAGCCTGCCACCTCCTGCTCGGCTCCATACTCCAGGTGAGAGCATCCATCTCCAGTCCGCCGCGAGGAGCGACGGATTCGGCCACTTGCTCGGTTCCGCGGGGATGTGCACCTGATGTGAATGAGTGTGATTGCTGGGTGTAAAACACGCAGAGCTTTCGTGCTGGAGGTTGCTCCTCACGATCCACGAGGCGGTTCGGGGTTTGTTTCTGGAGCCATGCGTAAAAATGCGGGTGGCCAGACTTGCACCTTGCGAGTGGGGGAGAAAAAAAAAGTGTCAGTCAGAGGTGAGGACGCTGATTTCATCTCATGTTCCTTGGATGCTGACAAGTCCTCGCAGCTGCCGTGTCTCCATTATACGTTTGTCATGCAAAGAAAGTGAAGCTGCTGCAAACTGATGGAGCAGCACCACTGTGGTTGGCGCCTAGTGGCAAACTTTACTGGATCTGCTGTGGACGTGCAGCTCCATCCAGCATCTCCCCAGCGTGTGGGTGCTCCTCGGCTTCTCCATTAAAAAATATTTATATGAGACATGTTTGGATTCTGCCTCTGTTTAGCGTCACCGTCTAGCCTGCTCTCCTCAATGCCCGAGACTGTTAATAATGGAGGGCGGAACAGATTCCCTGGCTTGCTGCGTCGATTTCTTCCCTCTGAATGAGGCTGTAAAAGTTTTCTGATAAGAAACCAATCAGGGGCATATTTTCCTTTGCTAAATGAATCCATATGTAATCATACCGCAGGGGACTGAATTGCAATTCACAATTCCACAAAACAGGAGATAAACTTGGAAATATTACGATTTTTGATTTTGTGTGCGTGTGCGTGTGTGTCGATGAAATTCCCCTGAAGTTGCCCATGGGTGTGTTCCTTAATATTCTCTTGATTCCGCACAGAACTGAAGCTCCGGTCAGGTTCTAACCTGTGTGTCAGTCCCAGGCAATAATATCGCCCTAATTGAATTACATGCCCAAATCAGGCGCAGCAATTATTTCCTTGAGTGTGCAACAAGTGAGATGCGGTGGCATCTGGTGTGCACCCCCCCCCATCCCATGAGGCCTGAAGCTGGCTGTGGGCCCGTCGATGGTGTTAACCCCCCTTCATTCATGCATCCAGGGGCAGGAGAATGGGAGAGAGGGCTCAGGATTTGATCCCCAGGGGAATACTAATAACCTCACCGAGGAGATCTGTCTGAGCCCTGCTCGCTAAAAGCCCAATGGGCAGCCGCGATGGCGTCTGGTGGGGGGGGGGTAGATGTAGTCGTGAAGGGTGAATGGGGCTGCTTAAGTGAGCACTTTAAGGAGCCTGAGAGAAGTCATTAACCGGTGACTGCCTCCTCTGAAGATCGGCAGGTAGGCTGTGCAGCCGCCAAGTCGGGCAATGGTCTTTACGAAGATTGTACCCGCCACGCAAACAAGCACATTTTTTCACTTCTCACAGTTTACTTCACCGTACAGATGTGAACTCGGTTTGCAGAACTCTGAACTGGAGATTCAGGGGCTTGGTCTTTGCATCCTTTCTGCTGACGTTTCAACCTTCTTCACAGCGCTTCCTTTCAAGCGTTAATATTTATCTTTAGCACTTCCTGGTGTGTGACTCTGAATCGTTTTTACTAACAATAGGATGGAAACTCACGCCGGAGCTGCGTGCGTCTGACCGGAGGTCCACTGTGAGCGGTCAGCTGTGCTGCATGGAGCCAGCAGAGGCGGCAGCGAGCCCCGCAGGCCTTGACCCCCCCATCTCCAGCCATGGCCCCTCCGTTCAGCTCTCCATTAACTGCGCTGCTCCCTGCGGTCGATCTCCACCACTGTCCCTTCTTTTCTTTCCTTCCTCCTCTTTTCTTTCTCTTCTCGGAGTGACTTTGGCTCCCCACCAGACGCGCGGAGGCTCTTTCTCCTCTTTCATCTCCTCGCCTTCATGTCACAGCATTCATTTTACAACCTCTCTCTGTGCCCTTGTGTCATGTCTCTTTAGTTCCTCGCTGAGATCAATGGCAGCCGAAGATATTCAAATTAAAGCGGCAGATTGAATTAGATCCGGATGGACCTCTGCAGATGAGGGCTTAACTGCTTTGATAGGAAGCAGCGACGCGCTCTCATCAGCATCGATTAGCTCAGTTGCCATTTTGGGGGGGTGGAGGCTTGTTTGATTAATCGAACCTTAAGTGGCACCTGCAGGCGCGGACAAATAATTAGTTTCTCTCAAAGCTAGCTAATCGATAGCTTCGGCCGCATCATGCGTTCCTTTAGTGTTAAATTCTCTGTAATCAAAACACAGAGACATGAGTGAAGGAAACAAATGGCTCTGTCCTGTGTGTTTTTTTTTTTTTTTTTTTTTCCTGCAGAGGCTCTCAGTGTCTTCAGACAGAGAGGAATAAGGGGGGGGGGGGGGGGGGGGGGGGGGATTATTTGTCACCAGTGAGCGTTCAGGGCAGAGAGCGTCGTGACACTGATGGCCTGTGAAGCTACTCTTTGAGGATGCCGAATTAACTTGTCATGACAGATAGTCGCTGCGTCCCTGAGCTGCCGGGACCCGAGGACAGATTCACCCACTACAATGAGAAACTGTGTGGTTGCTGACGAGAGTGGAAGATTTAGGCCTCTTGGAATCTGGACCGGATCCTGGGGCCATTTGGGGGACATGGGTAGGGGGACACAAAACCAGGTGGTCGGAACGTTCCCTGTGGCAGACGGCCCCACGCGTAACTTAGATTAGCAAGAGCTGTAATGTACATTTATTTCTCTGTGTCGAGCGCTCTGATCGCTTCCATCGCTCAGCGGCGAGCCGCCGTTGTGATCCGGACCAGCTGATCCCCGAATTAATCTGATGCTAATTCATTACGCATTGGCTTTTACAGCCGCATTTACATCCCCTCTGATTATCAGGGCTGACAGAGGGATCTTAGATGAAAGGGGCCTGTGATGGGGCAGCAACGACATCCAAGCCGAATGGCTACGAGAAAACAAAAGATGAAAACAGACCAAGTGGGAAGAGGAATCTGCATCTGTGGGCCAAAGGGGCAAATGTGTTGATATGGAACGCTGATGTTGTGCACCACGCAAATGGCATGAATCTGCATTTTCATGCCATTTTGCTGGAAGACTGATAACACCCCGGTGTAAATGTGGCAGGCTGAGAGCTAGGTAAGGAGCATCATCCCAGCTTGGTTATTATTTACATGAGACTCGTTCATCTCCCGGGCTCATTTTTATCTGAATTCAATATTGAAAACGACGTGTATTAGACTCAGAGGAAGGAGACTTCGGACTGGATCCTCCCTTTCCGGAGTGAATCAGAAATGATGTGTGGCACGGCGGTTTAGTCTTGTTGCAGGGAAGCAAGTACCAAACTAGGCACATTACATGCTGACTGCAGGGCCGTGAAAGGCAGACTTAAAAAACCTCTACCTCCATTAGAGGAACGATCCACAAGTTAAAGGGGCCCGACACAGTGGAAGTTACACTCAGAGGATCAGCGTTCAAACCCACAGAAAAGAGAGGGATGATAAAGATGGATGATGCCTCTCCTTCCAGAAATGAAACCAAATATGAACGCGAGTTAGGGAATGGAGCTGCGGTTGCTTGATCCCGTCGACCAATCAGGAGTAAGTCTCCCCTCTTTACGATGAGAATTTGACGAAAAAGTCCCTTTACACTATTTCATTCCATGTGTTATTTCACTCTCATTTTATCCGATGCCCAATTTGTTAACATCTCGGAGACGGATTTAAGGCAATACGTCTGCCGGCCACCAGGTGGCAGAGCCGGGGGGGGGGGGGGAACAGTTAAAGTACTGATCTAAGCGCTTTACTTAAGTAAAAGTATAAAAGGTGCAGATTCTACAGTGTATTAAAGTAAAAGGTTTTCTTCCTGCTTTATAAACGAACATAGTTTGAAAACTATTTAACTTGAACACTAGAAGAGAGGAAGAGCGCTAATTGCCAGGACCCTCTTTGTTTCTGCCGTCTGTTCTCTCAAGGCACCAGCATCCTCGACATCCCGAGCTCTCCTGACGTGTCACCTGGGAGCTCCGGTCCTAAATAACGTCTGAAGGCTGAACCTGGTTGTTGGAGGCGCTCGAGCCGCGCCAACCTGTTTCACGAACCCACTTCCCTGTTTTGTAAAGGTAGCAAAGCCCAAAGACGCAAGGAAGCGCTGATCGGCCCCCTCCTTATTTGTCCGTTGCACAATAAAACCGTTCTAATGAAAATATTAAATCCTCTCTGTGCCCCTGAGTCCCTCTCGCTCCGGGGTTTGTGATTTGTAGTGTTTAGTGCTTGGATTCACTTCTGCTCAGTGTGTGTCACTCTTCTTGCATAACCACTTGTGGTGTGTGTGTGTGTGTGTGCGTGCCTTGGTGAAGGTTTGGCTCCGGCCGGGGAATGTTGCTGACACACAGGGAAGGGAACCGCTTTTTCTCCTCGTACAACAATCAGCATGGCATCAATCGCACCATCAAAGCGGTGGTGGGTTAGCGCTCGGGGTTAGCGGCGTCTAAACCCAAAGAGGGCTCCTATGAGTCATGAGGTTTTCGCCAGGGGTTACGCGAGTTCACTCCGGCTCAGCGAAGCCACATGTTAATATTTCAATGTACATTTCAAAGCGTGCGCGACGGCGGCGATGCCAAAGGATGCGAACCGCTCGATCTGTATTAAGAATTGAACAGCTGGAGGCCGACAAGACAAACGGCGATCTCAGTGCACGCCGCAGGCTCGCCGTATAGCGCACGCACTCGGGCTGTAATATGGTATGTTCGACTGGTTTCACGGAGAGGGCTTCGTTTTTCCAGCGCGGAGCAAATGGTGGTAGATGAAATGTAGACTGCCACCCATGAGACAGGGGTTGATGGGAAAATGGCCTTATTTTTAGTGAGGGACAGCGTTTAAGATGCAGTCCACAGTAACATTAGACTCAGTGGACAAAAGGAAAGAGGAGCTTCGTTTGTGGCCAACACTGAGGTCAGGAGAAAGGAGTCTGCTTTTTGTGATCTTGAATAATGAAGAATTTATGTAGTAATACGCTTTCTTTCACATGGGAGGGTCCACAGTTTGGTTTTTGACTCGAACGTAAGGGATGCCCAGTGAGCCCTGGTCAGTGATGAGAGATGGCTATGATGTGGCAGTTAATGAGATACCTTCACTTTCGCACAGTCAGCACAGGAGCAACAGAGGCATGTGCATGTGTTGTGGTGATGCTCAGAAGATGTGGAAATGGCACGGAGGCAACGATTGTGCGAGGCCCCGGCGGCGGCGGCGGCAGCAGCTCTCGCTCACAGACTGAACTGAACTGGAGTTTGTTTGCTGCTCGTGTCCTCCAGGCCCAGATGACACAACAAAGCCTTTAATCACCCGCTGCACACGCACGCACGCTGTCTCGCACAGCAAAATCTTCTCCAATTACTGATTGGGCGTCAATTATGCTGCTGCAGACTCGTCAGAGGGTACTGATTGTAAATTAGACGTATGCAGTCAAGCTCAAAAGCTGCAGTGACGTCGAATTCATGTCAATTCCTATTGGAAGATGGAATAAATGCATGACTCAGCTCCTTAAATGATGATGGTATATAAGTGATGAAAACTTCATTTGTGTAGGAATAAAGTAACAGGGGGAGGTTAGCCTTGCGTGACCTTGCTTAATGCAGGTTTACATAGTGTTGATAATATATAGAGAGATGAGAATCGGGGGTGCCACAGCGTTAGTTCCTCTGCTTCTCCACCATTGCTTGAGTCATGCCGTGTTTTACAGCTTGGAGAAAAAAATACTGTGCGGTGACAGCGTTCTGTAATGGAAAGCATCGCTCTCAACCGCCGGGCCTCGACAGCAAAATTAAAAAAAAAAAAAAAATCCAAAAAAGAACTCAGAGGCAAGTGAGTGATTTCCAAAGCCCTCTAAAGACAGAACCACAGAGGCCTGCGGGGGCATCCGGAGCTAAATGACGTTATCAAGCAGCAGCGAGAAGTAAAGGGTTCCATGTTGCATTTGCATTTTTATGTTTACGCACTCGGCACGACACGCCGCCCGGTTGTCAGTCACGTTCCCCTTCAGCTGCACAAAGTGTCATCACTGAAATATCTAATATTAGGCTGCAGCCGCTGTGTCTAACCAGTGCTCGTCCTGGCAATGGATTGATCCGTGCATTCAATAACTCCAGCCATCCGTGCAAGTGTGTTTGGTCATGCATCAAAATGCAAAAAAGAGAAAAATGGAGAGACGGAGCGAGGAAGGAACCGACGGAGAGAGAGAGTCGGGCAGTTTTATAGCCAGTGCAGTTTAGGGTTGGTCGAGGGTTTTAATGCAAATAAAAGCACAGAATCACATGTTGCACAGAGGAATGTCCACTAATAGCAGCATAATAAGCGAATACCTAAATCATTGTGACATCGCTCGCTTTGACTGACAAACAGTCCAAACCCCAAAGCCCCTTTGCAAGGATATAAAAGAGATGAAAGGTGCACAACATCTAATTTAAGATGCTCGAACCAGCAAGTTTGTTTTTCCTTCTGTGAGTTGACAGATCCATTCATAGACTAATGATTCCAGCCATAGGAATAAAACTCCAAGATTAGATGCAGCACATTAAAAGAAATGGAGTGCAGTTGAGCTAAGGCTCAATTAAATCTGGATTCCCCATGGAGCCAGCATGTAACCATTAGTTTTGACTTACACCCAAATTTAACACCTTTATTTCTTTTCAATTTACACCGCCTAAAGCTCCTGGAGTATTTCTACGCCATCAGCTCTGTGTGTAAGGGCGCAGACGTGGAGCTGATAGTCTCCAGATTCATCTCCTCAGATCAGTATTCTCATAATAAATAGGACACAAGCACAATCATCCGAGTTAGGGGTCTGTGCCATTTTCTGACCAAGGACACATATCAGCCGGCCGGTTTGTTTGGTGCTGGCATGTGCCCACTTGGCAGCAGCTTCCTCGACATCACCCCCCGTCCTCCTCCCTCTGTTCTCTCTCTGTCCTCGGTTTATAAGCGTGCCTATATAGCGGTTTACAGGCAGACCATGGTGTGTTAAGGAACCAAACAACTCATAATTGCTTCATTATCCACTGTTAGAGGCAATTATAATAAAGGAATCCATCGAATGGGGTTTTGAAAAGGAAGGAAGTTCCGACGTGATGTGTGGTTAGTGGTTGGACTTCCTTTGTAATTGCTCTACGTGGCTTCAGATCAGGGTTTTCTTCGGAGTTCACTTGAGTTCGTGCAAAAGGTTTTTTTTCTTGTCGAACCTTACATTAACATCACACACTCGCTCGCAGCCGTAGCGAGGTCATAGGCGTTCGGATTGCTTGAGATCCCAGGCGGGAATTCCTGCGACACCGGACGCAGCAGCTTCAGGACCAAACGGCACGGTCAAGGTACTTTTGTTGATTTAATCTTCCACACAAGTACTGACAATCATAATGTGGAATAAACCTTTAAAACTTGGGGTCTCTGAAATGCAGCGGTGAAACTGCAGAGGCAAAATCGGACCTGTTTCTTTCGAATTTCAATGAGTTTTCTTTTAATGCTTTCAGGCAGCATCTGCAGCAATGGCAACATGAATGCTCATATTTGGGTTCATTTCCTCCATAGATGTAAACAAAGCTCAGAAGCCAGTGCGTCATCTGTGCCTGCAGCCAGGGGATGTACAGTAATGGGTTGCATCATCTTTGGAAAGCAGTTGTTTGTGTTCCAAGAACCTTTTTTGGGAAGTACCGCTCATTGAATAAATATAAAATAACATGCCGTGCTGAGCGTGGCTCATCCTTCAGGAAACCTCCTCATCTTCAGGATGGAAATTCCCCTCGGAGGAACGCATTTGCAAGGAGCCGTGTAATTGCAGCGTTTACGCAGTTTGCTAATGCCCGTCTTGGCCAGAGGTGGAGAACATCTGACCTAATGTTTGCCTGGACAGTCCTCGCGGCGACTCGTCATCGCGTGGATCAGTGGCGTCGGGGCTTATCTGTAAAATTCCACTATTGCATGATCCGGTCTCCTGCTCTCCCCCCTCTGTACCTGTGTACTGCTTCACTCCCATTCAGGCTGGATATTTCATGAAGGCCTCAAGAAGGGACATTCTTTATCTTCTCATTGAGCCCGGTGGAAGACCGGGGTATTGTAACGTCTTTGATGCATAATGCATGAAAGACTGAGCAGCCGTCAGCCAGGTTAGCGGTCGCCCTCTTGTCCAGCTTTCATGTACGTTTTGAATTTTTCATTCACGGCATTTATCTGGAGAGCTGGTGGGCGTTCAGCTAATTAATCAGACTGTTGCAGCCATCAGATCTGTGACCTTTCAGTTGTGTGCTGGTACCCGTAATGATATCCTGGTGCTCGGTTAGAAGGGGATTTTTTTTTTTTGTGATCTCCCTCTCGGGAGATTCTTTAAACTCAAACTGCTTCTACACTTCTTTGTGTGGAGTTGTGGAGCCTAAAGAGAAGACTTCACAAGCAGTGTTTTTGAATATTAAAGACGGGGGAAGCTAAGGGTTGAGTTCCTTCATTGTGGCTTTTGGCAAAGTATGAAGATTCACTGAGTCTATTTTAGCAAGAAGCATTTAGGGGCCTGATGGGTTTTTTTTTATTTGGCTCTGACCACAATGTTTGCTTGTTTAAATGACTGACATTGACACATTTATTTCAATTAAACTAACGAATGACACAGTACAGGTCAAGGAAGTTCACATACAATATGGAGGTGGATCCAAATCAGGAGTCAGATGCAGGAGGGAGGTTTTTGCATTTTTTTATTTGCACTAGGGAAAATTTTAATTTAAAAAACCATGTTTGTTTAGAGGACTTTTTTTTTTAATCTCACTTGAAATCCAAGGTTAAATTTGTATTACTGGCAGTGTAATATATAATGCAATAAGAAATACTGGTTTGAAAAAACTCAAAGGAAATGGAACCACCTGTCTCCTCCCCTGACTTCTTCCTCACGGTGTTGGACATGACAGATCGACCCCACCAACCCCACCTGCCCACGCCCCTGTGCATCCGTGCTGATTAGCCGTGGGCCTCATCTGGCAAAGACACCCAGCAAGGGAGTTTGTTGTGACCTCCAGGTCTGCAGCCGCGTTTTTGCCCGGCCACAGTGTGTGTGTTGGCATGTTCGGCCGAGCACCATATGTGACAGGAAGTCTGTATCGGTGGACACAAAGCCCTTGTCAGCTGTCTCTGGACACATTCAGACACGTCCGAGGAATCGTTGGCACCGAGGGTGTGGAGAGACGTTTCCGTTCACTCATCCCGACCTTTTCTTTCCCCCACTGAAAAAAGTGGACAGGAGCCATCTTTTCTCAGCAGCCTGGCCAACCTCAGCCCTGTAGGATCAGAGCGGTCCAGAGTGAAGACTTTGCTCTTACCTACGCTGTCCAAGCCGGCTCCTCTCTTGAGGCGTCATTACAGTGCCAGACTGGGATTCAAACAGGTGCTCCTCCGCCAACTGAGGCTTGAGTGCTTTGTTTTTAATCCTAATATACCTCCGAGAGCTCCTGTCACCCCCCTCGTGTATCGCGGCTGACTGGTTCAGTGTGTGCTCCCTCCGAAACCTGTAGGAAATGTCATAAAGCCTCCGCGGCTAACGTGCGCTGATTTTCCCGATGAAAGGAGAGTAATGATGACATTATCACCCGCCCGTCTGGACAGGGCTGTCATTCATTCCACGGTTCTCTCGACTTGTCACACTTTTATAACACCTTCTATATTTAGAATATATTTTTCCTGTCAGTTTGTGAGCTGTTGGCTACATATGAGAAGTTTGACAGACTCAATAAAACACATGTGAAAGTGTTTCTAAGAATCACTGCATGTTAGTTTGGGTGTGTAGCCTCCAGTTCCCAACCCTACGCTTGTTTCCTATCAAGATAAAAGGTAAAAGGATTAGCAGGTTCCACGTGTTCCTTCATTAAGAGTAGTTTTTTCTTTTTACCTCGAGATCAGCTCACTAATCTTGGTTAATATCACTCAGCCTGTGAAACCAGCCATATAATGTTTTGATCACGATGAGCTTCATGCTCGAGTGGCTTTATGGATATTGTAGGCTGCATTAATCTTAGACACCCATCCTCGGCACTAAAAGTCAGACTATCTCAGCCTCGGCTGCTTCGCCTTTGTTTTCCATTAAGGAATAATCTGTCTTTAGCAGGCCTCCCTAACCAACTCCCATGAATCCTGCAAGAGGCAATCTTTTGTCTTTTAAGTTGGAAGCAATACATTGATATGAAAAATGACACATTACATTCGATTAAAGTACTTTTTTTTATTCTCACCGAAACACATTTGCTAGATAAAGATGGTGTGATAATATGCCAATATTGATAATAATCTTACAAGAATGAGCCATGTGGTGAAGCTCGAACAATGCTAATAATCAACGCCCAACGCTCTGCAGCGTAGCACAGGGGAGCTGTGTGTGCCTCCTGACAAAAGGTCCATAGGGCAATCGCAAGCCACACGACAAGACACTATCTTGCCCCCCCCCCTTTCCGTTGATGTATCATCCGTTCCGCCTCTTTCATTTCAAACATCTGCTCCCTGTAACCTTGAGATCCATGTGTTGAGGTAGATTTTTCACCTGACACAGGCTGCGTGTTTGAATCTGACTCGTGAAATTGTAATGAGGGTAGGAAATGGTGTGTGTGTGTGTGTGTGTGTGTACATGCCAGCGAGAGCGAGGTGCTGCATAGCCCAAGGTTTGCTTTTTGTGCGTCTGGAGCTTGTTATGAGACTTGGTGATGTAACTTCTACTTGTGAGTAACTTGCAGTGATTTCATCTCTGTCTGATTAAATGCAAATTGTAAACAACTTGTAAATTGTCCATTTTAATTGAGCATCGTCAACATTTTTGTTTCAAACTTCCCCCTGACTGAATGAAATGCTGGACGAGCGCCCCCCAGCGAGCGCCGGATGACATCACGGCGGCGGCAGAGCTTGTTACGCCGTCATGCTCCAGACACGTCATGGGATTATGAGAAATGCGAATCACTTAGCAATGATCCAGCAGCAAGCATTAATACCCCTGTAATTGCATTAAATGTGATTAACACAGCAACAACAAAAAAATAATGAATTGGTACATTTTGCTGCGATGTTTTTCCTCAATGAAATATTTTTCATGCTCTCATCGCAGTGTTCTGCGGTTTGTTTTCCTCCGGCAGATCCCCCGTGGGAAATGTACCTTAAGAAGAGAGCCTTGTAACAATTGTTGGCAGATCCATTCAAAATCTTTTAACATCCAATTGACTAAGGAATTTGGGCGGTTTAAAAAAAAAAAAAAAAAAAAAAAGGTTTTCGAAATCAAATCATGAACTTTCAAAGGCTTTATTCCCCAAATTCCTTTTGTCTGGCCTCACAAGTTCTGCGAGCCACCTCCGTACTCATCATCTAAAAGGAGCGGCACCGTTCTTTGTTCAAGCTGCGAAGCCGCCTGTAAATTATTTCACCAGTATTCGTTCCAATCCAGGGAAGCGCATTGCACGGAGAGCCTGATTCAGGAGTTCTTTGCTGCATTTTCTTTATCCTCTCTCTTTTTTGATTTTTACCCTAGGACATTTACAGCCCTTTTGTGCGCCTTCCACTCAGCATATTACTAATGTCTGCAGCCACAGAGGAGCTTTTAATGGATTCCTCGGCACTTCTCTGCAGAGACTGGAGCCTGTGTGCCGTTGCACTGCCGGGACCTTGGACCCTGAAATCAAATCCACAAAGTGAAACGTTTAGCGACACGCGGCATCGTCTCTTATCTGTGACGCCGCAGGTCAGGGTGAAAAGACGTCGCCTGGCGTTGGGTTCCGAGACGTCGTAAACGAGCCTTTCAGCAATCGTACATCGTACACTTACGGAGATATAATGTACTTCTCACACACCCTTTGAATTTGTGGTATGGAATCCAAATTGGCCTTCATTGCTATAGACAGGCATGCACAGCAGATGGAAGGACACAAAGACAGGCAGACAGACAGACAGATGGACGGACAGAGAGCGAGACGAGCATTAGCCGACGGGGAAGATGTGTCACGCGTTGCAGTGACAGGGTCTGACTTCCTGTGGCGCTGCCACGGACATGTGGTCCCAGAGCTCCTGGCCCACGCTGGAGAGCTGTCCCTCGAATGACACACGTTTATCCACTCAACATGTGGACAGTTGGAGCGGAGCGCTGGGCCAGACGTCGACTCCCATGCTGACTGAGACGCTGCCGAGTTCAGATACAAATAAGATAAACTTCATTGCGTCAGGAGGGGCTGTTTCTCCCACTGGGAGATTACATGTAAGAACAGCAGGGAGCTCATGGAGGGACATCTTTTTCATTGAAAGACGAAGCCTAATTTTTTCTCAGAAGCCATTAAAACAAGCCAGTCAAGCGTGGACGGCGAATGGACGATGGGATGCAGAAATGTGACAGACCACTTTTTCAACATCCCAATGTCCTCTTTTGGAGAGCAAATTGTTTTGTCCCATGTCTGTGAGGCTTGGAAAACATGCAAGAAAGCAACCGATTATTAAATCTGCCGGCTGAGGCTCGGAGAGCATTCTCTGATCCTATTCCCCGCTGGAGATTGATGAGTGCAGAGCGAGAGCTGCCTTACCATGCTGGCGAGATTTACAGATTTCTTTTGCAGTAATAAAAAACATCTTCAGTGTGGCTGTGCCCTAAAGTTATTATGCACACCAGTGAGCCAATCACAAAGGCTCTAGGATGCTCTAATAAATGTCAGGGCCGGGAATTAGGCTTTGGACGCACCTCTGTGCTGCACTACAGAGCTTATGAAAAAGGCCACGTCCAAAAGACCTGGTATGAGCAATCAAATGAAGAATTTCAGCGGCGTCGTTGCACAGTTTGGAACATATCTCTGGCACAGAGCAAAAGCAGAAGCGTTCGAAGTGCAGATGAGACCGGGTCCTGCTTCTTCGCTCTCGTCTCGAGTCCGACACCGAAACAGTTGGCCGCTTCTCGGAAGGGAGGGGAAGGAGAGTTTGGACACAGAGACGTGGCAGAATGACGCGGGTTCCTGCCAATCTCCATGATCTCTTTGTTTCTACCTCCCAACTCCTTCTTCCCCTCCTTCCTGCTCGTCTGCCCACCCCACTCCCGATCTCTGTGGGTGTGACGTCTGGTGCTCATCGACCGTTGCCGGTGATTTACGCCGTGACGCGCCGCCGCTGATGGATCGCCGCATTACTGCCAGACGTGTCGCACAAGACGAACAGCGGTGGCGGCAGTTAACGGATAGGGTTTGGGCGTCGTGGGTTGCGGGGAGGTGGGGAGTTGTCTTTCAGAGTGGATGGTTGTGATGCGTGCCGGGGCTGGAGGTTGCGTCTATACTTAGAGCTTTGCAGGCAGGGAGGTGGCTGTTGTCTCCATCCAGTTGTGCGCTGGTTAGGCTTTTTAATATAAGTGATTAGATTTGGAAACAGCGGGGGGGCGCCACATGGGACGCAGGCGCTATTTCTTGATGATGCAGTCATCGGTGCATGTTGAAATAACCTGCTTAGATGGTGGCTCAGACCCCTCGCCCTGTCACAGGGAATTAGCATCATCAGATCCCCCGCCCAGGACTCTCTTCTGTGTGTGATGAATGTGCGCAATCATTCATCCAATGAGAAACCAGGTATGGGGTTTGATGTGTCGTAGAATTGGCTCCACAGTCACTCGTGCTGAGAAATCACAGCTGCAATGTTCAAAACCTGAATTTGAAACGGCCTCCTGATCCCAACTCTATGCTAATTTGTATTTATCCCAGGAAGGTCATTAAACCCAATAAGTCAAATGCAAATTAGCCCAGCTGAAAATGCAGTTTTTTTTTTTGTGAAGCCCCACTGATTAGTGTTTGCAGAAATTCTAACCTCAGGGGCACGAGGAAAACAGGATTCTTGGAGCTGGACGAGGCTGCTGCTCTCTGACTCATCATCCGCGCTCATGTGAAGGACATTAAGTGCGATCGCCGTGCCAACCTGCTGTTCTGTCATCATCACAAGACGCCTCCTCCTCCTCCTCCTCACAACAAGGGCACCATGTTGACCTCTGACCCCTGAACACACAGCCTCTATCACACACTTGGATATTCATCTCTGATACACCCGTGAGGTCACCGACTGCCATGTCAGAGGTGGTTCATCCTGTGAAGGAGGAGGGTAAACACCCCCCCCCGGCAGCCCCCTGCAGGATCATCAAATGGACTCCTGCTGTGAGTGTGGCTAGAATTAGCATTGATCCGACTCGCTGGTGTCGCTCATCGCATGTGTTTATGGACATGAATGTGTTTGCCGTTTGCCTCAGCGGGGCCTGATAGATTGGATCAGGGAGGGCAGTGACATCAGAAGGCAGATGGAGGCAGAAATGGATCATTTGGAGCAATGCTCAGTGGCCAATAGCAAATTATAGAGGCTGGTCAACTTCTTTTTCTCCCATTGTTTGTTTGCTTAATGCAGGTTTTTAATTGATTTTCTAAGGTCGGTTGTGCAGCTCTGCCATGGTACTGAACGGTACGAGCTGATTTGAGTGACAACATGGGAGGGTCCTTCGTATTTAATATTATCACACCCACGTCAAAAGCTGTGAAATGGATGGAGGGAGAAGGGATATGAGGGTTGGGAGGAGTGGGTGCTCGCTCCATGATTGACCGGTCTCTGGATTCGGTCTCCAGAGTCGTCCTGATCAAACAGCTGCGCTCAGTTTGTTCATGGCTAAAGTGTTGTGCTACATACATGCGATAAGAGACTTGCTTTTCAGAGCAGTTGCTCATTTGAACTCCTTTTTTAAACAAAGCAGAAGTGATTGACGTCTCGTAGCGTGCTCGTACACTGATGGATGATTTGTTTGTCACTGGCTGATGCCTATTTGTAACCAACAACGCTCCGTTTTGGCTCGGCGAACCCCTGGCAGCGTGACAAACCTCCAGGGTTTGTCTTCTGAAAAAGTTGTTGATTATTTGATAAAGCATCAAATCTTGGCTCATCCGGCTCTGCGTGTGCTGTCGAGGCTTGGCTCCATCAGCATTTTGGTCGGAGTCCCTTTCAGGCCGCTGCGAGCGTGGCTGGAGTTGTGCCAAGCAATGTCGATGCCGCACTGGCGCACGCATAGATTGGTCTCATTGCGCTGGAACCCGCTGGAAAAACTGGTGATTACAGTAGCTTCACGGGCATCACGCTCCTGCGTGCGCGCACAGATGACTGTAATCATGTGAAAGTACAGCTAACAGCTGAAGAAAACAGGCGGCAGATGAATGTTGAGATCTACTAAGTCTGCCTTGTTCCTTTGTGTGAGCGTGTCGGTTTAAAGAGATAATGCCGGGGCCCAGGGCAGGGAAAAGCATTTTGTGGATAATCGCAGTCTCTGGAGAATTCATTCACCAATTTTGCATGTGCTGCGATGGCTGTTGCTCACTGCTGTTCTGAGGGCTCACTGTCGCTCTCCAGGTCTCATGAGGGGGACAAGCAATAGTGGACGTCACACTGCAGACCGGGAAAGGACAGGAGAACTTAAATTAATTGACTTTTTTGACATCTGAAGGGTGCCACATGAAGGTGAGGAGCGTTCAGCCGCAATGTGCAACTTCGCCACTAGATGTCACTGAGTTCTACAAACTGAACTTTTAAGTGATTTTTTAAGCAGAGAACTTAGCCGTTTTTAAATTGACAATATATCTAAACTGACATTTATGAACTCTTGTAACTTTATTCCATGCATTCAAATCCTTTCAAGTTGTTTGAGTTGCTTTAGAGTTTATTACACACACATTTAAAGAGGAGTCATTTCACCCTCCCCTTCATTGAAGTTTTTTTTTATTCTATTAGTCACCCATTCCTCAATTTAACCATGTCTCCAATCTCTCCTTAGCCTCAACTGTACTGTTAGCGTGCAGCTTTTTGATCCTGACAGTGAAATTACCATGTCTCTCTATCATCTGTCCATAAATAGTTGTGTGTTGCACATCGAATTTGGTGCACTGAAAGAACTGGAATGTTCATCTGGGTGTTAACAAAGTGCTCTGCGACACTCCCTGCTGAATGAGTCCTATTTTCACATGTGCACTGGGCTGATGTGATATTTGCCAGAATTGTCACAGTTTTGTGACCTTTAAAAATGGATTTTCCATACTTCCACGTGCGCCTCGCCCCCTTCCTTCGCTGCGCCCACAGAAAGGAGAAGGCTTGATTGCACCGATAACAGTGATTTATCCCCAACATGCATTTAAATTGTCAGCCCCAGCTGACACCGAGCTATATGTCTCAAACAGAAATGTCACGGCTCTGTCAAAGCCCCTCGTCCATTTCCTCTCTCAGGTTTGCCACGTGGCCGTGGATCAGTTGAAATGGAGCCGTAATTGGATTGTCATATTTTCACGCGAGAATAAAAGGGAGCAAGAAATGGACTTTCTTTTTTCTTTTTTTTTTTGTGTGTCGTACACAATCCCATTCTTGTCCGGATCATTTTTACCACGCAACGAGCTGGAGCTTAAACCCAAATCTCCTCTGTAGTGCATGAACAGAAACTGGCTGTAGCTCCTTTGGTTTGCTTCCACCCTCCAATCCCTTGCAGATCAATTTGCTCCCTCATCCTAACACCAACCCCCCTCTGGTCTGCATGAGCAGGAGAAGCTACTGTTGCATCTGGAGCTGCGCGGTTCCATAAGTCATTTTTTACAGCTGCCTGGAGGGCCATATAATCCCTGCCACCGCCCTTCTCACACACACACACACACACACACACACACACATAGACAAATGGACAGTGGAAGGTCAGGTCAGCAAAGCAAGAGCAAAAGAAAGAGGAGAGGGTGGGTGATAACAAACATCAGTGTCCCCAGCGATGGTGTAAATGCTGTTAAAGGGACAGAAATTACAGGGAACCAGGGTTTATAGTCAATCAATCAATCAATTAATTAAGAGTTGAAGGAGAAATATATGTCAAAAGAACCTGAGAACATTAAAAACATTTCCTAAATAAATGCGATGTAGGCCAATTTAAGACGTGGTCAAGATTCAAAGTGCTTATTGCTAGTGTTCCCTGTGCAGTGAAATTCAATAGAGGTAAATAATGAAATGCCACTGAAATATAAACTCGGAATTGATATAATATAAATAATGTGCAAAGAATGAGTAAAAACTTGATGAGACGATAGAGGCTGTTATCATTTGCATGAAATAGCAGAAGCAAATTAATTTCTCTTCACGGATCATTGGTGGAAACATTTAAACTTGGATGGTGCTTTTCAACTCGGTTCTAGAGAAATAATGGCGTGGAAAAAAAATACCTGTCACATCTCTGAGTGTGTGCATTGCGGTGGGGACTGATTTAAGGGCGTTGGCAGGCGCCCTTTGAGTGCTCGTTAAAAACGCTCTCAGCAGGGTGAGGACGAGAACGGCCTTTTTGTTCTGAGGTCATTGATGACCCACGAGATGAGCAGGCGCAGCCAGAAGTCACCTTACGAGGTTACGCTGTCACCCACTGGGAAAGTCCCCGCCACATATTGTGCCGTTTATCTTTTGAGGATTATCAGGTCCCCCCCCACAGCGGCGGCACCGCGGGTGGGGAGTGTGGCGAGAGGACGCCGCATTAGAGGCGAGACAGCCGGCCTGAATTTCACCCTGTGTCAGCAAAATGGAGTCCTGGTAAGCCAGACCTGACAGTGACTGCCAGAGGGGTGGGCGCACAAGAAAGGAGCGATTACGAGTTCTGGAGTGGAAGAGGGTTTGGCGAGGGTGAGGGGGGGGTAGTGTCGTGCCTGCCTCGCCGCAGGGGCTGTTATCAGACAGGAGCACGGCTGCTTCAAGTGCCAGGAGATAAAGATTAGGATTTATAAGTGACGTGGGGGTGGGAGAACTGAGCACAACTCCACGTGCTCTTCATTGCCACAGCCTCATTGCTCAGACATTGACCTCTGACCTCCATGGAGAGTGATGCACAGTCCTTCGAAACAATTACTGGAGTGGTGGCCTGGCAGTGTGGAGCAGAAACCAGGACCACACATTGTCTCTATGACTGCAGTGTTTTTCTATAGTATAAATTGCATATACCCACAAGTTGTCAGGGTTAGGTTTATTTAGTCTTTCTTATTTAAGGCCAGTGAGAGTCAACAGCAGTGAGTGAATTGAAAGCTAAAGACATTTGAAGCCAACAGAGTCTTCTGGGGCCACATCATTCCGTGGTGCAAATTAGGGAGGCTAATTTCGGCCGGCACAAATGAGTCCCACTTCCTTCTTAAAGTTCAGGGCACACTTTGGAACAGCAGTGAAAAAAAAAACAAAAAAAAAACGATTAAATGATATTGCATAGCAGACACACACACACACACACACACACACCTCTGCAGCCCCTGCAGAGACTTCATGTTCTCTGAAAGCGAACGTGGCACCGTATGTGTTGATTGGACTTGAAGCATTTTTAAAGGAGATCATTATGTTTTATGTCTTTTATCATTATATGTGATGATTTCAAGTGTTGCTGTGAGTTTAGACGGGTTAAGGATTTCATTCTACCCTGGCAAATATCTATATGAGGATAAGATTATGATCTTGAATTGAAGTACTTCCCGATTTCCTGCTTCAATCCCCTGTTAGTGTCGTTGCATTAAATTTGATAATATACCCATAACACACTGCAGATGTAAATATGGATTGTGTGTTTCCATGTGGATAAATCAGGCGAACATGCTGTACTGGCAGTCCAGTGTAAGAGAGACAGCGGATCTCTAATGTCCACAGGCCACAGACATGGGCCCTGGCGCTGTGCACAGACCTAATCAATGTGCTCATGGCTCCCTGCCTGCTGGCTAATGAACATCTAATGCTCTCCTCTCCCGCCGTTTCAGAAAAGCACCCACTTTGAATACGGCACAGCGATGATTAACTCCTCCATATTGCATGAGTTGGGATGGAAACGCATGTGCTCCGCCCCTTGTGCGCTCCCTGCTCCCCATGTGCCCGTGCATAGTTTCCTTTTTGACTACGTGATGTAATTTTGCTTCCGTGGCGGCATCTCAGTTTTCCTCGCCTTCAGAGGACACAGGGCCGGAGTAGGATCCCCCCCCCCCCTTACCCCGGTTCAATTCCTCGAAACAAGCTCTTCGCCTGTTTTGACACTTACATCGGTGCTGTTTTCCAGCGGCTGCTCTTGTTTTCACATCAGTGCAAACAGTCCTAACACTGACTCAGCACAGCCTTTGAACGTCTTCGCCTCCAAACAAACCCCTGAATAAACATGCACCCGTATTGTTTATCCAGTCGGCTAATTAGCTGATTATTTAACCCCGTGCATCTCTGACTGGTGTACTCAGCGCTCCCAGTTATTCATTAATTCTGCTTTTGCTTTTTCTTCCCCCCCAGTCTTGTGTAATCCACATTTCGGTGTCACCGCCAGCGCTGCGATAATTGTAGGGGCGACATAATTGTTTACATACTGCAGGACACATGAACTGACAATAGAGCGGAGGAGGAAGAAGGAGGAGGAGGAGGAGGAGGCGGAGGCCAGGTCCTCAGGCGACCTCTGAGGGAAGCAGAGAGTTCACCCAGATTATTGGATTGATGACAGATGAGGCATTAATGAGTGCAGCATGTGATCGTCTCTCTCTCTCTCTCTCTCTCTCTGTCTGTGTCTGTCTGTGTGCTTATGTAACAGCCCCAGACAATAAAGGCAACGACACAAGTTTTGCTTTGTGAAGATACTGTCACAGCGGCACAGCGCTGCTGTGTTTGGATTTCAGGGTTTGACACGACTGTCGTGTTTCCACCCGCTTATGTTCTGTTGAGTGCCTCAGAGATACTGTGACCTTTCCAAGGTAATTTGTGAAGATTGACACCTCCCCATGTCTGTGTGCTTATATTTGAGTTGGAGCCAGCATTAGGTTTCAGCTGAGCATAAAAACAGGAAGGGGAATATTGATGGACAACATGACAGATCCCCAAAAGTGGAGCTAAAGCATCTTGCTGGCCCCCTGGTGGCCGGCGGCAGTATAGGTCCCTCACTCCGGTACTAGTGGATGAAACTAATAATTCACGATACAATGATAATTATATTAATTTTTTGAAATTATTATAAAAAACAAAACTTTACCTTTTTGACTCTCTGCACAGTTGCTGCTTGTTCATGCCTATTCTGCATTCGTCAGTAATCAGCGGCGCTAGCTGAAGCGACTGTGCCAGCCAACAGGAGTGATAGCGCAGCCCACTTCACTATGATGAGCTAATTAACACAGCGTCATGCTGAATGTTTATTGCCGAGTGTGATAATGTTTTTTGTCTCCACTCGTAACTGAACCTGAGGATGGACGCGGTATGAGTTTGTGTAAATTAGGTTGGCGGCGCCGTACGCGGCCCGGATCGCTTCCTAAATGATGTTTCCATGGCAACATTGATTTCCCCTCACTGCAGGTGATTATTCTTTGGTGGTCCACTCGAGGCGCAGCCTACCTGTGGTGGGAGGAGGAGGGATGCCCGTGGTCGTTCATTCTGTCATTAACCTTTGTTTACACAGACACATTTACACATAGCAATTGAAGCGGAGAGAACGCGTTCGAAGACGTTGTTAGAGCCATAAATGTGCTTCAGACCGATATAATGGACTCCACAAGCAAAGATAGCTGCACAACAGTCTGGCTCATTCAGCTCTTCGCTCGGCAACAGAAATCAGATGGTCTCATTCCAAATTCAACTGCAGCTCCAGCTGGACCGGCACCGTTTAAGGCTTTTTAGTCCCCATTAATGAAAATGTGTGAATCGGTGATCGGAGGATACAGCGCTGGAGGTGGGATCTGATTTTGCCCAAGCAGCTGGGACACCTCCTTTGTTTTATTGACCTGATAGTGGGAAGAAGCGTAGCTATGGATTGGTGTGTTCATTATGCTTTGGCTCGGAGCCACGGCGGATAAATTACTCACCAACAAGGACGTTTAAAGGACCAGATTTGGATTTGATTGGAGCAAGTGTACTAGATACGCAGAAATGCTTCACACAGCGGGGCGGTTATTAGACTGCCGATGGCTGTCAGGGGCCGCTGAGTGATTGGCCCTGCAACATGTTCGTCTGCGGCAAGAGCCAGGGCTTTTCCCGCCGCCCACTGGACGGCTCACCTCCCTGGGTTTCATTCAAACAGGCAAATGAACAGCTACCTGTGAGTGCGAGCTGAGATTTATACGCGCAGCAGAATGTGGACATTAATTTGGACTTAGTGCTCCCACCTCTCACCGTCCACATAACTAGTGTAGCGGCACGTGGAGCAGAAGATCTATGCAGCATAAGTAATGCAATATAACACTCTGCTGCGTAGCCTAACACGTTTTAGAACCACAGTCACATGGAGCGTGGAGAGAGCGATAGAAACAGTTCATCAGGTGGGAAATTGATAGAAAAGAAACATAATAATAAACAATAATAAATAATACATATTGTATATATATATATATGAGGGTTAAAATAAATCCTTGTACCATTCAATCATCACACAGCTGAGTGGTCAAATGTAAAGGAATTACTCTGCTCTTCAAACTGAGCTGTGGACAGGATCTAGACATTCGTTCGTCTAAGCATGAGAAAACTACTTAATCTCCCTTCTCTCTGTCTTCTTTTCTTTCCTTGCTTACCTGCTTCCTTCACCGCTGTAATTAACTGAAGGCGGCAGCCATTTTTCTGTATTCCGTGGTGCAGCACTTAGCTTGCTGACAGCGCTGCACGGGCAGTTTTAATGGAGCAATGAGGGACAGCTGTCGACCCTAACAGCCAATAACTATTCATCACATTTTTGAATTTGGTTCAGATTTGCCCTGATGATCGGGTCACGGCACAAATTGCTTGAATTGCAGGTCGAAAATCATTTTTCATTCTGGGCCACTGACCGAGGATAAAGAGTTATGAGCAGATCCCAGTACAGATCACATGGTGATGTTTGGATGGAACTGACATGCACTGATCTGTGCTGCGTTCAGGCTGCACAAAACAATTATGTCAATATTGATGGTGGTTCTGTAAACACCCTGTTGTTTGTTTGCAACCCTGGCAGCTGTTTGTTAAACTGATGGGAGAAATATTTGATTATTTTTGAGACAACATTAAATAACTTGAATCTCAAAACTGTATCAGTCAAACATTTAATCAAACCCCTGAACCTGTGACGTGTTTCAAGGTTCACCTTCAAACATTTTAAACTAAGTTCATGAGAACACCCCCGCCACCCCCAACTGATGCAGCACTTGGTTCGATCCATATAGTGGCTGTTGTTAGGCTCCTCCCCTTCCTTTGCCCAAACCAGGAAGAAGAAAGGAGGACAGGTGCATCAGACTAGGTAACTCAAACAAATGTGTGCACCTTATCTAGAACAGGACCAAATGTGTAGCCACAAATAATTCCATGTGTTAACTTCTTGGTTTAAATCAAGAGATTAGTGTTCATCATCCCATTTGATGATTCAAGATAAGCGTGCTCTCATTGCATTTCTGTTTCTGCTTCAGGCCCTTGCAGTGGCCTCCCTCAGTAATCTACTAGAGCACATTAAGGATCCTTGTCCTTGTCTTGCGTTGGTTTTCCACTCTTTCGAAAACACCACACAGTTGCACTTGTGAGTTAGAGGCAGTTTTCCTGAGCCGGCACCTTTGCAGCCCGTCCCCCCCCCCCACCCTGCCCACACTTGAGAGAGAGAACTTAATTAGATGCTTCCCATCCATTCCCTCTTGAGGGTGAGGCCCGGCTCTTCCCAGGAAATAGACAGTATCTACACTGTATATTTAAAGTGGGACTCCTGCACACGAAGCTCCCGGGCACCGTATTAAAAGTTCACACGCTGCCTTTAGGAGTCGCCGTGGGGTTCCGCTCGTGGGTATACATTCATCATGTTTGCTGTGTTTGTTATTGTAGCTTTCTACAAGCAGGGGAAGCGCGGCTGCTTCCACTCTCACTGCACCGCAGACTCATTCATCATGTTTTATGCCTCTCTGGCGACCAGGGGAACTTTTGATGAAGGCAGAGGAAAGGGTTAACAGTGGTGGTTCTATACTGACAGGTGGTTGCATGCTTGGAAGGGTTGTGGATGATGATGGTGCAGTGTTGAGTATTTTTGGGGCCTCTGAAGTGGGTCAGCCCTCAGTTTAATTAATGGACTGACCTCTTTTCTTATGGAAACAAGCAACAGCCAGAAGGTGAGTTTCCAAGAATGTGTGGGTTGACCCCTCCTGATGTTGTCGATGTTCATGGTACCTCAGAGAGAAGTCTGAAGCTCTTCTCCCCTTTTGCTAAGGTTACTTTTTGGCGAGAAAGCTTTTGTGCAGAACACAAAGGAGGGCATTAACTCTGTATAAAGTTGGAAGTCACATATCCACTTCCTTCCCACTACCCAGAACCAAAGCTCAAATGTCCTGATGAATGAGCTCTTGTTTATCATACACTCATATCATAATTATTATTTTTTTTAAATTTCACAGATATTCCCGGGTCACTTTTCCAAACAACCTTTATACCCATCGCTCTTCTCTCTGAGTCTCTACAGACGATGAAGATGTTTTCACCTCGGCCCCTCGCCGTCAGGTCAGTGTTGGAACCGATAAACCGGCGCTACGTGCTCTGTGGTCGCTGCTGCGTCAGGCTTTGACTTCACTTCAACGATCGTGTCTGCTCCTTTTGTTGGCGGCAGCGCGTGAGACTCCGCAGGGCAGAGGGCTGCAACTGAGCACATGCAGTATGCATGAAGGTGATGGACGACACCGGAGGACGTGAGCACGCGCGTGTTGTGCATTTCGAGTGCGAGTGCTAAGGGGGAGCGTTGGCTGGATGTGGAGCACTTAGCAGACCACCCGAGGCTACTGGAGGCGTTTGCTGGTGACCAGCTGATTGGGCCAAATCCTTTTCTCAATCATTCCCAGGTCCAGCAGCGCTAATGAAGTGGATGATAGATGCCGGGCTTTTAAATGTCAGTTTCTATTAAACGGAACTTCTTTAATAAGCTAATGGTGCGGCTGTGTGTGGCATTTAGCATCCTCGATGAATTACTTGATTCACCTAGGCACGTTGTAAAAGTCCTCCTTTTAGATTTCCTGTTTTTTGGGGCTGATGATAATTTATAACCGTAATTGGAGAAAGTGTTTTTTTTTTTTAACTGCTCAACTGCACACGTATAGTTGAGTATATGACTGAAGTTTATATTTAGGCATCATAATTAATGTATGAATCCTGCATTGATGTAGAAAGTGTCTTCTGGAATATTAATTTGAGATACCTGTGTAGGGCTGAGAGTTGCAGACATCACGTGAGGGAGTTTCTTCAAGTTTTTGACAAATGTTCAGTTGGAATGAAGGATATCGTTTTGTGGGTGAAAGGTCAGAGAGAAATTTCCTTAAAATGCGGTAAAAGCATTCATTTGGATTCAGACATGAACATGAGGTACATTTCTGTAGAGTCAAAGGTGAAAGACCCTTGGTTAAAAACGCACTGAAAATACATTTGTTGGCAAGGAGGTAACACCGGAGAGGCAATTCTAGTTTGAAATAAATATAAATCAATCATATTAAACCAAATCAAGTTTCAACACTCATTTATCGAGTAAGGCTTGCTCCATGCATTTGTGCTGTCAGGCAGCGTTACAGCAAAGCTCTGCCATGGTCTCATAGTGATTCTGATTAAATTGGTTTGTATTCGCTGCTGGCCGTGCACAGCTGAGTACGCACACGTCCACACAGAAACTGATTGCCCTCTGATGACAATATATATGTCACCCCGGAGGACCCTTTCATACTCAGGGACGCAGAAAGTTGAACGCCGGCCTGAGGCAGAGTCTCCTTTTTCTACATCGGTCGCTTCAGTGGTGATGGATCCAAAAACGCTTCCTAACTTTACTGCTCAGACGGTTTCATGTGGCGATCAGTCAGCCGGGCTCCAGCGATCGCTCACGTCCTACGAATTTGGATTTTCAACAAATTATGACGGATCGATTCTTCCATTTTCTTCAGCATCGCTCATATTCTAGATTGATCTTTTAAATAAAGAACAGTTGGTATCCTCTGGCTATGTAGAGATTGACTTAATGTCCCAAAGTGTGTGGGCTAGAACCTCCCTTTTAATTCTCTCTCCTCCGTGCCCGTCTCTATATTTTCCCTCACGGAGAACCTCTCTCGACCCCTGCGCTCCATATTAAAGCTCCATTCATTTCCTGGTCTGCTAAAGTCCACAGGCACTGGAGGACTGTGAACACACAACATTGCGCTGTGCCTCTGGGCCGTTGGAGGTTGCACAGTATTTGACTACAAGGCTGTTTACACACGACTACCTGCACAGTAAACAGCTGTCTATTGCATCTATCAACGATGGGAGTTTAAATATTCTTCACTGTGATTTGGGTCCTTATATTTAGTGTTGAACTCATTTAAGGATGATCTCTCCACTTTGTCCGTTCTGATTTCTTGGTTCCTCTCATAGCACCTCGCTGCAGTTTGCTTACTGCTGCACTGTGTGATGGAATTGGACGTGTCGCCTCCAGGGTGAGCGCGTGTGAGTCGCGCCCACACGGGGGGGGGGACCTGACCCAGAGCGAGAAGGGACCGGTGATAGACACGTCCGGGTGTGAGTTCTCGGCAAAAAGGTTGCAGTGTCTGGATTTTTTTTTTTCTTTCGACTCCTCCGCTGCTCTGACCCTGAGATTCTTGAGGGACCGTCTCTCTTTTTTCTTCCCCCCCCCCCAATTCCCCACTCCCGCCGTTGTCGCCATCACCTGTTCGATTTATTGCCTTGTCTGCTTTGGGGAATTTTTCGGTCTGCCCACCCCGACAACAAATCAAGCAGGCGTCCGCCCTCCAGGCAGGTGCAGGGGTCAAGCCTTGCATGGCTTCATGGGTTTTTTTTTTTTTTTTTTTTACGAGGGAGGCGGAGGGACAGCGGACGCCGTGGTGGCAGGGAGCAGGATGTGATAACGTCTGCCTGAGCCACCTCCAGCTATTTGCTGTTGTAGAGCAATACTTGTGAGATGAGAACGTTATTGATCCCTGAGGGGATGGAGGGTGGGCTGGAGACAGGAGTCGAGACATTATCATGGTGAAAGCCAAATGTACAAATTGAGACTGCTTCACTTTTCCTTCCAGCGTTCACAAAGAGCGGCAAAGGAGAAGTTAAGAAGCAGCTGCATCACACTGGTGGGGTCTTACACGAGCAGGAAGGACGTGGATTTTGGAAAAGTCACAAAATTGCAGATATGCATGTGCCCTCTTTGTCGGGTTACCTGAGCCCAACCTCCTGCACGGCGAGGTGAACATAATCCGGCTGCGCCGCCGCTGAAACGTTGTGTGTGCACAGAGATTTGGCTTCATGGACGACTGCTGGCTGAAATGCCACGTCCTCAGAGAAATAGCCTGTTTTATTTTTATTGGGGAGGCCTGGACACACGCAGGGCTCGGCCTGTTTCCCTCTCCTCCTCACAGCCTTCTGCACCTTTGTCTTGTCACTGTGAGCGCCTGGTGGTGGCGGTGGATTCAGACTGCTCGCGTTGGCAGACTGGGCAGAAAGTGTGGCCTTTGTCCCCCTTAATTCCCTTATCTCCACGGCAAGATGGTGGGGATGTGGCTCCCGGTGTGGATGATGATCTCGGCTCAGGGGAGCTGGGAGTTATTAAGTCAGCAGCTCTGTGGTCTGTCTCCTCATCTCCTCAACTATTGTATTTAAGGAACGCAGCGATGCATCACTGTCTTTAATTTGTTGCATCCTAAGGCACACACACACATAAATATGGACAAAATAATAACAACAACAACAATAATTTGTAGTCAAACTGAGGGAGGAAAACAATCATGCTTGTACTAGCATGTACAAGTTTAAATGATGATTCAAGTTTCAGACTTTTCAAAATAAAAGCACTACAACGCCACTCAGTGTGATGCATAGCAGCAACAAAACAAACATTGTGCTTTTACTTTGAGGGGAAATTGTCGCGTGTTCGAATGAGATCATGCTTGTAAAAATAACGTGCAAAGGCACAAGATGCACCAGCAACAGACAGGAAGACAGTTACTGGGATAAATAATGGAGTCTGTCTGTAGAGACGCTCCTGCGTGGTTTGGGGGGCAGCTGAGAAATGCGATCCTTCTCTTAACTAGTTCCTCACTCGCAGCAAAGCTCCCTGGACATTATTCTGCAGCCAATTCTACCCCTGGTCTCTCAGGGAGAGAGGACGTGAGAGGAAGAGCAAATTTTGTCCTGCAGAGATCAGGGCGCGCGTTTATCGAGTGCCTCAGATTAGGGAACCACTTCCAGCGGGCTGAAAACTCCCCTTGACAACCTACTTTAACGCAGACGAGTAAAAAAACGGTTTATCAATATTCTCAGCTCAGAAAATCATTCTTGCCTCATGTCTGCTGCTCCGGACGTGTCCCGTGAGCAGATGGCGCTGAGGCAAGGGATCAAACTTTGATTACGGGCCTACGGTAACTCGTAAAGAAACGCAGATAAAAGTAGATCTGATGACGTGACATCGCGGAAAATAAATCTGCACTCACCAGGGCACTGTAACCATAGTATACCCCTGGAAAAGTCATTATACCTCTGTATGCAGTTTTCCCATATGTGAACAATAAACCTGTGAGAAATCAATGCCCTCATATAGTGTGGGTGGTTTACCTTTGACTTCCAGCCTCACGCAGTGTTGTATTATTGAAACAAAGCTCAAAATTAGCCTTTTTATTCATTTTATTATTGATATATCCAGTTTAATAAAACACATGTGTAAGTCCTTGGCCTTATAGCCAGACCTATATACACTTTTCCTACCCAATAGCATTGCACGGCTCGACAATAGGGTCTATTTATAGGGCTAACTTACAGCAGCAGACAGGACTGAAAAAGAGAAATTCAGGTTAATGCTGCATGGTCATGTATATGATCTAAATATCAGTAATAGCTTACATGTATTTATAAAGCCTATAAGTATGGTGCAGTTTACTAGAATGTTATTTTTTATTGTTTAATTTTCCTGCGCGTCAGGAAACTACATCAACATCATCATCTCTCTTAAAATTGAGTCAAGCCCCGTCCTTGCTGATAGCCCGTGAGGGATGTTTCATGAATGGATCTCAAGAGAGCGGTTTGTTAACTCCAGGCCCAGAGGACGAGTAAATCATTAACACCAAAACATCGCCTGGGAACTGTTTTCATTTTTTTTTTTTTTTTTTTTGGTCTTGTTTGATAGGAGACTCACTTTTATGAAATGAAAGAGAGAGTGAACTGTGAGAGAGACAGAAAACTAGAAATGAAGTCATCCTGCTCGATGTGAAAGTGAAGTCACTTCCCTGCACATGGAGGGCGCCGACACACGTGTGTGTGTGTGTGTGTGTGTAGGTGCAGTGTGTGCATGGAGAAAACGTGAGGAAGTGGTGAAGTCATCCAGCTTCTCCAGTCGAGCATGAACACGGCTCGCCTGCGGATGCAGTGCACCTCAGCCTCCTCTTCCTCTGAGACGTGACAGTGTCTCTCCAGTTCTGTTTCAAGAGCTGCAAAATTAAAATAGAGGTGTAAAACCAACAACTAGATTGATGCTGTTTGGTGGATTCTCCCGAGTTAACGGTGAATTTCTGGGTTTGTGTTTCCCAGCATGCACTTCCCATTTCTGCACGCAGTTAAAGTTGGCCCATAACACTCTGTCTTAGCTTCAGTGAATTACTCGCTCCATTAACGTCCTCTTAGCGCGGGAGAATACATTTTTCTATTCACGTAAAATATGAAGACCGTCTTTGGAACACCTTTTCCATGCTGCTCTAAAATAACACCTCGTGTTGCGGGCTGTTAATTAACCTGAGTCCGAAGCCCTGGTGAAGCTGTAAAACAGCCAGAGGCTCAAACCGCCATCTCCTGCTATCTAGGGGAGCACAAATGGCCGTTTTACTTCAGATAAAAAACGATGTTGCATGGCTGCTCGTTTTCTCTGCTGCACTTGGTTTTGTCCCCACACATCTGGCTGCCGAGACTGTTCTGATCCCGTTAGTTTGAGCGTTGGCTGGACGTTTCTGACCCTGCAGCCTTTTCTTCCTGTCCTCCTCCTCCTCCTCCTCCTCCCATCATCGTCTGGCTCGGCTGTCTGGGCCAGAGGAGATGAGAGTCGTCTCATTATTTCCCCAGCGTCCCCCTGGTTGTCTTTCATATGTATAAGCCGGTCTTCTGGACGCAGGCTGGACGCAGTCAGCTGTTACCTCTCCTCTGGCTCCAAGTCATCCCTCTTTCACTGTGCATCCTTTTACTGCTCGTACAGAGATGCCCTACTTCTCATTCACACTGGGAGCTGCCCAGTGGAGTCCGCCGCTCACGGTTGCGCCTGATTCGCTCACCTCCCCCTGATGGCTTTCTACCTCTGGATGTCCATCCAATTCTTCTTTTTCTTCTGTTCTGTTGCATCATTTCCCTTGGTCTCTGTCTCCCGTGTCTGTAACCCTCTCCTCTCTGAAACCTTCCATTTTAATTGCTCCAGCTTTTCTATTGGGCACAGAAAGATGCTATAGGCTGCTCTTCACTTTAGCTTCTTAAGAGAACACTTGCTCAGGTTTCCAAAGTCCCTGAAGTGAGAGGGTGTGTGGATTTATTGGGCTAAAAAACGTGAGCCATCCGTCAGCAGAGAAGCTAGATCAGTGTCTAGTGAAGACGCACCCCTTCCCTCCCTGAGCTGTATCGTCTCAGGAAGCCCTTGAAAATTTGAGCCGCCGTACGAATGTAAATTGGATCGAATATACGTGCTGGGTCGATTATTGGCTGAACGGACTCCGACTAAACAGACAGGTCTGATCTGCTCTTAGCAGACTGCTGCTGCTGATTAACTGAGGCGTTGGCTCGCGTTGGCGAATAGTAAATAAAGCCCCGCGCACCGCTGTTCGGCTGTGACCGCACTTGGCTGCGAACCGGACCTGTTGATTTACCGAATACGTTTGAATGAGGCTCCTTCAAATGCTGATCTCAAATTTGCTCTGAGAAGTGCCTGAGCCGTCGCCTGCAATCACAAGACGCGACGGGCGCTAACGAAGATGGGATCCGCGCTGTTTCTCCTCAACTTTGCTTGCTTCATGCGCCTATAGATAGCATCCCTCTCTTTTGCCACTCTTTCATCATCTCTCCCTGTCTTTCTGTCTCCGATACACACGCCCACTGTCTTATTCATTCTCCCACTCGCTCCCCAAGGGCCTGAGACAGTGTTGCTATACCGCGTTCATGAAGACAAAAGCGCGTGCTGCATCCCCAGTTGCTGCCAACAGCCACCTCACAGCAAAAAAAAAAGCTTATCTGCTTCTCGAGCCGTCCTTGGAGGATCAGTGAATAGACATTTATATTTTTCCTGGGAGAGTTTTTTTTCCTTTTCCCTCTCCTGTATCGGGGCAGCTGAGCTGGAGATTGTCCTTCGTGATTTGCTCCCTGTGAAGAATGAAGACGCGCAAGGTCGGGCGCGCTCAAGGACGCGTCTGGACTCCAGCGACTGGGAGCGTAATGGACTGTAAACACAATGAAATCAAAAGAAATACAAAGCTCCCTTAAGGTGTGTCCGAACAATTGGCTTCATATCAAAAACAAGACAATAAAAGTGAGTAAATCAAATTAAAGTTCCAACTTAAACAAATACCAATAGGCAGCGTTTGAGAAATTAGAAATCTGAATTAATGACTTACTGTAAAAGTCTGCTTGCATAAATGAGCCTTCACTGAGTTAAGAGGTCCATCACGCTAACAGGTTTGAGTAGAAACGCGTGCAGGTCTGTGAGAGAGTGAATGGAGGAGGGACCTGCAGTCCATCACAGCCCAGCTAATGGAACACTACATTCCTGAAGGGTCCTCTGCTCTGTCTCGTCCATCACGGCTGCCTCACCTCCCCCCCCCAACTGAGGATTGTGGGTGGACTGTGACCTGCCCGAGCGCACGTGCGGGGCTTAAGTCGCCGTCCGTGTCCTTGATCGGAAATTGGAGAAGATAATTTTATAAAGACTGAAGTTTTCTCGGAATTAAACTTAAATTTCTATTGTTAACAGTCACTTTCAAAGGCGGACTCTGCGCGCGGCCCGGGCGTAATTAGCAGTGTTGTCTCATACTGTTGACAAAAACGCTTAATTCCGGCAGGATTATGTCCCTTTAATCATGTTTACTGATGCAAATATTAGCATATAGACGTTATTTCAAAGGGACCGTGAATGTTGGTGTGGTTTGGATTTAATCCGATTCCGGCTGACGTAAACAAACGCCTGCACGTGTCATCGCTGAACTGCTGCAGTGCTGCAGTTGCACGAAACAATGGGACGCCACCCTTTTTCCAAATGAGCACAACGCAACACAGTGGCATGTGTTTCTTGTGAAAGAGCTGAACCCGTTCCTAACGGGTCATGTTTGTTAGGGTCCTCTTTGTTCAGCGTAAGAAGCTGATCGGAGAAATTGGATTCCAAGGCCTTCAATCGCAACTAAATTACAGTTTTGTTTAAGTAATGGCCTCTGGAGGTCCGTAACTCGATTCAAACCAATACCCACAGACACGGGGCTATCGATCAGCCCGGGTCACCTCTGTGTTGTTGACCAGCGCCGCCGAGCGCCACGGCGTTCCCGTGTCCGGCGGCTTTAGATTATTGTCAGCGCGTGATGAGGCCATCTGCATGGCGATCATTAGACGCCTGCGCGGCCTCCATTGATTACCAATGGAGCGCGGCAGTGTAACAGGTTTGGAAATCCGGTCGCTGGGGCCTGGTGCTTGTTTGTTCACGGGATTGTCTCTGTTTGCTTTAATTGCCAATTATGGGGGGAAATGACAATAAATGCACAAAGACTGCGAGTGATCCCAGCATCAGTGCAGCAGGTGGAGCCAGATAATGTGTTCACCTATAATGTAGCAGTGGATGTAGACCTTCAGTTTTCTTTTCACCCAGCAAACGCTGACAGTAGCCAGGTTGCCAGCGTTGAAGCACAGTTGCTGGTGCAGTTCATTAAGTCCTGGAGTAATTTGACCACCAACCATCTGGTTAGTGGAGGCCCTGCTCCACCCCCTGAGCTATAGCTGCCCAGTTACAGATTAACATGCAGATTTCCCCCCCCAATTACCAAATTATACATTGATGGATTCAACCTTTCATTTTCCTTTTAATCATTTTACCTGTATTTTATAAAACCGCATGAGAAGAGGGGAGAGCTGTGGAGGCAGTGAGACTCAGGCTCCTCCATCTTCTCACGTGTAATTAATTCCATGTGCTGATGCTCTCAGGCCTCAGTGGCTGTAAAGTGCATATCTTTGGGTCCAGGACTGTTGGTGAGACAAACGAGGCTGCTTGAAATGTGTCAAACTGGGATTTATTTTCTTGGCCTTTTATTAGTCCATGACCTTTTCCTAATCAGAGGAATGAAAACATTGGATAAATCAACTGAAAATAATAGATTGCAGGCCTCGGGGGCGAGATCAGTTCATATTTGACATCAAAATTACACACGTCTTCTGCAACAGCATTTGGTCCCTTTTAAATTTAATTTTAATTCGATTTTCCCCAAAAATATCAATTGAAATACATGGATGTGGAGGGATTTATCACCTCAGCTGTCAGCTTATCCGGACCGGTCACATTTGGGCACAGGGTGGAACTAACCAGGCCGAATTGGTCCATTTCCGACCCCGACCGGCGTCACACCGTCTCTTTGTGGCTGCGGAGAGCGACAGGTGAAAGATCGCGCTCAAAGTCAACAGATTGCAGCAGGTGTGAGGCTGCGGATGGATGAGTGTTTATGGGCTCATCGCTGATTACCCAGGAGAGCAGGGGAGAGGAGCAGACAGACGGCGGTGGCGGTGGGAGGCGTGCTAATGTCCTTTGTTGTGTGTGTGTGTGTGTGTGTGTGTGTTTGAGAAGGTAAAAGAAAGAAAAGAAAACCGTGTTTTTGAATTCATTTGTTTCTTTTGATTTTGGCTTTTTCAGCTTCACCCCAAGGTCCTCTCAGGTGGGATTCAGCAGCAGCACCTCTGCGCTCTGTTACCCATGTAACACAATGAAGAAGCCTTGTGCTTTCCAATAAAAAAAAAAAAAAAAAAAAGAGGCGTCCAGCCAGGCATGGAATCCATGGCGGAGATAAAGCCGATGTTGTGTGTCACAGTGCGGCTTTTGTGTTCGGGCCGCACCTGAGAGAAATCTAACCGAGTCCAACCTGCCAGGCGTTCAAATTGTGTACGTCCACATGCGGTTGTTGCCTGTTTTCCAGGTTACGATCATGTGCCGACCAAAACCAATAACCTTCCTTTTGCTGATTTTGTAGATCTAAAAAAAGAAATCACTTCTCTCCTTGATTTCCTGCACTTTGCTGTCTCTAGGCAACAGCAGCATCACTTCATTTGCATAGGTAATGACATCTACTCCCATTGTTGCAGTAATTAATGAATAAACTTTATTGCAGCCGTAACACAGTGAGCAAACCACAAACGGCACCAACACCTCTCTGATTTCTATGATTTTTTATGTTATGTAAATAGGGTTTCCTGAATAGTTTCAGACAGATGATGTTGCACCTTGTTGAATAATGATTTGTGAATATGGGCTGTACAGATGGAATGTATCTAAATTACTTGATTGTAGGATATACGTGCTCATTTGCATATAGGATGGAGACGCACGTGAGGCCGCCTTTTAATGCGAAGATAATCTGATCGCTTAAAAAAAAACAACAAAACAAAAGCTTTTCTGGCTCAACTCAACAGCTCCGGGTGCAGATTTCAAAATCATGTAAATAGCTGTTGATTCCTGATGGTGAACGGGATGTGTTGTTTACGCACCTCATGGTGCGAGGCCGCGTTGTTGGCTCTACGCATACGTTCATCCTCGCCGCTGCCTGATCTGCCTCTGCTTTTATATTACCTGCTCATCATTCGCCTTATTCCATTTATTCTGTTCACTTTGTATCCTCTCTGTGCTGTGTGACGGCTTATTATTGCCCCGTGTCCGTGTGAACTGCGGTGTTATCCCATTAGGTTCTTTCATGCCGTCCTCAAAGCCATTTCCCCCGTCACGTTGGAGAGATTGTGTTCCGCTCTGTTCCTCGGCAGACATATTTTTTGGCTTTGTCGGCACGACAAAATGATGCGCAAGATAAAAATCAATTGTCTGTCTTTTCTACAAGTCGATGTGGATGTTTACTTTCATTCCCAGCTGACTCATAGTTGCTCAGGTTGTGTGTGTGTGTGTGTATTGACAAAATCCTGATGTCAGTCAAAAGTTCTACTAATATAGTCAAGTGTGTTTCTTTTAACAGTATTTTAACAGTATTTGCAGTTGGTGTGTTGTCTTGCACGTACATGCTGATCTGGAGTCTGTTTTGTAGAATTTGGCTGTAGATAAATTATGTATCCATCTACGGCGTTCTAACAAACAAACCTCGTGGCGGCGACACTTCAGAAGTAAAAGCCTCATTCTGCAGGAAAAGCACAGACCCGGCAACCCTGAGAGTTCCTGTCACTTGTCATTCTCAGCTGCCAAAGGTGGACGACTCTGCCGTGCAGTCACTCCTGAGACACCTTTGTTGATTACAGATGTCACTTCTGCTCTTCGCCACATTGTTTTCTCCTCTGCCAGCACTCTCCCTCCCGTCCCCGCCAGCCGGTGATGTCGCGTCAGAGTCAATTGATCATAACTGATCCAGAGAGTCACAATTATTTTCCCATTTCGCTGCAGTTATTGATCTTATCCTCCGCACAACCGGGTCCAGTCAAAATGGATTAGCCATCGGATTAAGCCCAGAAGTCTGTGGGAGGGTGATTCAAACAGATGAAGGCCACAGATCCTCTGTTTGATCCCCTCCTTCCCCGGAGAGGGCGCGGAGTCTAAAATAATTTCACATAGCAGCCTGGCAGCTCTTCGGTGCATCATAGCATCCATCACGATCTAATCACCACCAGTGGTTTGCTGTCAGTCAACAGGGGACTCGTGGGGTGGGGGGGGGGGGACTGCCTGAGGTGAAGCTCGAACATAAAAGCCTCACCCAGAGGTTTCTCTTCTCAGAGAATATTATTCACTGTCTTTGACAGAATCTAAGTTTCTCAGCTGGGGAATCCGTGCATACAGTATATATTTATATGGCCTCTTTGATTCTTGGAGGGCTAAACTGGAGGCTGAGATAAAAGATATATTCTAGAGAGTTCCAATTAGAGGTAAAGCCTTTTGTTCTCACGGTCTCCAGCGTCTGCTCTTCCAAGTGATCACATCTGTTTGGGTGTAATAGATCCCTGGAAGAACGGGGGCACCTGGAAAGAAACACTGACCCATTTTGGAGGTGAGGGAAATTGATTATCTTTCAATCCCAGCTAATATTGGATCAGCTCGGTGATGCCTCTCGCCCAATCAGAAGCCTTGATTCCTTGGTCATGATTCACCATAAAGGCCTGACTGGTTTTGTGCGAATATGGGCGTGTAGACGGGGAGGGGGGGGGGGGCGTTATCGCGACGGATCCGCCCGCACACATTTCCAGATGGAGTGTGATTTATGAAGCGCACGGTGCCTGCAGGTGCGCTTCATTTTTTAAAATCTTTTTTAATCTGATTATTATCGCGACGGATCCGCCCGCACACATTTCCAGATGGAGTGTGATTTATGAAGCGCACGGTGCCTGCAGGTGCGCTTCATTTTTTAAAATCTTTTTTAATCTGATTATTGGTGGGCGCACACCGTTCTGGTGTGTTTTTATAAATGAGGCCTCTGGTGTAACTCCTGATTAAGCAGGAAACCGCCCTGATGACCTGATTTGTTTGGCAGCACATGGCACAGCTGTCCTCGGGCTGCCGCTTACTCTGCAGACGCCTCTGCTGGACGAGCGACGCCGACTCCTCCTCGTCCCTTCACGCCGTTCCCTCCTCGATGCGGCAGTCGACACACACGTCTAATTACTGGAGTCCAGTGCAACTTGCGGGGCCAAATGACCCCTTTGTCCCCCAGAAGCAGTGGAAAAACCCTGAGCAGCTCAGGAGGAACTGGCTCATATACCTAAACTGCCGTCTTTGGGTTGGGACATTTCTATTAAAGACCCCTAAATGTTTTGCCGCTGGTGATCCAGCCCGTGGAGACGACTCCGCCCCCAGCCGCCACCACATTGGTGCTGAGATCAATGGCTGTCAGTCGGGATGTTAATCCTCTATTGATGACGCTGGCTTCCTCAGCATGAATACAATGAGTGCTACAGTACCCTCAGCAGTATTTGTACAGTACACTGGTGAAAGTCTATAATGGCTTTGAGGATTTCTTGTTTGCTGGAACCGGCTGCACTAATTGTTAATTACCAGTCAGGCTGTCCCCATTCAACTGATGTGCAAGATTAAATTAATGGGATTAGTGTAAATCCTCTCTTAATATACTCACTTGTGTAATCTGTCTTTTCCCTGCTTGTGAATGTTAATACAAGAAAATGAATCTGAGTGGGAGCGAGATGACAGCGACGGCTGCATGATGAGGAAACGTTTTGTAAATAAAATAAACCAGTGTTTTTAACTTTAAGATGTAATCCTGATTGGGTTGGATCAAATTTATATATAGAGTTCATTCATTGAAATGAAAAAATTATGAATAATTTATGAGGTTTATACTGCTAAGATACGAAAACTATGGAATATAGCCTCCAGAAAAAAAAAACTGTGATGTGTATTTTAGTGCCAGTGATAAAAAATAAAAAAGTAAAATACATAGGCTTCTGAAACAAATATATATGTGTATGTGTATATGACATTTTTTAAAGTCAGACGCAGTAACAGATTATGTTCCTGTATTCCCTTCACACTATTTTTGCAGTTTTGGAAAAGTACCAACTGTTAGCGAGTCCCACGATATTTGTTTTTATAGGAAGGAGATAAAAAGATACTCTTTTTTTTTATGTCTCTGCTGTGGGCACCATGTACAAAATTTAGTTGCCCTCCATTATATTGGGGTCAACAAAGCATTATGTACTTAAGACCCACGGCCGTCTCAGGTCTTGGACACAGGGGGTACAGTATTTGCAATGTCCACAGTCTGCTGTACGTTAAGTGCTCTGGGACTTCCTCCCTAATAACCAGGCCGTCCTCACTTTTCTACAATTGTCCGTGGCAGTGTTTAATTCGGTGGCCACGAGATGCATGGATTTGTCCATTAGAACAAAGCCACCTGGGTCTATAATGAAAAGAGCTGCTGAAGAGCCTGTATAGAAATAACAAGCATCAAATAAGGAGCTTAACGTGACTGACTGGAAAATGGAGCAGGGGATTGAATGAATATCATCCAGACACCAGCTTTTCAATAAACTGCCCCTCGTGAAATACTATCTCAGCACCACTCATCTTAAAAGACATTGATGAATAGATACTTTGTGGGGTAATATTATTTCAGTCGCCGGTGGTTTTGCAAAAAAAAAAAAAACCAGAGTAAACACTTGGTCCATGTATCGTCCACGAGCCGTGACATTTCTCCGGCTCTTATATTGATGCTGGTGTCCATTAATTTGCTCATTTGGAGGCAATTACGCCTCACGCCATCCGTCAGAATGCAGACGCGTGCGTTTCGTGGAGAGCGCTGCTGATTTGCACTCCGCTGTCTGTCAGAGTAATTAAAAGCGCGGAGAGGGGTTGAGCACCTGATTGATTCCTCTGACCTCTTTTGTGTGGAAAATGGCTGAAATGGAATCCACCGTGATATGGCTCATGCTCACATATGGTCACACACACACACACACACACACACACAAGCTGCTGCCTGACCAGTGGGTTGTCATATGCTGTCAAAGCATCAGCCGCTCTTGACAGATAGTTAAAAACTCACACACAGAAAGGAAAACGAGCTCCGAAAGCATTTGAAGAAAATAGACTGTAAGCCTTTTCATCGCTGCAGCTGATGCGCCTTTGTGAGCACATGTCCACCATCCCTTTCTTTCATTGACCTGGAAGCCTTGTGTGGTGTCTGCCCGGCTTCTATTTTTTATTTTTTTTTGGCAGAATATGAAGTGGTGCAAGGCAGCCACAAGGGAACCAATTACTCTTTCAAAGATCGCCTGGTTTTATCTATTTTTTATGGGAGGTACTGCGTTGGGTTGCCGCTCCCATACCAATGCCGACCCCCCACCCCCCTCAGACCGTGCGTGCAGAGGCAGCCGGGCTCGGCATCATCAGTGCCACTCTGCATGACGCTGGTGGTGATTAGATTAACACGAGGCGGATATTAGCAGGGCCCGTGCATCTGTTTGGCTCTCTCTATGTTCACTGTATGATCACTGTGGATGGTCTGAGGCTCCGCTGACTGTTTGTTGTTGCACTTTTGAGCCTGGTCTGACGATCCTGTACTATGGGTCATTTACACAGTCCATATTTCCTTTTCAAAGTCTGTGAGACGTGTAGGTTAACAAATAAAAGGCAATTCAACAGACATTTCCATGAGATTAAGAGAATATTAATATTCAAAATGATCACTTTTTTAAATTTGGCCATTTTTTTCAGTGTTTGGTTTGGCAGCTGTTTCTGCGTAAGGCTAAATTATTTACAGATTAAATGACACTGACGTCATCTTTTCTCTTCTCATGCGTTCTCCTAGAAGCACTCTGTACTTCCAGTACTGCGAAATGCAGCCCAGCAGTAGCGCCACGCTGTAATCTGGATCCTAATGCCCGGCGAGGGAGGGGGGGGGAAGAAACACGTGTCAGCAAAATGTTAATGTTGTTCCTCATTACTGCTGCGCTGTTGGAAATGGCACATGAAATAAACCATCTCCTGCTATTGTCACCACATTACGGCTGGGGCACTATGCGGCGGCGTGCGGGGCGGGGCGGGGGCGATGGGGGAAATGGGTGGGGTGTTGAATTATGGGAAGTGATCCGGTGGCGTAGGTGTGCTCAAGGCTCATGTCGCCGCGCTGTACATATATTTCTGGGTCTTTCATCACGGGCGTAAAGCTGCCTTTTGATGGAGGGAGGGTCGAAGGAGAAACTGTGGAAGGGGGCAGACGGGAGGCGAACGGGGATGTTGGAAGAGAGGGCAGCGGAGGGGAGAGATTGTTTTCATTCATCTTTGTTATTCAAAGAAGACAGAGCGAGTGCATTTGCTCCTTCTCTGCGGCGACCTGCTTAGTATTCACACGTGCACCCATTGACACCTGGGAGCTGCCTCCGTCTTTTACTGTTGCACCACCGTGCAGCTCGCCGGAGACCTTGGAGGTTAAGCACGTTGCACAGGGGCACCTTGTCGACAGTAATTAAGCAAGCATTTTATTATTTATGTCCCAGATTTTTCCAGTATGTCCAGTTAATGTCATAGAACGGCTCGTCTAAGACGCCTTCATCCCGCTCGTGCAGCTTCTTCCAAGTTTTTTTGCGAATCCCAACGTTCTAATCGGTCTTGACACTGAGATAGCAGCAGTACTGTATGTGACTCCAAGCTCGGCTAAAAGCCCCCAGCCGCTTCCAAACTTCTGTTCCTTCAGGAGACATTCATCCAGCGGTGGTCAGTGGATTCTACTTTCATTTAAAACTAACATGTTTCCTAAGAAGGTTGCAGGGAACCCTGTTATTAAAGGCTCTTTTAAAACCGGGCACGGAGTAGGATCCACTTAAGGCTAAAACAAGCATTTTCCTTTATGCCACTCACCAATAACCCACAATTTACACCCTCAATGTTGGACACAGGGCTGCAGCAGTGGTTTAGAAGTGACCTGAGCAAAGTGTCAAACCTGTTTTCATTTATTTTTATCAATGGAGTCAGAGGAGTTGGCCTCATGGCGAGGAGATAAAGACTGTATTGCCATTTATGGGTGAACTATCCCTTTAATTTTCCATCCAAATCTAAGGTTTCACCACATTTGAATCCCGAATGATTAATCGATAGGAGTGAAAGCCCCAGCCTTCCCAGACTCTATGTAATAAACAGGAGAATGAGAGGAAGACTGTGGCGAGGGGATGAAAATGTGGAAATCATCTACAAGGCCTCGGACTTGTGTCAGACGCAGTTTGGTTCAAGTATATAAATATTATACAGACTCCGAAGGTCTGGGAGGGAGGCTCGTCATTATTATTTTTTTTAGCAAATATTCCAAATTTTTTTTTCTTTTAAATGAATGCTTTGTTTTGGTCATGAACATTATTATCTCTATTTTTATAAAGCGGCTGGCCTCCCAGGTTCATTGGTCTAAATTACCCCTCGGAGTGAATGGTTGTTCGTCCCTGTGTGTCAGCCCTGCGATGAAGGGATGAATGATATTTTGACTGGAGTGACAGTTCCTGTTCAGCATCTCTTGATCTAGGCTGCTCACAATGCCGATGACCAGGCAGTGAGCGTTTGGGGGGGGGGAGCGAGAGATGGAGGATGGGTGGAAAATGGTTAGCACGGTGAGAATAAGAGCGTCGGGGGTCAAGGTCGCCGATCTGAATCACGGAGGAGGAGCAGGGCGGTGGGTTGGTAGCGATACCTCCGATAAAGGTCAGACGCGGCTCTGCCTGCTCCTCGTGTGCGTAATTGAGATGTTAATGGAGAGCATAATGGTCCGACGCGACCCCTGTTGTCAGCGCAGGGGCCCCCTCCATCGCACGCCAGCGCTGCTCCCATCCTTTCTGTTAACAGACACAGGAAAAGCGAGACCATTATTACATGCAGAGTTAACAGGACCCCAAGCATATCATTATGGTGTGATTGTAGAGAGTTATTACTGTTTGCAGGAGTGTAGCTGACAAGGCTTCTGGCCCGTGCTCGCAGACCGCCAATTTACATTTCTGGTCACTGGCACTGTTCTCAATCCCATGCTCTGTTGCGCGTAGTTTTCCAGAGAAGAAGTGACAAATGAAGGTTTTCTTGCCAGAATGCAATGTATCCACTTTGGAAAATGATGATCACTCGCTCAGTACTTGATGAACACGGTTGCTATCTTTCTTTGAAAGTTATTATTTTTTTGTTCTAAAGGGAGGGTTTGACATGAATAACACTAGTAATCGTTCCCCCTTTGAATAGCCAGAGTTTTGAAATATAATTTGGGAATTTGAACTGTTATACTGATTATTGTGTTTCCCCTGTATAAATCTTTGAGACTATATCTCAAGAACACCTTTTAGGGGAGTTATTACGTTTGGCAGGAGCCTTAAAAAGGCTGGGCAGATTTGATTTTGGCAGCTAAAGGGCGCTCTCACAACACACCTCGAAGGTCCATACGTGAACTAGCGGGCCGCTCAGGGCGGCTCATTCCTCGGGCCAACACTAACACCCCGTCTTGGACAGCAATGAAAACCTCAACATAAAATAATTATGGCAACCTTTTACCGAAAGCAGTGACATTCTATATCTGAAAGGCCAAAGGTCAAGCTCAATGTGATGAGAATATACTTTACCGCTGATCATATTTCAGGTTCGGTCAGTGACACTTATCTTGAGTGCCAACCTTGAAATGATGGCCATTGTATAAATCTTACATGCTGGTTTAAAAAAAAAAAAAAAAAAAGAACAGTGCATGTTTTAGAATGTGCAGCAGCGCTGTGTTAACATAAAGATTTAAATAATGTTCTGCTTTTATGGCTGCGGGTTTTTTTTTTTTTTTTTTTTTGGCTCCATCAGAATCGGCTTTATCGGCCAGGCCTGTGAACTCGTCATGGACAGACGCGATTGTGAAACTGCAGCTTGACTGGTTGTCGGAAACATGGAGCCGCAGGACAGTAACTGCGTGGCGGCGGATGGATCTGGGATTCGCACCGACACGTTCGCGTCTCCATTCCAACTAAACCAAAGCCAAGACATCCGATCACACATTTTTACCGTCCACCTTAAGCCATGTGCAGTTTTTTTAAAGATGATAACTCTGTCTTCTCGTATCTAAAATCAGAGTATGCCGTGCTATTGCTCTTTTAATCTGAGCTGAGCAAACACAGAGGTCTATTGTGTGGCATTCCGAAATGAAATTAGGTCCTATAATTGCAAAGCTCTTTCAAGGAGACAACAGTTTAATTCAGGAGTACAGGATTAGGTACACCTTTCTTGCAAAGGAGGCATTATAAGCGTCCGGCCTCCCTCCAGGTCTCTCTGGGGGACACCTGTGTCTTCTGCGTCTTTGTTGTCCTATTCTCTCGGAGTCTCCTCTTGGATGCATTCAGGGTGCTGTGATGGAAGGCGGGATTTAGGGGTTTTGAACTCAAGTGAAGTCATTTATTTTCGCTGGTGGTTTAATTAGGTTTTATGAATGTGAATGCATCTGTGAAATAGTTTTCCTGTCTGATGAGGTTCAGCGCTCGTGTTTCTTGAAGTCACGGCTGCTTGCTCTGAAGGTGTGCAGGAGTCGCCCCCCCCCCCCGCAATTGAAAGCATTGTTTAATCATTTTCTCTGATCTCAGCAATTTACTTTGTTATGTTTTTTTTTTTTTGCTGCTGATACTCTTTCGCTAATCCAAATATGCAGCAGTTCTCTCCTCTCGCTACGTATCAGGCTAATTGGGAACAAAAGAAACTCCAGCATCAGCTCGATACAACAGCCTGCGGACCACCGCAGTCGTGGAGACGTGACAGCGGGTGAGGAGCTTTGACAGCCTCCCCCCCCCCCCCCCCCCCCCCCCATCTCATCCTTTACTGGGAGCACTGGTACCTCCCAAGTCAACAGTGATCTCATCCTTTACTGGGAGCACTGGTACCTTGATCCACAACATGAGAGCAAGAGAGTGGGAGTCTACCACGTACTGCTGCTCGATTCACCCCCTCCCGAGACCTGCTTTTGTATGACGGCATGCCGCTATTTTTAAACATGTCGTCATCCGGATCACTCATGTGAACACAACCCCCCCCCATCCCTCAGCCCCACCCCAGCTATGCTCAGCGGGGAGTCTCACAACACTCGCATAGGAGGAAAAACCAACTCTCCATGAATATTGAAGAGGGATTTTTAGCATGCAGGGTGTGTTAGGCTGCTTTCAGTCGAGAGAAATGACCTCGGTTCTGCTGCTGGAGCAGATAAAGGTGACAACACGCACCTGACCAGGGGCCTGTGGCAGACATCTTGATGTCTGCTGCTTCACGTTGGTTTCGTCCGCCAGCCGGAATGTTCGGAAACATTCATAATTGGGTCTCGTTTCGGGCGATGAAAGTTAAAGAAACAGTCTAATGACTGTTGCTTAATTGACTTTCTTATTTGCAGGATGAATGCACAGAGTTAATGCAATGAATTGGGGAAGTAATTCAAAATTAAAAGTGAACGCCAGCGGCCATTCTATATGCAAATAAATTCTCGGGCTGACGGAGGGCGTGGCAGGTAAACATTTTTGGTTTTGGCTTCATTTCCTTTCGGACGTCCGATGTCAAAGCCCCGCTGAACAAGGAGCTTATATCTACAGTCAAATTCTATGTTTAAAATATAAATTTAAAGGTATGTTGGCTGTTTCCACGGTGCCATACTGAATCCTAGCCATGTTTTGTCTTTTTAAAAAAAAATCAAACTAACCTTTAAAGTGGAATTTCGGACCAGACTTTCAGGATCTGCGATAACATGTTCACTGCAGCAGAGGTTTGCAGAGGATTGTGTTTTATTTCCGAGTTTATCCAAGTGAGAAAAGAGAGAGCGGACAGAATCTGCCTGCTGGTGCAGCATTAGCGTGTCTTTATTACAGAACAAAGGGCTCCCAGTCATAAAAAGTAATATAATTATTGTTCTTATCGCGGCTGATTCATGCTCTGCCCGCTCAGCCTCTGAGGTTTAAACCGAGCGCTGGCGTTCATTTTTTCGTGTGCAGTTGGTTTTCTGCCGATACAGGACTGGGCGCCACTTGTCATCTGTGCCGCTTTCCCCTTTAATTGTTCGTTTCTTTAACGCCGTTAAAGCCTGAAATGTTTCATCAAAGCTGGGAGAGAAGTCATGAAATTCCTGGAGCGCACGTTGTAAAATCACACCTGCGCCACGCGGCCCCCGACGAGGATACGGCAAACGCACGCAAAAGGCCGGTGGTTCCTCCGTGCATGGCAGGTGCGTGGGAGCTCGTAACGATGCCCTGGGAGGCTGGCTGCTTTTTACGAGTGATCCCTGGCACTGAGCGCGCACCCAGCCAGGAAACACACCTCTGTCTGAGGCCGGGCCTTATTAACAGCCCGTGACTCTTTTCCCTTTTCTCTCACCCGTCTAATGGACGTGACACAGCTGGTTCGCAGGCGGATACGCCACACAAGAGGAGAGGAGGAGGAGGAGGAGGATGAAGAAGCTTTCTGTTTTAACCCACGCGGGCTAACTTCAGTCTCTGGTGTTTGCTCCAAAGTAAAACTGAGTTTATAGGTCATTGTTCTTTCCTTCTAAAATGGCGAAATGCTGCATGAGAATCAACACTTGTCCGTGCGCCCATTAGAACGCCTGGGGCCGATTGGCTATGCTCAGCACAAAGAATAATTGGAGAATCACACGGAAGGGAGGGCGCTCAGATATATTCCGGCGAATTGCGCACCATGTCAAATTTGTTGGAAATTAATTTTTTGGGACGTGACACTCCTGTGGGTAACCGTTAAATACATTTTCCAAATTCCTTTCTGCTCAAACCGAGGAAAACCACGTCGGACAATTTACTGTGATTCTGACACAATTGAACCTTTTTTCTCTTTTAATATTTGATTCATTGTTGCCGGGGACATTCCCTGCCCCTAATGAACGTCCATGTGAGAAAACAACACCTCACCTGAATATTTCTTTGTGGTCCCCATAGTTTGGACATTGTAAAAAATTAATGTCCAAAAACGTATAATAAAATAAGCAGTTATTAAAGAGCAACTCTCCATCAATCAGGAAACACATTTAGTTTATTTCATCTCCTCCTGAGAGTCAGATACCCCCCCCCCCCACCCTCTCCCTGGTTCGTCCCTCGTCACCTTCACCCTGCAGCCGCCCTGCCTCCCCCCAACATCACTGCTTTGTGCACAGGGTGGATTCTTGTAATCTGATTCAGCATCATCAACAAGTCCCCGGCTCCTGAATGAAGCGCTCCCCTCCCCTCTCCTTCCCTCCCCTCCTGTCCACTCACCCGGGGTTGATGGGAATTTGATCTCTCTTCTTGTGCCGAACAGAACCACGAGGTTAGACGCGGAAATAGCCAGAAAATTTGATTTAGTCTTGTATCATCTGGGCGGCTTTCAGGTTGGGGGGGGGGGGGGGGGGGGGGGGGGAAAATTTGAAATTACATCCTTGGGTTTTTTTTTTTTTTTTTTTTTGCTTTAATCTCATCCACATAAACATGTTCGTGGGGTGTTGGTCTCATCACATTTTCATCCCTCTCAAACACCCCAGCAGCCTGCGTGCTTGAAGTCTGCGCCCCGGCCTGGTTTCCCTGCATTTGCATGGTGTTGGCATGTAATTTAAGATACATGCCCGTGCATGGCAGTTTAATTAGAGCGCTTTCCTTAAATGTGAATTCACCCCTCGTCGGAATTTAATTTGCACCAAACAACCTCTGGGCTGTTCATTTGGTGTGACAGGCAGACTGACACACATTACGTGCTTTCCCATGTAATGCTGCGAAACACGCCTGGCGTCACTCATTTTTGCTGCGGCATCCTGATTTTATTTACTGCCTAGAGTTGCCCCCCCCTTTTTTTTTTTTGTTTTAATGCAAGCAGTAAATTGCCATTTTTCAGGGCTGCTGCCATCACCAGGCCATTGTGGCTATTGTTTATAGCCCCGGCTAATGTCGATTCCGAGCCATTGTTCTTCTCGTCAGGATGTCAAGCAGCGCTAAAGCAGCGGCTGATGAGGTTGAATAGATAAAACAACTGCTTCTTCAATTTCACCCACAGATATTTTTGGATCATTGACCAGGGCCCTCCCATGGGAACCGTAGATGTTTTGCTTTGGGATATAGATTTTTCTCTGGTAGGTCAGGCTCTCCGGTCTCATTGTGGCCGGGATCCCACATGGAAAACATCGGGATGTGTCTTGTTTTTTCGTCAGCAGTGTGGGCTCTCTGCTCCACTGACTTGATAATTGAATGATTTCATTCGCCGGAGCCTTTTATCCCTTTTATAGTGGAATGAAAGTCCAAGTGGAATTTGCACCCAAATTAGAGGAAATAAACATTCTGTGTCTTAAAGATGTTCTCCGATAATTTATCACAGCACTTCCATAAAGTCTGAGAACTCATAAATGACAAATTAGGAAGAAAAAAAAAAAAAAAAAAAAAAAGAATAGTCACAATCAAAAACAGACCGGTCTGAGGCATCTCTTGTAGAAATGCTCAGTGTTGATGATGAAGGATGAAATGGATACATGCACACAGGAGCGTAATGCTTTTTATGTGACTTAGCGTTTAATGCTCACCGCTGCTTCGAGCCAAGCTGCCCAGGCAAATCCATGTGTCGGGTTACTGTGTGAAGTAATACTCGCCTATAGTGACATTGTACCGTATAGGGTTAATACTAGGATGACGACCGCAGCTACCTCCGTGTGTAAGCGCTCAGTGTGATTGTGATAACAAAGAGATTCGGTAAGCTGGTTATTGTAGCACGGTGAGCCTGCGGCTGGGTGATTGATTACTTTGAAGAGGCTCATTTTGCAGCGGCGGCGGCAACCTTGCGTCACACAGAGATCCAACATCACCTGACAGGAAATAGCCTGTAGGTGGGGTGGTTTTAGTGATCGTGGCCCACACATGATTGCACACATGAGTCCAGTAATACTGGGTGATGCATTTATCTTGTTGTTGCTTTGCTTGTTCAGGGTTCTGTTAGCACTGAATTCTATAGCTGTTGAATTTCCAACTGGATAAATAAAACAGTCAAAACAAACTGCAATGAATGTCAGCAGTCTGACACCTAAACAGGAAGTTGAGGTCCAGATGGGTTCTCGGGGCTTTTATATCTTGTTGACTTTGCAAATACACAGAGGCGGTGAATTAAGGTTTTAATGGCGCCATTTGCTCTGTGGGAGAATCACACGAATGTCTCAGAGAGAGGGGCCGGTAACGTCCCCCTCCTCCAGAAGGTGTTTTAGCTGCGTCTTCAATTATTCATAATAGCACTAATCCTCTTGCTTTTATTAGCTTGTCTTATTTATTGTTGTTTTCTCCGCGACTCTGGGGGGAGAAGCAGAAAACATTATCCCTCTGACAAGTCGCCTGTGATTAGATTTTTTTGTCGACATTTCTGACTTCACTCAATGTTCCAGCAGCGGGCTAATTGTGCAGCAGCTGCTGTCATCGCAGACGTCTTCAGATCCATGACTCAATTTGGTCTTATAGGAAATTGCCTGTTTCTTTCCCCTCTATTACAGTCGGATGCATTCAACGCGCACCAGCCCTGGTACGTAACCCGACGCGCCTCTCATTACCAGCTCACTGTAAAAGCGATCTCTTCAACGCACAGGCGCTTTCCCATTTTCCTCTTCATTAACTGAAGGGGAACGCATAATCTGGCTCATAATTTAACATCCCTGCTAATGTTTCACCAATGAAAACAAATACCATGAGTCCCGCTGCCTCACTGTTGCGTCATGTTAACCTTGCATTCCGCTGAACAATTGCACACCAGGGGAGACAATTTATCTAATGTGTGTGTTTATGCTCAGGGATACTTGCCGACGGTGTACAGGCGTAATGGTGGCATTAGCGTCTTTGGAAAGGGAAGGTATTGGGATGAGGGTCTCACTGGGATTTAGTCTTCATGTACTTCTCACAGCTACTGAGCACCCCCCTCCCCCTTCCTCCATGAGCCACACCTCTTCCTCCCGTATCTCCAGCAATTAGACCACTGTGTTGAAACAGAACAAGAGGAAGACAAATCATCCCCTTTCCCTCATTGGACGGTGCTTTTTTAATCCCATTCCTGAACAGTCTTTCTACGGCTTATCCCTATTCTTCAGTGTCTAATCCGATCTTTGCCCATATTGTCGGCAGACAATGCTCTTGATTCCCCGCTGCTGCTTTCAACGATGCGTAGCCGAGCTGTGCTCGCTGTAGGAAAATAAACAGCGTTGGCTGAGGCGTAATCCAATGTAATGTGTTTTATCTTGGCGGTGTAGCGCCGTGTCTTCAACACAGAGGGGTAGACGAGAGAAGCCATTCCAGCGCTGTCGCCCAGCAGCTCACTTAGCTGCCAGGCACACGTGCAAATTTGCATTAAGGGCTCTGTATTATGCATTTTCTCTAGATGGTTAAAATATATCTAGCATGGACAGGATTAAACATTAAACTCAGTTCTGATTTACTGGAATTTATTGGGCTGGATGTGGCAGAGTGGTCCAAATGGTTAGATTTCACAAAGCCCATAAATAAAGCATGGACGCCACAGAGATACAGAGATATAGTCTGAACCATTTCCCTGCTTAGGTTCCTCTGTTTCTCATTGATTTCACTTTAAATCTCCACTAACAAACGTGTGTTTTTTGTTCTTGTGCGATCTGATCTGAGTTCTGTTGGATCATTACTGTTCAGCACCAGATTAGACCAGCAGACGCCAAACACTGTGGGCACTTCAATCATCACTTTGCTCAATATTAACTATGCATCTTCACATTCATTCATGCATTACATTCTTCCAGGGTTGAATGCCCTGGAAACAGGGGGGTTCAATTTTCATATAAACATAAAGGATCCTTTAAAAAAAAAAAAATCATTCTTTAATTAGTGCTCCTTAATAAATACATGTCACAAACTCAACTCCAGACACTATCATGAGGATCATGTGTGATCCAAGCACCCATTCATCTCTTCAAAATAAGATCATCAAAATATCCAGGCTTCGTCTCAACACCATGAATATATGTTATTCTGTCAAATGAATGTTGAGATATTTTATTTGGCACGCATGTTCTAGGATTAGCATTTAAACAATGTCAACATTCTTAATTTATTTAATAGCCCCCCCCCCCTCCCCTCTTTTATGTGAATCAATAACCTGTAAACCAACCCTCCGGCCCCGGCACCGTTGACAGTCAGAGGGGCAATCCATCGTCCTCAAGACGCTAATTCCATCACGCGGCCCTGACCTCAACCTGAGCTCATGCTCACTAGTGTCACTAAAATGGATCGGGGGGGAAAATGAGATGTAACAATACAACGGAGAGGGAGGGATGGGTGACGAAGGGCAGGGAGCTGGGGTGGGGGATGCTCGGGTGAGGGGGGGGGTGTCGTTGTCAGCCCCGCTCTCCCAGATTGCTGCTCATTCCTGCCCATTATCAGGGCGCCTGGCCCTCATCATGAAATCTGTACATGATGTGATTATTAATGCGCTCGGTCATCACGCCGCTCCGCCCGTCTGCAGCCTGTCTTCGCGCCGGCTGTTCTGGAAAGTGACGTGCAACCGTACGGAAGACGTATTTGGACGTTCCCATTTGGTGGATATGTCTCTTGAATATGCTTATCTGGCGCAGGTGCATGGGGGAAACACTTGTTTGCAAATAAACAGAGGACAATTAATGACGAAGATCAGAACTGCCACAGTGGCCCGGAGGAAATCCACTCGGCCCATCAGGATGTTGGGGACAAGCTGTCACTCTCGTCCCCACGTCCCCCAGAGAGCTCTGCTGGATGTTCACACTCGGCCAGGAAACAGCTGGGACTCTCAGCGGAGCACGTTGATGCTGGTTAATTAACAACACCAGGGGTTAGTCAGGTCCCGGGCCATGTTCTCGATTCAAAGAAGGATAAATGGACAACAGCAGAGTGTGATGAATCTCTCCGTGTCCCTCTGCTCCACAGAAACAACCCCCGAGAGCTTCCCTGCGCTGTCATAATGAGTCTGATGAAGAAAGAGCACGTTCACTTGCTGAGGGAATACTTGTTGTCTGGTGTGCATCGTAGCGGATCAAGCGCCGGGAACGTAGATAAATAAACAAAGTGCGTGTTTCTCTTTAAGAGAATAAGAGCGTACTGTGAATGAAATCGCGGATGTGATTTGGCGTCGCGTTGAGTGGATGAAAGCCCATTTTCAAAGGATTCTGTTGTCATCTCTGGAGTTGCTCCAGTTTCAGTCGTGCCGTCCTCCTGAGAGATCCCCGCGACAAGCCTGCGGTGTGCAGGGATCCAGTTCTGAATACTAAACGACGCAAACACGCACGCACGCATTGTTGCCTGGCATCTGGTGGTTCGGTGAAATCCGAATCCGTCATTAACCTGCAGATTGTCGGAGGATGAAATGTCTGAGGGTTAACGGGCGCCGGCACCTGTTGTTTTCCTTGCCTTGTTAATCAAGGGTGCGGCAGTAAATTCCCCAGTGTTATGATGCATCTCGTTTTATTCCGTGACAACACGGGGCGTTCAAGCGCTGCGTATATGGCACATAATTGCTGCGATAAAAGATTCCTGTACAAACGTGCAGTTTACAAACCAAGTCGTTAAACACTTGGTGGATTTTGTGTTGAAATCGACTTTGTCTTTCTGCTGCAAACAAGGCTGCATTGTATATATTATTATTATATAATATTAAGGCAACATGGTGTGTCTGTATTCAATTGGCTGCTTAAGCTGCCATCAGTCACCTCTTTGTCCATTAAAAGTTTTTAAATTGGTTTTCTAGTACATTTACTCCACCATAATACACATCAATATCACAATATAAAAACAGGAAATACTATGAAGAGTATTTTTTTTCCGTCTCGTCGAACCCACTCGCAAATAAATTAAAATGTGATGAACTAAAACTCCCAAGGAAATTAGCCTTTTTTTTTTTTTTTTCTTCCCATCACATCCGAGAAATAATATCCAGTGTTCCTCCTCTGAGGGCCGTATATAAAACGAGTTGTTGGCCCTCTTATTGGCGGCGTGCCCGGGAAGCCTTTACATTTAATTGGCCCCCGGTTTGTTCTGAGCTGCACCCACCCATTACCATCCCGCATAAACGTGGCGGAGGATAACCAAACTGCACCTTGGCGTCCACGGACAAGAGAGCTGGAAGGAAGGAGGAAGTGCTTCGCTGCTAATGTCATTAAGAGCCCAGCAGGAAGGGTCCCCACGTATTTCTCCTGAGCTGTGGAAGCCCTTATCTCTGAGTGCGCGCCTGAGGTCACGCCTGGCTGCTCTCAATTTGGCAGCTCTTGATCAGACCCACTGAACCTGGATGCCAGGCGGCCGGCCAGTAAAGTTGATGATGAAGGAAAAGGTCACTTCCAGCAACAACCTGTTAATTGGATTTGTCCACTCCAAACAAACCCTGTCACCTTTTTGAAGGACTGCGCCTTCGTCGTTGCATTTTAAAACTCATGCACTACAGCTTGTGTCTATATGATTCCTGAAATCTATTTCCCTCTGCCCATGGCTCTAACGTGCCGTTTACTTATTGGCTTCACTATTGACTCGTGTAATCTGAAGGGCTCAAGGGACGGATTATAAATTCAATATTAGGAAAACTGAAATAAAAAGGTTTCCAGCGCTGTGCCGGTCACGTTTCTGATTGACTCCCAACATTTAATTTTGTTTGGCTGTCTGCTGCTAATGCACCCCCTGACCCCCGCAACCCAGTAATGGACAAGCGGATGCTGGTCAGCATCTAGTTTTCATCTGATTTTCAACAAAATTTTTACTCATTCTACTTCCCATCTCATGTGGTGCGGTAGTTTCCAAGGTCACCCCTCTGCGAGAGCGCTACCAGTTTTTTACGATCCGTATTGCACCTGAACGCGACACATATTCCTCTCTCCAGGCAGCCCTCACCTCACTCAGCCGCTGCCTGTCTGTCACCCAGCACATCACGAGCGTTCCCATCAAACCTCTGCTTAACGTGCCTCCGCCCCTTAATGTGCCCCGTTGTTTCCAACATCGCCCCGGCGCCGCTTCTTTTTCTAATATCGCGAATCCCGCCCCGGCGTCTCCTGACGGCTCTAACCTTGTGAGCTGTTGTTTTCCCGTCCCAGGATGGAGGACGACTCACATGTCACACATCGCGACTACTCCCGTCAAACCCCTGCTTGACTGTTAAGTGCCTTTCAAGCGGCGTCTCCGTGGCATTCCCATCACTGCTGACACACCTCAGACAGACTCCGCTGGCTTGTTTTCTCCCGGATTCTCAAGTGTTTTGTTGTTCCAGTGAAGGAAACTTTAAAGTGGCATTGCTTTGTGTCTGTGACTGCGGATTCCGCGGCGGGTTTCGCTGCGGAATGAAAGTGGCCTTTAGAAGCGGAGATTGAAATTATGATTCTCCTTTTGTTTGCCGCTGGTTTTTCGGGGACCTGCACAGAGGTGGGATAAAGCACCTTGGTGGGCAACATGAGGGATGAGAACAATTTCCACAGCCAACGAGAGTTGACTCGGAGTTTATTGCTTCGCCGGGAAACTGCTTTTGTGCTCAAAGTCGCTTTAATGTTCCTGACGCGTCAAGAGCAAACTTTCGGTCGCGACGCGCCGCAGCTCTGGTGGGATTTTCTTTTAGCAGCAGGGGGTAGCAGTCGGCGTGAAGGTGACTGTGGCTGAACATGACAGCTCCAGGATCAGCCAGTATGTGACATTTAAAGCAGAATTAGGAAATGGAAAGCGCCGTCTCCTCGTCCGCTCCGTTTCTAATTCCATCCAGACTAACAGAATTTCAGTCGGTAATCAAAATTTGAGGAAGGAAACAAACTGAGCGAGATGATCGCCCTTTGTTTGTGCTCGAGCAAATGTGGTCACCGGTTATTTACATGGAGCAGGGGTTTTGTGTGGACAGAAACTGTGGAGATAAAACAAAACATAGCATAGACACATCGTGTGAAGGATCTCAGTTGGAATTCCTTCGCACAACAGATTCCTGGGGTTCAGTCGGTGCTGTTTGGGTGGGGCTCGGCTGATGAAAAATGATGCCACTCTCTCTCCCGTGCACCAGGGAGGACTCTGCAACCTTTGCATCAGAGCATGATGACAGTTGGTGGTTTTTTTCTAATAAACACACGCAGGAAGAGCGGACAATATTATCCGGTCTGTTCTCCCACTCCATCTCAGCAGTCGGGCTTTATCTTTATCTCAGGTCAGGGCAGCACCACGGGTGGGAGGCAGCTCCTGAGGCTGAGATAAGGGGAAGGGGAACGTTGGTTTACTGTTCCTGGGGTAAGGTAAACTGAAGTTGATTAAAAACTGGCACAGCTGAACGGCAGAAAGCAATTTAAACTTGTTCTGTGCAAAGAGTAATGCAATTACATGATAAACACAAGATTGGATTCAGTTACCTGACCCATTGTGGATGAGTCTTATGATGAGAGCTGAAACAGTCACTGAGTTAATACAGAACCGAAATTTGATTAAACAGAAACGAGTGTTCAGCAACAAAAATCATTGAGCGTTATGACATTTCACAGATTAAACAAATAATAATGAATACTAATCACACCACGTGAGCATGATTTAATTCTCCCGCTTAACGCTGCATATACATTTTGTAGTTTTTCTAGTGTATTATTTCATTCTTATAAACTTGACTCTGGAGGTACTTTGAAGATTGTGTGTTTTCTGGCTCCCTTCACTCCTCCCATCGTGGTGTACTGGTGCCTCCGCATGCTGCCTCTGCGCTCTTTGTTCCACTTCATTTGGGTGTGTGCTTGTGAGTGTGTGTGCAGAGAGAGAGAGAGAGAGAGAGAGAGAGAGAGAGAGAGAGAGAGAGAGAGAGAGAGAGAGAGAGAGAGAGAGAGAGAGAGAGAGAGAGAGAGAGAGAGAGAGAGAGAGAGAGAGAGCATTTTGAGGATGGGTTGGATCTCTCTGTCTGCTCCCCCACTCCACCATCCCTGTGTGTGTGTGTGAGTGTGTGTGTCTGTCAGTATCAGCGTTTGATGTTTCTGAGTGTGAGCCTGCATGTTTCTGTGCAAATGAAGAAACGGGGAGAGAGAGTGTGTGTGTGTGTGTGTGTGTGAGTGAATCTGTGCAGGATGGCGGTGTGTGAGTGGGAGTCTGCAGCCGGTGAATGTGTGTAAACGAGAGTACAAGACTGAGGGAAAAACACACTTGTACGCTATGTGTACACACACACACACACACGGTTGTTACATGCCTCTGTATAGGTGCATGTAGTGCAGAAATGCCCCCCCTCCCCTCCAACCACCACCTCAACTCCAGAGACTACCATGTTCATTATTCTTCCTAAAAGAACCATTAAAATTTCATCAGTGCAATGCAATCTGTGGCAGGGCGGGGGGTTGGAGTGTGTGCACGTGTGTGAGCACGCCAGAGAGGGAGGGAGAGAGGGAGAGACCGTGTGAAGGGGAGGGAGCTTGCATCCTCCACTCATTCACCGCTGCCTGCCTTCATGCCTCTCGCCTCCTCCTCCTCTTTTCCTTCCTCAGCGGCTTCTCCTCCGGTGGCTCGATTCCCTCGCTGAGAGGATGCCGATGCGGAGATTACCGCTTCTCTCATGATGTGAGCCACCAGCATCCCTCCCCTCCTACTCCCACCATCTACCCCACCTCATTCTTCTTCTTCTTCTTCTTCTTCTACTACCACCACTACTCCCCACCCACCCCACGCACGCACAGGGAGAGACGCAGCAGGAGGCTTTCCTCAGGCTGCAGGAGGAAAGAGTTGGCATCCAGGACGAAAGGTGTAGTTGGATTTTCTTTTTTTTCTTTTTTTTTTTCCTCCCAGCTCGCAGGCAGGTTTGGATTTGTTGCTGGATCTTAGGTGGGTCACATGAGCAGGACTATGAGCTGGATCCTGAGTGGAATATCACTTTTGAGCTGAACCCGCCTTTAATCTGCTTCCAGTCCGGAGATTTAAAGGTGAGCCACGCGTTTGATGCCCGGCTGCTTGGAGACTACAACTTGTTGATTAGAAAGAAACGGCATCGTTGATGCGTTTGTTTTGAAGCCAACTTTTTTCTTTTTTCTTTTTTTTCTTTCCCCTGAGCTTTTAACTTTTCTTTTAATTGGACTGACACAACCCGGCCACGTCCGCGCTCCTTTGGAAGGAGCAGGGCTCGTTAGTGCTGCTCTTGCTCCGCGTTGATCAGAAACACGGGGAAATTAAAAAAAAAAAAAAAAAAGCCTGAGTGTGTCTCTCACCACCGCCGGGCGCGCGTCGCTTTGTTTTGCCAGCGTGACGCGGCCCCGTCTCCCAGGTAGATCTGATGATGCTGATTGAGTTTTAATTGGGTTTTCCCTCAGTGGTGGGGAAGGCTTTTGGTCTCAAGCTGCCTCACATGAAAGAGTTTGTAGTTTGTAGGGGTAGTCTGGAAAATATGAGGGTGTGTGTGTGTGTTGGTGAGAAAGTTTAGCTGAGAGCTGCTGCATGTGTGTGTGTGTGTGTGTGTGTGTGTGTTATTTGCAGTCCCATCTGTGGAGATCTTGAGTGATGGATGGTGACTGACAGAGGGTGTGAGGTGTGCGGAGGAGGAGGAGAAGGATGAAGATGAGAGGGATGGGGGAGGGTGTCGGGAGGAGACTGGGAAACTGCTCTCTCTCTGTGTGTGTGTGTGTGTGTGTGTGTGTGTGTGTGTGTGTGTGAGAGACTGTGTGGTAGAGCAGTACATCACAGACTGGCTAATGGAATACTGGGGACTTGAAGGGTCCTCTCTTGCTCCTACTTGACGGCCACTCCTCACCTCTCCCGCCACAAAGCATTATGGGTAAAGAGACTAGAGGGCTTGCTGCGGCTCCTGATTCTTCATGGGCGAGTCAGGGACTGAAACAATCAAGGTCAGGTTTGCGACACGTGATTTAAAAGATTCATAAATTTGTGGCTCCAAAACAACATTTCCCAGAATGCATGCTGCCTCACATATTAAATTTGCCTCGAAAGGGAAAAGCACTGTCTTTGCTTCCCGGACTTCTGGAGCCAACAGAAGTGTGTCCATGTCATAGTACTTCACTGAGATCCGTGAATCAGCATCGCACCCACAGTGGGCGTGCACGAGTGTTTAAAGGATAAGGCCGCAAGAGCTTGCACGGCTAATAATCAGCCGTCAGTGGAACACGTGGAGTGACTCACTGCTGGCAAAGCACCTGTAACGTCAGCTCGAGTTTCCCGTTTTGCAAAACCGCGAGCGTCATCGTTTCAACACCCCGAGCGCGTCAGATCTGACTTCACGCTCCGTGCGCCGTGCACCTGTTTTCCTGTGCAGTGCAGGAAGGCGTTTCACCTCCACAGCGTGCGGGGGGTGCACTGCTGCTCCCACCTCGCGGTACAGGTGCTTTCAGACAGCGACTGGCTGCAGCCGGGGAGGGAGGGCGGCCGCTGCTGGCTCAACTTTATTTTAAAATCTGGCTTTTGGCTGCGTGCTGTGGCCATGGCAACCGCAAAAAGCGCAGCGATGGATACAGGAGGTGATGCAGCAGAGTACTGGGAGCGCTGGGTGAATTTCTGGTCCAGATGCATTAACACTACTCTGTTTAGCTGTGTGTTGAGATCAGATTATGGGGGGATACTGGAACAGCTGGGAGGATCAGATGGAAGCCCCCCCCCACCCCCCATTAGGGCTCTGGTCCTCCATCCAGTTTATTTTATAGTTGGTTCCACACAAATTCCCAAACCTAATATGCTTATCTTATCAAATCTTCTGTCTCTAATCCTTCTTCATATTACATAACGGCACTGTGGAAAAATAATTGTTTGATGTTCCCAGGCTTCTTATTTTTAGCCAACATTGCTTTTTTTTCTCTCTCTCTCTCTCTCTCTTCCTCTACTCCTTCAGTGCTGGAAATATGGAAATGTTATAAGAATCCTCAAGTCTCTTCATTGGGTCTCACAGAGAAAATCGGGACACATTATACTTTAATGTCAATGATACATGAAGAAGGAGTTTGCACATCAAGGATTCTCGCCGCCACATTCAACAAAATACAACAAAAAGAGCACTTTAAGAGCATATTGGAAAGTCATCTTTGTTCAGTCCATCTTCGGATTTGTGAACGCTTCGTTCTTGTGTATTTCAGCCCTCATCCTTTTTGTCATGTTTCTCCCGCCTGTTGGAGATTATTGTGCGTGGACACGAGGCATTATTCTCTTTTGTTTTTCCATTTCTCCTCCAGCTGATCTTGCCGGGAGATATTCTGCAGGAGGTCCTGAACCTTCTTTCTCTGCAGCACATTATTTTGCTGGCTATTTTCTTTGTTTTCAGTTTTTATTCTCCCATAACTCATGTTTGGTGAATTCCATGTTTATCTCCCCAGTTTCTTGTTGTGGAAATGATTGTCCTGGATGAAGCCTCCCTTCTCCAGCAGATCTCATTTTGTTCCTCCAACGCTGTTTCGTTTTAGAGTTTAATATGAAAAACTTGATTCACAATGTATTTGTTTAAAGCGCTGGCTTAGCTTCTGTCAGGCTTGACTTTTTTATATTTATCTTGTATCTCTATTTGCATAATTTCTTGTGCTTGAGCTCATCTACTTGGGGATGTCATTCAGTTGTTTTATGGCCTGCGTTCCCCAGAAGGAGGGTGTTGTCCCCGTCAAGCTCCAGGGGAACGACATGTTTATGGCCAAACATTGTGCGTTTAGTTGTTGGCTGCTCTGGGACCGCGCTGTGTATGAAGTGGTCTGTATTGTGTTATGAATATTAAAACGATATGTACGCTTATCTGCCTGTGTGAAACAAAAGCATCTCTTGACATCATTGTGATCGGTGTCAGTAATGTTTGCAAACACGGCAAGACAATAAGCAAACTTGCTGCAAAGGAAAGAAACGGCGAAGGACGGAATTAGCGCGTAACCTCATGAACCATCACGTTGCTCGTGCACATTGGGCGCTGCCTTCTACCCACTGCTCGACTGATATGGAGTCTGATTGTATCTCTGACGGTGCTAGAGGCCGTTTCAGCTGCAGAGCATGGTTCCTATCATGGAGCTAGCTCTTACTGGGCTCTTCCATACGGCTTAATATACGTGGGGGAGACCGGCGTTATCTCGGTGCACGGCCACGCGCGCGCACGTGACTGAACATCCATTAGCAGCCGAGCGGAACGCAGGACAGTGAAGCTGACACCAGCACCTAGAGAGGGTGTGACTTCATTCCCTGCCCAGGACGCCATTAGTCTTCATCAGTACTTTATCATTATCTTAGAAAAACGCACCCGTTTTTATGCTGCTGCGTCAGAAAAAACAACTTCTAAATAAACCGTTTTGTGATGCATTTATGTAATTCTTTGGCATCTAATATTCAAAACTGGTTTGTAAATACAATCTGACAAGGTTTTGTTTTTTTTTTTTTACTAGCTCTTACTACATAGAAGCAACAGTGACTTAAAGGAAGGTATTTACCACAACATGATCTACATGTAGTCATGGGGGGGGGGTTAATTAAACAGTCACACACACACACGGTGTCTTTAACTAGGGACCACACCCAATCTGGGGAATTGTTGCGGTGCTGGAATGATCCAGGATTTCTCCATATGTGTTTTTTATTTTATTCATTTCTGCCGCTTCCCTGCTGCTGTTGGTCTGTGACAACACCCTGGCTGTTATTGGAATCTGATGACAACTTAGAGGAGCAGATTTTCCCGACCGTCGCCTGCGTGTAGAGCGAGCGCCGCGGCCCCTGTTTAGGTCCCCCCCCCCCCCCCCCCCCCCCCCCCCCCCCTGTTGTAAAAAGATGATGCATTCAGCAATCAATGGTTGCAACATGCGTGTGCTGTTATCCCTCATTTCTGCCGGGGCCCCAGTGTGATTTAGTGCTGTTCCCGAGGCCCAAGAACCAGCACGGTGCACCACTGGGGGAGGGGGAATCTGTGTGTGTGTGTGTGTGTGTGCCTACACTTTCTTTTATGCATGTGTTTGAATGCATGTTTGTTTTCATGCTCTGTGCATGTGTGTGTTCAGCATGTTCCCAACGCAGCGCACGGGAATTAAGAGTGTGTGTATATGCATGACAGAAAATTCTGGTGTGTGTGTTCATGTGCACCCCCCCCCCCCCCCCGCCCATGTGCCCCCCCCCCCCCCCTTCAGCATTCCCCTCCCCTCTGGGAATCGGGATGTATGCGTCGAAAAATGATTTTGGCTTCGCAATCTGTTTCATTCAACAGGGCTTGCCGCTCTCCCCTCCCCCCCCTGAACATTACTTTGGTACGGCGGCAATCTTAAACAGAACGAAATTGAGCCGCGTCCCGGCACCGGCTGTATATCACTTAGGCAATTACAACCTACGCAGACCTATTGGTAGTAAAAGAGAGGTTTATGAAGCGCGAGCGAGGCAGGGGGGTCGGCGCTAACGCAGGAGAGGCGTTTGGCGTGGAGGGAGCGGGAGGAGGCGTAGCTGTCTGATTTGTTTTCTGTATTGCGTCGTGCTGTGCTGCGACATGGATCGCCCTCTCCACCTCCGGCGGGTCGGCCACGTGCCCTGCGGGCGTGTCCGTCAGGCCCACGGCTTCGAATCCAGCAACACAATCAACCTTCTATTTGTGAAATTGGGATTCCACGGCCTTCAATTTTTCCTCAGGCTCCCCTGTAAAACCCAGACAAACGTAAGATGAAATCACGCCCCCCCCCCTCCTGAATCCTTCCCTTTTCCTGTGATCCGCCACCGCCGTAATGAGATTTGATGTTAATCCCGACACAATATCACAAGATTATGCGCCGTCATAAGGCGCCGCGCAGGCACGGCCGGCGGTGGAGAATGGGTTTGGCGCGTGCAGAGGAGGCTTGGCCGAGCGCAAGCACATTAACGTAATCTAAGTGTAATTGAGTGGTAATGCAGCTTGTATGTAGATGAATGGGAGAGCGGGACGGCTTTTTCCTTTTTTTTTTTTTTTTTATCTTCAATGTCAGACGAGCCCAGGGAGGCAGAGACATAAAAATACCAGACGGAGAGAAAGAGATTGTGATGTGTCTCTGCAAAGGAAGAGAGGTGTGATTGGGAGAGGTTGAGAGGACAGGGCAGGGGAGACAGAGGGATTATTTATCGGCGGCGAACAGACAGGTGGATTTTAGATTTCAACACTGAGATGGATGAATGGAAAGCATTTTATAACTACAGTGGTGACCTCAGGGCCGATACCTCCACCCATCCTAATGCCCTGGACTGTGCCTACACCCGCCATATTAGAACCTGTCCCTCAAAAGTTTCATGAAGGATAAAAAATGTTTCAAACAGTCTGAGCAAATCACATTTCTGCAGCAGTTGCGTTTTTAACTCTTCTAATTCTATAGTATCTACTTTCGCGTACCTGTGTGTCCATGTATCAGGACATGACCCCGAACATGAACAGCCTCCATCCTCTGTGCTCATTTGAATGCTGGTGTGACCGGGGCTCTAACAGGCAGAAAAGCCATGAAGTCAAAAAATCCCGGAATAAACGCCTCCAGCACATTTGCATGTTTTCAGCTCTGCTACCCGGTCAGGTTCGCTCTCCGGGCCTCGGGTTGAAATCCAGCGGTGATTGCTCGGTTCCCTGCAGGCGCAAGAAGCCTTGATAGCTTTCCTTTCTGTTGTCGGGGAACATTTGTTTGGAATTCTTTCATATTCGGTCTAGTTTAAATGAGGAATGGTGCTGCCAGATCGAGATTTAAAAATTCCCAAGTGAGCGAGGCCGCTTGGCAGGTTGCTGCTTTCGCTGCGAGGGCGCCGATATCAGTCCCGCATCATTTCGCAGCCACAGCCGAGACACTGTGTCATCCCCCGAAACACAATAAACAGCGTGGTGCCAGGAAAACGCGGCGCCGGGGGTAAGTGCGTGGAACAAAACAAACGGCAAACATTGACACTGCTACATGCCTTCCCCTCGCTAATGAGCTGCTCTTTCTCGCCGTCAGCCCGTCACCTACACAATAGTGATTACCCCGTGAAGGCGAGCCAGGACACTCGGAGCCGCGTACGCTCACAAACACACACACAGGCCCACCGGAGGCTGGCACCTCCGTTCATCTGTTACCGTGACAACAGACAAACCCAGGGTTGCATACGTGCAATGTATTTGCACAATCTAGTTTTGTTTAGTATTTTAGGATTTCAAGACTTTGTTGCTGCACCTGGAAGCTAAATGATTATAATTCTGTGTTCTTGCACCTTGCGGTTCTAAACGCGGACACACTTTTATGCTTCTGATCTTTATGGCCTGTTACGGCTTCCTTCCCTGCACTTAATGGCCTTTCCTGGCTTTGGACTCTCAGCTAAAAGTCATATCCGAGTAAGAAGCATGCCGTGCACTGACCACCGCAGTGCATTCACCATCTAGATGTTCAGTTTGGCTGAGGCAGCAAAAGGAAAACTAAAAAAAAAAAAAAAAAAAAAAAAAACACACCACCAAAAAAAAAAAAAAAAAAAAAAAAAAAAAAAAACACACCACTCTCTTTCGGAGCCCAACTGTCCAGAGGCTGGGAAGATTTATCGCGGTTGTGCATCATGGAAGACCCCCGATCGCACCGTTATCCCGCACTAGGGCTGGGTATACACAGCGAACACACTTTCTATACACACCTCTGCAGGCATGTTTATGTTAATATGACAATACACATTTAGCACGTCATTAATATTTACTTTAGCATCTGGTGTCCTTGTTCTCCCGTATGACTCCAGTTGTTTTACGTTTGTGCATTCATGTAGTTGCATTTTTAATAATTGTTATCAATCCATGCAGTGTCCTCCCACCTGTAAAATGAACCTGTTGAGTGTTTTCTGCAGCGTTTATGTCGCGTACCGACTCTAATGTCCATTATTACAGTTACCAGTATGTTAACCTTAAACTCATTGTCTTTCAGAATTGATCTAAAAGCTGCAAACATTCCTATTTCTTAAGTTCTTGTCAGCGACAAGCAGTCGAATAGTCTTTCCCATCCTCTATTCTGTAAATTGCACAAAACTACATGTGCATATCATTGTCAGTATTCGTAGTCTTGTAATACTCTTATATTACACATTAGGGTACTGATACCCAAATATTCATGTATGTAAGTCTCTATTTATTAGCTAGTGTTATGGCAAACATGGCTCACACTGTAAATTATTCACACACGCTGAGGCTGATGAAATGAGCTTGATATCGAAATAATGCCATTAGGGCATTATAGCATTTTAATGTGATAGTGGTCCTTTCTCTATGTTTGACCTCTGACCTATCGAGGTGATAATTTACACCGCATCCCCCCTCACCCTTCGGCTCTCCCCGAGGAAATCAGTCCAGATCTATGGCCATCATTTACATCTCCTCGAATTAAAGCGGCACTGTGTAGTTACGGCCCCAGGCCTCATGAATCAAACTTTATTGACCACTTGGTGAGTTACAGACACCCGTTGAATACCAAGTGCTCGTGAAAGGCCAGCGGGTGAGGGTGAGGGTGAGGGTGGGGGAAATGTCGAGCAGCTGTAGAGACTGAAGGTGGGGATTACCACCGCTACACGCCATGAAATCGCAGCGGCTGGTGCTCATATGCAGGACGTGGAGATTTGCTTCTCATAAAACGCTTTACAACCGAAGAGGATAAAAAGTTTCATTATAGAATAAATATAGGAACAGGTTTTACACATTTTTTTATTGAATTTTAAAAGATGGCAGAAGGGGTTTGCAACTCATTTCTCACTTCAGACGAATCGGATTTCTCTGTTTGAGAGTTGAATCACACCAGCAAGAGTTTAGGCGCATTGAAAGGCTAATGAATAAAGATGTTTTCAGATGACCTTTGAGCATTTATTGTGGAGGACAATCAGATAATGGGAGGGAGAGGGTGTCATTAATTCCACAATCATCCCGCGCCTCTGCCCTTTACTCATAACATCATATGCATGCCACCAAGGTCAGGTGGTGTGAGGTGGACTGCTCTATTTTTTTTATTTCAATTTTCTGATTCTGCTGCCTTTCTTACATATTTTTCTATTCTCTTTTCTACCTCATTGTGACGTGCCTGCTGCAGTTACAACTGAATTGTGTGTGGATCAATAGGGTTTCATCTTGTCTTACGTCCTTGATCTGGGGACAGACAGCAGCTGTGCGGGACCTTTTAGTGGCTTGTTCACCAAGTTGAGAATTTAAAAATCAATCCTGTAGCTGACGGGCCGCCGCGTGTGTGAGATGCGTGCTGAGTGTAATGCAAAGAAGAAACTGAGCAACGGCGAAACACAATGAGCAATCAAGGCGTGAGGACGCGAGGGCATGGACGACTCGCGATCGCGGCAACTTCAAGTGATTGGCTGAACGATAAAAAATGAGTGTAATTATTTCGAATCAAATTCCTATTGTACAAAAAAAAAAAACAAAATCACAAGTTTAATGGAGGACTTTCTGACACGTAATGGAAGGATAAATCAGAAGCTATCATACATGCACCATAGCTGAGGCGCTCCGGTCGACCAGTACGCCTGCCGATGTTTGCACGAACCGCCTGTTAAAAATATGGGCTGTGAAAGAGACATTACTGTCAACATTGCAATTGTAATATTGGCAAAAACATGATTAGAATAATAACAACACATTTATTCACGCAGCGCTTTGAAGTGCTTCGTAGCGAGACAAGGGAAACAGAGGAATGATTATCCGTTCGTGAATCAGACACAGCCGTAATGTGAAGTGTGTGTCAGCGTTGCAACCACAATGCTTCGAGAGGAGATTTAAAACACACAGCGATTTAAGCGCTAAGGCCAATTCTTCCGGAGTCACACACACACACACACAATATTTCCTTGGTTGCCTTTAGGTCGTTATTGTTGGGCACATGGCCACTGTAGTTTTCTTGGCTTTCAAGCCCCCAAAAGCTTGTTGTGATTGGAATTAAAGTCTGGAGATGATGCTTCGAGAAGGACAACGACAGCTGCTGAGTGACCAGGACGGAGCGGCACTTGGCTGCACGTTGTTTTAATAATGAGTCTCATTGTAATCCAATAAATTGCCTTAGAGCTGTGACTTGGCAGCATTTCATGTGTGTTTATCGTCACAGTGACAAACTAAAAAGTGCATGCTTATGTTTTCTATTTTCTGTTGTGGTTTGAAATACGAGCAGTGTGTACAAGTACAGGGCTTGTTTCGCCACTGAAACGCACACGGTGCAGTCGCCCGTCACGTGTCCTTGCTTCCTTTACAGAGGTGCTCTCTACCTTCTGCTGCCCGTCAGGCAAAGCAGATGGCGCGTGACCCCTGACCCCTGCGGCCTACACTGGAGGCCATCTCTGTGACAGCCGGCGCCGTAGCAGCCAGCCCTGTCCTTGCAGCAAGCAGGAGAGGACGCCATGCTGTGGTGCTCCTTTGTAATATTGGCGAAGAAGAAAAGGGGGCAAATTAGCTCTCATGCAGTATGCATTAGTTTAGAAAGGCCCCTCGCACAGTTCCACCGTTGAGGGGAATGGGGAAGTGTAGGAGCAGTGCAGCTGTGCGTTTAGCAAGTTAAGCAGTTCTGAAATGCAGTGTTAATACCTGTGCCAAAAGCTGCGGTGTTTCAAATCTTCGGAGACCGCCGGCCTAATAGTTCCCATCACCGATTGTTGCTAATATTCCCTCCACTCTGCGTATTGTTGGAGGCCACTACATACAGCAACGGCCTCCCTGTGGTACTCGGAAATATGGGCTTTTCACATCTTATCGCTAGAGTTTGCTTGAGTGGGAAATCTCACTGGGCTCCATCACATACTACGTGTCCCCTAAGAACCAGTCGGCAGCACTTGACACGATTGCCCCTAAGTGACGGCCAGGGTGTGTTACAGGCTCTCTGGGGCCGAGTGAGCGTTCAGTGCCAATGAAAACTGTGAAGGTTTTGTTGGCGTTAAGAGAGGAGAGGAGAGGAGGCCAACGTGAGCCAGGTTCCCCGGTGACCTGCCGCTGCTCGGCTGGGGAGGCTCTTTTCTGCAGCGCATTTACCTTGAGGGACTATTGGAGCGTTTGATTGGCCGGCTCTGTGGCTGAACTGAGCACAGAGGTCTTGATTAAGGGCAATTGTATTTCCATGTGTGGGGAAACTATATATAAGACTGTATACTGCATTTTCAATCGAGTAAAATCAGTCTATCCCTATGTTGCCTTCAAGAGCACAATCCAATGTCACTTCTCCTTAAAATCAGGGCTGCGAAACTGATCAGCAATTGCCTCGATCCCACATCAGCAGAATTTTACTTCAACCACTTTGTACTTTTCTTTTAAGCATTTTACATTTGGCTGTCGGGAAGGGAGTGTTTATCAGGAAATCCATGAAAAATGATTTATTCCTGCAGTCAATCATTCATGTTTCCCTGGCAATCAATCAATCTTCTGTCTCATTGGACGATCTCCTGACTTTGTATACGTCACCAGCAGATTGACTGTTCTCTTCAAAATAATCTCATACATAATAATTGAAGGCGTTACTACAAAATCTGTTGGAAAGACGTGAGATTGCTCAGAAGAGAAACCATTAACTTGGTCCAAATGGAGGCAGATTGTTGATTCTTTAATTTGTTTTTGTGCATTTTTGTTGAAAAATTGGGTGTCCCACTTACAAAACATGCTATAACAGAAACCATTTTTTGAAAAGGAGACACTTGGATGTGCAGGATGCTCTTAACCCAAACAGATAAACTGACCCCGAATGCAGCACCGAGAGGAGCCAGCCACCGATCCTGTGGTTGTCTTTCCACTGGACCCTTCCTGGGGTGCGAGCTTATCCAACCTCAACATGACTCAGTCCTTCCCCCTTCCACGTTTAAGTGGAAAATAGGTTTGAAGGGAAAAAAAAACAACAACACAACAATCATAAACAGTCATTCCCCACAGAACAAACCGGCTGTAGTAGTCTCTGTCTCTGAGCACCATGGCAACGTTCACTTTGATATGCAGATAGCCCCGCATTGTACAGTGAAGCACGGAGGGGAATTTTGACTTTTGCATTAATTGTGCAGCTAAAACCGTATTTCGCTTTTTTTTTTTTGTGCATTCATATCATAACACATGTTCCCTCTCTCTTTCTGTTCCCCAGACATGAAGGGAACACTGCGTACTGGAGCCAGAGATTGAGGGAGAAGCTGTAATCCTACTGTAACTCTACACAACCTGCAGCCTGAAAATCCTCATCACCGATCTCTCTGCTCCGCTCGGCACCATGAGGCTCCGTTGAGAGACTCTCGCCACCTGTTGGCCGATCGTTGGCCGTTCAACAAACACTTCCCAACGAGACCCATTTCACTTGAACTTTCGAACCGCCACCTGCCATGGGTCGCCTGTGTCCGGGTGAAGGCGTGAGCCGGACACGGGCCCTCGTCGGCAAACTGTAGCCATCTGGATCACCTTCAGCTTAATTCCTGTGATTGTATTCTGGAGCTATTCTTTATTTGGACCAGGGATGGATGTACCGGAAGCCAGCAAGCATGGCAAGAAGTCAACGAGTCAGAAGCTGGAGGATCAGAAAAAAGTAGGAAAACCTTTTGTTTCAAAACGCTCTCCTTTTGTCTTCAGCGTGCGCTGCATTTCCAAAAAAAAAAGCACGTTGGCTTTTGTTGTTTGCCAGTGGAATGCACTTGGAGGCCAGGCGATGGAAGTTTGTTTATCGTCTGGTTTGTTGCTTTATTACAAAAAGGAGAATATGTTGGTCCAATTGCTGCTGTTGTCTGAATTCCCTGTAGCTGCTTCTGCATATATCTCCTAATAGCTATATATAAAGAGTATGGGGGGAAAGATGGAGTTTTAGAGCCCCCTCAGCGCCTTCACTCTTTCATCTCGGCGGATGTGGCATGGCGGTGGGCGGGGCCCGAGTACGTATTTACTCTCTGTTTCTGATGCTTTTTATGTTTGCTCCTCTGGGTCTACAAAGGAAATACTACACTTAAAATGAGCGAAATACTTTTATAGTAAATATCATGCGCTTCATTGGGGTCTTGTTCCAGTGTGGAAGGCAGATTCGGGTTAGATAATGTTGAGCGCTGCAGATTTGAGTCTTTCTGACTTCGTAATGCGATGCTCCGACCTCGCCTGGGTCAGATGCATCCGCGGCAGTGGCGGCGGTGGCGGTGGTGTCTGGACCGATGGAGCGAGCTCAGGCGTCAGACAGAGTTCAGTCTGCGGGGAATGTTGGTTTGGGGACAGCAGGCGTCGCCTCTTTCTTTTTGGTCAATCAAACCAGTCCTGAACTCACATGGACACATATACAGACAGCAGTTGTGTGGCCTACATAGATAGAGGATACTAGGAACAAGAAGGCACTGTTCTCCCTTCATAATCACCTGTATTTAGACTGAAACACACACACACTGTCTCTCCGTCTCTCTGCCTCTGACCTTATTCTTCTAATGAAGTCTTTTTGATAAGGCTAATGATTGTCCAGGCAAAGCCCAAGGAACGTCTGAGTGCGGTGAACATGCAGTAATACATCAGGCCTGACATTTGTAGCACTATCAGCATCTCATAAAAAAGATGATTGTACTTTATTTTTTTTTTTTTAGACCTGAGTGCCATCTGGGAGAGCTCATTTTTTTTATTCTTTAAAGCCACACAGAGACGTGGAGCTGCTGCTGCTGCTGCCAGGCAACAGCGTGTTATACCCTCTCAGAGAAGGCACAGGAAGGAAGAGTCGGCATTAACGTGACAAAACAAAATATCAGGCTCATCGCTTTAGAAAATCAGAGAGGAATTCATCCTCACGGTTCACTAAGAGGGGCCATGCTTGCCTTCCCCCCCGTCTGTGTTTGCTCTTTCTTTCTCAACACTCACACACCTCTGCTCCTCTTTCTGTTGCTTTCACGTAAATACATTTATCATATCAAACAACAACACGGGCCGTCGTGTACCGAGCAGCACGTTCCCTGGCAGAAGATTCCTAGGTGAAGGGACCCTCCTTTGAAATTGAAATTCAGCAAAGAGTGGCATCAAATATTCATCCGGCGGGGGAATTGATTTGGCGTACTTTGGCCACTGCTTTGGTTGAAGGGTGTGTCGTGCCAAAAGATAAGCTGTCCCCCTTGAGTGCTGCCTTCAGCCGTGAGACAAATGGTTTTGAGTCCTCTTGGAGAGGACTTTTAATAGTCCTGGCGATGTTTCCGCGGTTTCTGCGGGACGTGAGCTGTAATTGCTTGATGTGGCGGTTTACGTCCCGTCCCCGAAGTCTCATAGCGACTCCACAGCAGAAATCTTGCACTTACATCATGTCTGCAAAGACGAGGGCAGTGTAACCTTTCTTTTTTACGATTATTTATGTGACCTGGGTGCCATGATTCAGTCACACCAACTAAGGCTTCACCAGGGTTTGTGCTCAAGATGGAAACATGTGCCAAATGTGTGGTGCATAGAAAATATGGCCGACATTTGTCAGTGGTCTCTGGCCCAGTAGCCCCTTTAGCTTAGCTTCTTTTCTACAAAGAAACGAGCCAGCTCTTGAGGACGGAAACAAATAAGAAGTATCGTATTAATCAGGGGTGCGTCAGAGGTGCTGGCAGGCAGATTTTGTTGCTGTTGGACAGAGGCAAGCTAATCTAGCAGAAGTGACCACTGGCTAGAGAGACACGTTCACAGTGCAGACGTAAGAGTGATACCAATCTCCTCATCTCACTCTGGGCAGGAAATTAAATCAGTCTATATCCCCATCGTCTCAGCAGTCTTTAAAGGGTCTGCTCTGCAGTGGTCGGCTGCTCCATTGAGCAGTTTGGAGTAATTTGGTTCTACTGTTAGTTTTTTGCCCATCCACCTCAAATCCAGTGTTTTGTTGTTTTTTTGTTTTTTTTAAATGAAGCCTGATTTGTATTTGTTTACAATCTTTCCCAAACAAGTTTCTGGTGGAATCCAGCGTTGCAAGCGTCTCTCATCACTCGAGCAGTCTTCCTCTCCCCCAACCCCCATCAAACTCTCTTTTCCTCCCCTTCTTATTTGCTGCCTTTTTTCTCAGATGGATGGTGCTCACCTTACCCACAGGGAGAATTTGCACACAGTAATTGGTTGTGGATGGTCAGACAGGGGCTGCAGCTGTGTTGCTAAGGCTTCTCCAGGAAGTCTCCTCGTCAGCCAGTGACCTGGGAGCTTCTGATTCGCTCTGACAAATCTCTAATTGAGTTTATGGTAACCATTTCAATACACCGCTCCCCCTTTTCCTGGCTGTTGTTTTGCATATGCTATATGATGGACTGTCTTAAAGCTGCGGGGGGGGGGCGGGGCGCGGCTGGTGGAGGATAAGTGAATAATTTAACACCATGTTGGGTTGCATTTCTGGGATTTGGTGCGTGCCACTGTATCATTGTGCTGATGTCAGAGCGGAGGATGTAATAGCTTGGCAGTGGATGACAGCAGGCGGCATACGTTGCCTAAATAATTTACCTGGCAGATGTATTCCGCTCTGTGCTGCGAATGGCAACGTATAGATCAACATGAAAGCATGCTGCTAAGTGAGAAAGGGCTCTCTCGCTTTAATAAAGGAGAGGGGATAATATTCCGTCTTTTAGCTTCTATTCGTGCGCCAATTTGGTTGGCTTTCGTTACATTTGGAGAACTGCCCCTGAAAGTGTTTTGTGCGGATGCTATATAAAAAAAATCAACAGGTTAAATGCATGCTGAGGATGGCTCCAGGCACGTACCGCGGGACCACACACTTGTCGGAAAACAACAACCCATGAGCAAAGGTGCAAGTAGCAATTTGCGGCTGCAGGGGGATCATGTAAAAGAGAAAGTAAAGTAAAACGGTGCACAAGAATAGTCTCTAAGGAGAAAGATGAAGCGAAGTGTATTTAGAGGTTGGTGCATGTGGCTGTGACCAGGGTGCTGCGCTGTCACTGAGGCAGACAGCCTAGATTACAGGGGATAACCTGACTCGTAGTCGTGGAATCCTCCTTTGAAATTGACCTGAAAAAGCTGCTCTGTGACACTAAACAACAACTCTTTTCAGACTGGCCAAAGCATTTCAAATTAGAATTAATTGTAGTAGTATTTTATATATATATATATATATATATATATATACTGTGTACAAAGCAAAATATTTCAGAATCACAACACTGTTTAAATGCTGTTTTGCGAATGTCTCTGGTGTGTTTTCGTTGTCCTAGTGACGAATTTCACGTGGCTCAGATCAGCCCGAATAATTTTTTTTTTTTATCAAAAGCTGTATTCATGCTTCCCGTCACACAAATCCTCTCATTTGACTCCTTCTCCATGTTCTTACAATAATGTCCAAATGTGATTGAAATATTGAAAGGGCTCCATAGCCCTGACAGCAGACACAGGGTTTTTTTTTTCTACAAAATAGTTTGCGAGGTGTAATGAACAGACTTCCAGACTCAGGAGATCAAATCTTGCTTAGTGTTGCAGAACATCCACACCATGTCTTACATAGATAATATGAGCCTATCCTCCTAATTTGAATCTCTTTACATGTCAGCACACGTGGTAATAGCGTGGCGACATCGCTGTAGAGCTCCCCCAACACGCGCGTCTCTCACGCACGCACACACACACACCCGCGCACGCTCAAGATGGTACATCAGCAGATCATTCCACAAGGAATTAGTGGGTTAAGACCACTGAATAAAGTAGAAGGGAAAACATGTCAAGACAGGACAGCGTCACAAGCGTGGCATTCACGGAAAGAAGCCTCAGAGGCAGAGTGATGAGAGCGGTGACGTCCAGGTCAGACGGAGAGTGAGGGAGTGAGCGATGAAAAAAAAGAAACGAAAAGGGCGAGAGAAGGCGATGCCAAAGAGAGTTATAAAGAGAGAAGAACGAAATGACACCAACTGAAGACTGTGGGAGACATGGGGGGAATGGAATGGGCAAGAGTGGAAAAACTGAGTCAGGAAAGAGAGAGAGAGAGAGAGAGAGAGAGAGAGAGAGAGAGAGAGAAAGCAAGAGTCCAAGCTTAGAGAGAAATGAACCCCATGACACCGCTGGGAAGCCGGCTCATCGCTCCATCTGCATGCTGCACCGCCTCTGTTATGTGAGACCACGGCTTCACAGACGCCCTGTGCCCCGGTTGAGGCTACCTTTAGTGAAGATCACAGCTGGGTGCGGACCCTGCACCACCCCAGAGGTCGTGCATCCAGCCGTTTGATGGCCTCTGCAGCGCAGGATCAAGGTCCCTGCAGAGCTTCTGATACCCACGCTCCCAGAGGAGCACGAGAGGCAGCTTTTAAAGCCAGCACCTGTGAGGAGGCAGGCTGTCTTTGTGATGGCTTACGCCACGATAATTGATTCAAATCTACAGACGCCAGCAGGCAGACGATACGGCGAGGTGAGGTTGTCCTCAGCTGTATTCACAATCGGAATCTGAAAATCTCCCGTTCATGGGGAAAGTTGTTCAGCGTTGGGCCAAAAGTCTCTGCTGCCCCGGATTTGCACTGCAGCCTTCGCCTTGTTTGTACAGCCGCGCAGATTGAGCTGCATTGCATCCGCTAGGACCCCGCCTGTAATCACAAGCTTTAAAAGTGGTAACAGTCAGATGGGGAAATCAGATGGATTGCTTTCGCCTACGTGCGCATGCCTATGTCTGCCATAAACCACTTCAGAAATCCTTTATGCGCGACGGGAGGTCCTTCGCAATCCAGTATGCTGAAATATCACCGCGTCGTAAAAGCCGACAAGGCCACAAACAGGGTGCAAGGTGTTCGAATGGAATCGCATTATCGCCGCACGGGGAGGAACACCCTGAGAGTAAGGGATCTGCTTTGCAACCAACAGTGTCAGCCATATAAATGGTAATCATTTTGTGATTTGAGAACTGTGCCGTGTGTGTGAGTGTAGTCAAAGTGCACAGCGTTGCTGGTGACACGGGCAGAAATTGAGTCACAGAACAATCATGAAGCGAAGGCAACGTGGCAGCTGGAAACTATTTATCCGAAGACAAATCTGAATGGAAAACCTGCCCTCAAAGTACCCAGGGTGCATCTGTACTCAGCAGTGGCGGCACCAAGACGTGTTAGAGCGACAATGATAAACAATTGATATCAAGGTGGATTTTGTCTCCGAGTGTCTCTGCCGTGTCTCCATTTTATTCAACGCTGATGATCTGATTGTGAGTTCGTATTGTTCTCAGCCTGTGCACACGGGCGAGTTTTGCATCCATATGTTGACGGTTGCGGCTTCATGCATTATGCACGTTCAATTCGCGGCATGTAGCGTCAGATGTGCCCCTCGAGTGCGGGGTTGTGTCTCCCGTTCAGCTCAAGCTGTCAGCAATAACAGAGGCTGTGTGTCGGTGCACCTGCACTCGCGCCAGTGCGTCTGGATCGCATCCAAACGCATTTGCTCAGATCTCGGATGTAGCCGCGGAGCTAAATCTGACACACGTGGAAGCAGGTGAGGTGTGCGGGATTAACCCCCCCCCCCCCCCCCCCCCCCCCCCCCCCCCCCCCCCCCCTCCCCCCCCCCCCCCCGCTGCTGCACCTTTAACGGCAGATAACAGGATTATCACAGCAGCTGGGCTCCTGAGAGGGGCCACAGTACCCGGGGGTTCCAGACCCGGGAACTCGCTCATGACTGATGCAGACATGAACCCGCCGCATAATGGAACATGGGATCAGCGGTGCAGTTATTCCACCGGTGTCATGCGGTGGAGGTTGTAGCCTCTGGGCGCTACAACATGAAGCGTAAGAGGCCCAGGGCCCACAGCGAGGCTGAGGAGCATCGAACAGATTTGTATCCTGCACTGCATCAAGCTTTTGGCTCATTCTCCTGCCTTTGAAATACTTTTTTTTACTTTTTTACTTTTTTTAATTTGGCAACAGAAATAACTGAGCAGGTTGTCTGTGTCCAAAGTCCTCCATTGGAATTCTGCTAAACTTTTATTTAGGCAAAGGGATGCATGTGCTGTGATGTCATCAAGACGCCTCAGTGCTCTGCAGAACTTTAAAGGGAGGTCTTTATTTTTGCAGCATCTACTTTCTCGCTCCGTATTTGAAAACAGTTCCCCCCTCTTATGCCAGATGGAACATTTTATATCTGGCCACATCCCAGGTATTTTAAAAGACTATGTATTGAGAACTATGAGGATGGGAAATTCACAGGCGTGCCCCCCCACCCTGATTAACCCTTTACTTGCAAGGTCACCCTGACGAGCGCTGTCATCATCCAGCCCAGGCTACAGTCGCACCGCTGTCCTTGGCCTTTCTGTGTTTTCAGTCATTGGCAGTAATTAAATATGAATCATCAGCTTTGGCTGCTCAGCAGAGACTTTAGATTTATTGTGTCTGCTGGTGAGCTGGTTCTAGGGCTCCATAAAATCATCCAGACAACCTCCAGTTGTCGCTGATTAACAGCGATCGTGTACAAGGAATAGAGAGAATTCCCCTCCACTGCTTTTATATTGTTAGGTTTGATTAAAACGGTGTTTTTGCTCTCCTCCTCTGCAAATGAACAAACATGTCAGAGAAAAGGTGCAGATGTGAAAGCCTTCATGCTCCATTTGACGGGCGAGGAACAGTGCTAACATTTACCTCCAGTGTCTCTTTGTATACGGATAGCAGATCCCAGATGTAAGTTTTATTTTATTCCACTACTCCTTTTGTATCGCGGCATTTAGGACGAGGGCTGCCGTTTTTATCCGTGCACGCTTTCAGCTCGTAACATCCCGTGAGTGGATGACAAACTACAATCTCCTCGAGAGATTCGGCGTCTCGCTGTTTTCTCCGGGAGCCGCGCATGGTTCAGAGCAAAAGAGGCAGTCGATCATTTTGACGCCGCGCCAGCGTCAGTTCACTTTTCACCAGAGTTGCAACGTCAGTGAAACAAATAGCAGAGACGTCCAAACAGTCGTTGAAGGGCACTTTTCTTCTGGCGCTTGCTCTGTTTTTCCCCTCTCTCTAAATAGTAATTACAGCGACGAGGGGTGGGGGGGGTTTAGGGGGAGAAACACTTAATGATTTTAACTTCATTTTCTAAAAGGAGTCTGAAGAAGTCTCCCATCAGTCCCTCCTCCCACGCCTCACACCGCAGCAGTGCGACGCGTTCCTCTCACCGTCAGATTAATGGAGTATTTCTGGTCATTCTGTCCTATTCCAGACCACCATCGCCCATTAGCCTGCAAGCTGCAGACGAGTGAGTTCCTGTGTCGAGTTCATGTGCAGAAATAACAGAGCTGCGTATGTGCCCACGTACATGTTTGTGACTAAAGTATTGATTTAGACGAGTCCCTGTGGATTCGTAACGCTAATGGCAGCATGCATATCTGGAGAAAACAGAAGTCCAGCGGTGCAGCCACAGACAAACTAGAACTGAGAGGGGCGGGAAGGGACGAGCCGGAGGAGGAAGATTAAGACGTAGTCAGACAGATAGAGGCACGGCGTAATGTGTGTCAAAACCCTGCGATGCCGGGGAAGTGTTTGCATTGGCTCGACCAGAACACGGGAGAAAATGCACAGTTTGACAGTGTTTGGTCGCTGTTTTCTCTTTCCCGGGGCGGATCCTGCGGTCACTCCTCTCGTTTCGCCGAGCCCCATCGCGCCATGGGAAGAGCCCTCAAGGTCACAGCAAACAAGGCTCGCACACAACCACATAATAAGCATTTCCTCCGCAACATGGCCGACTGATCACAGAGACCAGAGCTTGGCCTTGGATGAAAACGCTCTCTCCGCCCCTTCAGATAAACACGCTGCCTGGAGGAAAGCAGCGTTTTCTCATCTCTAATTCTGGTGTTATTTGCGGGGCCTCTTGGCCGAGGGACAGTTCTGGTTCTTTTCCAGTCACTTTGACAAGATGATCCTGTGGATTGTTTCTGCGTCGGGAAGGGCCGGAGCAAAGCGTTAGAGAGATTAGTGTGGAGGAACCTGCACTGCCCTCTTTGTTCACTGTGACTGAGACATGAATGAAGCTGAGAGTGATACAGGGTATGCTACAGCCAGTACTACAAGGTGTTTAATCTAATCTTCATCTTGCGTGCTGACCAGGGGCCCTGCCAGACGACAGGGGCCCCTTTAAACCGCTCAGAAACAGCTCTGTCACCGTCCGTGTCTATAAAACGATGTTTCTGGGGCAACCTTCTGTTCATAAGGCAGCTCACGGTCTGAGACGTCACATTAAAGCTGCTGGAGGCTGCTAGCTTTCTTGATAATGGTCTTGTTTGATTTTGATAAATATTCTCATGAATATGGCATGGTGTTGAGAATATGCATGAGTCCATATACAGCTCTTTGCATTTTATTTCATTGGGATACAAGATAAAAACAAAGGTTTTGCATGTAATGAATGTGACGAGAGATACGTCTCAGGGCCGTATAGAAATAAAGAAAGAGTGAGTTTAGCTTCTTGAAGTGATGTGGTCGTGACAATCATCTGCTGGAACAGTCGAGAATCTTTTTGGTCACCACACATGCAACCCACATGCAAAGGAGTGGCTGTCATTTTAAATCTACTCGATATAATGTCATCGAGAGGAAATTCTGCCAGAGAAAATGAGCGCAGGCATCATTCTTTTCTCGAATGTATCAGAGACAGATGCTTGATAGAGGTAATAAGCTCGACCTGAGGAAACAATACCAAGAATGGAAATCTAAAAAAAACAAAAAATAAAAAAAGGAGCTCCTCTGTTTGTCAGAGCGGAGGTAATCAGATCTATTGTACTTCTATTGTCTCTGTGATATTGTCATTTTTATCTCCTGGCCCTGGTACCCGAGGGACTCTCGCCTCAGTTTGAAGTGTTAATTGCTTGTGATTTTCTCATTTAGCCGCTGCATCGTGTTGGCTGCCTCTCAGCGTCGTGATTATTTCCATATCGCCCGGACGGCCTGTGAACCCGGCCCTCGCTCCTCAGCCTCCAAATCACCTAATGAGGTGAACCATTGTCACTGTCCCAATCCCACACGATTAAATGTTAATCAAGACAAGGGTAACTGTTCTGACCCAGCGTTTGACTCACATCTGTTTTCCATAATGCGCTCACATTAGGAAAATAACAATAGTGGATTGTTGGGATGTGGCAGACAGAAGAGTGCAATTGAGTCTTCACGCTGAAATTTATATGGTAATATATAAATTAGCAGGGAAGGTCACAAGGTTAATTAGGAGCTTGTGATGTTTGCTCTCATCTCATTAATGTACAGTAGCTGTAATGGCCAACTCAGAGAGGGGAAAGAAGAGGAGAAAACCCAAATATATGGGGAGTGGATCATTCCTAATATTTTACTGACATTGTAGATTTCCTGCGAGTCGTTCACGGGCCCCCTGCTTCAGTCCTCTTGAACTGAGCAGTTTGTCATGGCAACACACTCCTCTAGTGGTCGCCTGGGCCCACTTGAATCCAGCGTTAGCTGATCCTTCTGTGGTAGAGGAGCGGAGGGGCTCGGCTCCATTTTGCATCTCAAATCAACACCGGGAGGGGGGCGGCTCACGAGGAAAGACGATGCTCTGTTTAACGTGTGACCTGCCGAACTCCAGCCCTGAGCGCAGCGACCCAGCGCCCAGAGCGGTCTCGTTTTACTCGTTAACTCATCCGCTCGTTCGACAGATGTGCGCACACTAATTGCTCTGTGCGTTGGTCACCCTGGAGATTGGACCACCGCCGCTCATCTCGCGCCACAGCCCTGGTTGTTCAGACTGAACTGAACTGAACTGAACCACTTCCCTGCCAGTTGGCCCGCAGTAGACTCTTGCCTCAGTTGAGCAAAAAGTGGTACCTCAGACACTTCCAACATCTGGCTGCGTTCTAGCGATCGCTCGTTTCTTGAAGAGACGTAAGAGAAAGGCAAAGCAGGAGAGCAGCTCGGGCTGCAGTACAGGAAACCACCGCTGCATTACGCTGACAGCATGGACAGGGTGAGATTAATAAGTGAGTGTGATTAAATGTCACCGAGAGTTCAACAGAGGACTAACTTTTCCGAGGGCAGACACCGTGGAAGCTCTTTGGAGAATATTTAGTGACAGTGGGATGGGACACAAAGTGGAAACTAAGGATTTAAAGAGAGGATCTAAAGTTTCCTGAGGAAGGAAACTTTTGGAGACGTTTTCAATGACCTTTTGTTTCTCATTGACGGAAGATGGCGACATTACTTGGAGGTTTATCCCACGAGTGTCTTTCCACTCCACTCGCTAACTACGTTAATACTCTCTGTCATGATTTCTGGCGAACAGGGAAGATGAAAGTGAAACAAAGCAGGGCTCGAACCTCATTATCGAATGGTTTCCACAACAGATGTGCTTTAGGAGATGTCGAGCATCCATTTTGGAAATGACAATAGGCAGCTGTGGAATGGAAAACAGATCCTCCGTCTGTTGTCTTTGTATCCCCTCCCAGGTCAATAACCTGTATGCAGATACCAGACTGTGCGATGGGAAACACAGGGGGAAGAGCATGCTTCAGGAGCTTTCCATCCAGTGGCTGCAGAGCTGCACAGGATACACACTGGAGGCAGGGCCTCTCTGGCCATTTGGAACATTCTGGGGATAGTTTCCACTCTCTGCATCCTTGTTTGATGGGATTTAATTGATTACTTTTCCTATAAAGGTGGAACACTGAGTGGCAGTCACATCAGACGGAGCACCGCAGGCGATGGCTTTAACAGAGTTATGAGTGCCCTCTGTAATTTAACAGATCTGTAACTTCCACGGAGACAGCGCAGGGCCAGCTCGAATCAATCACGAAGCATTAAGGCCCCAGCGGAGCCCTTTACGGTGGTGAATGGTAGCATCTCTTGTCCAAGTCAGAGCTGCGTCCGCTGAGATGGTTAGCGTCTGAAGGAGTTCAACATTCATTACATGTTAAAAAAAAACAAAACAAAACAAAACAAAACAACAATGCTGGGAACTGAAAGCAACAACATGTGGGCACAATAACAAACGAATCATCTCGGGCCGAACAACCACAGCAGTGCATTATTCAACAGATTCGGGACAGAATGTTTGCTGAATTGTCCGGATTGGCCGCAACTCTGAATGGCTCGGCTTTTATGAAACGGAGAAGCAATGCACTTCAGCAGCTCCCTTTGATTTCCATGTGGCCTGTCTGTGCAAAAACACGTCCAGTTTATATGAAACCGCCCATCAAACGACAAAGATCTGTTCAGTAATCGGAACATAATGGCTTTGTGGAGACGTAAAAAAAAAAAAAAAGCGGGGCTCGCCCGACAACAAGGATGTTTTCGACCTCATTACATCTGCTGCTGTTTTGCCGTTGCTGCCTATCAGCAATGCAAATGGCCCGTGCTCCTGGTGGCCAGAGGAAACGAGAGTGAGGCAATAAGCCATGAAATGCCCCCCCCCGTTAGAACAAGGTAGCGCTTCGTTATATTCGGGATGTGGCGCGGCCTGAGTGCTTACACACCCCGCCAAAGAACACAGGTCACGTTTAGACAACAGCCTGGTGCAAGGTGTCTCTTAGTATGAGAAGATTATGAGCCCAGAAGGTAAATGTTATTTGCGAAGGGCACAAGGTTAAATTGACAAAAACCCTTACACCAAGTGCTTAAACCCTGAGTTCTTAAAAATGTCACCAGGTTTCTGATTACCATCGATCCACCAGCTCCATCCCAGAGATCCACCGGTTATCTTCAAGCAAGACCACGCTGTCACCTTTCATCTGCCACGTTCTCCCTGCCTTCCAGCAGAGAACACACACACACACACACACACACACACACATACACATTGATCCAGCGAGGAGTTCATCTTGGAAATTGCCGGCAACAGAGTAGCTCAGTCTCGCTTGATCACAGGAGTATTGACTCTGCAGGAGGCCGACCAGAGCCACGAGCCTCTGGTGTTGGAGCAGTCCATCTCAGGCAAACGTGACAGTGAGTGAAGCGGCACACGTTGCAAGTTGTTGCACGTCGTCCACTTTTCGCTGTGACGCTGTCGACTCGCTTCTTTCTTGATGTGTCATGTTCCTTGGGGGCAGACAGGGCGCTGCCGGAGCATATGTGCCGGAGACAGACGGTGTTCACAGTGACCCACTTCCCAGCATGCTCTCCTGTGGCGGGCGACAGACCTGCAGTCAGCTGGAAGAGTGAATAATGCTCACCTGCTGTCAGAGAGCGTGGTGACTGACACACGCCAAGACCACTGCTGAAGTTACAAGACTTCAAGTTTAGCCGCTATATTACTATTGAGAGCACAATTTATTGGATTTTTATTCTCCATTAAGCTGTGAATCCATGTCTAAAATGTCTCAAAGCAAACGATAACAATGTGCTTTTTATGCTCCCTAGGTTGAGCCTGTAGTTAATACTCGGATGTGTCATAATTGCCACATTTGGCCCATCTTTAAATTGAACATCTTTTCTTTTGACCTACTTACAAGCACTATACAAGCTCTAATATAAACCCATCCCTACATGTGCAGGTTAAATATTTCTAAATTAATTATGAAAGGCCCAACCAGGGATTTTGTGCACAAGAAGAAGTTTGGCCGTGATCTGAAGTGATCATATGTCAAAATATTTTCAGCTTGTTTCAGTCCAAACAGTGGAAAACATTTCTCTGTGTTGTCAGTTCAGACATTAGAAGACCAAATTTGCGATGACAGAACAGGAGAGGAAGGCAACAGTTTCTGGTCTCTATTGATGATCTTTTACATTGGGTTCTGTGTCATTAGCTTACTGTTCTATCCCGCTTTGGCAGACAGGGACTCGGAGCCACTTGACCTCTGCAAGGGCAAACACTTAAAGGAAGGGCGGTTGCAGCAACAGCAGGGAAATCAGGAAGGGAAAACAACAACAACAAAAAAAGAAGACTATAGATCTTCAAAAGTCGCAGCTGTTGTGCTGCTGGGCTCCAAAGTCTGAACTCATTTCTGTTTTTCCACCAGTGGATACAAGGAGGATGAACTCACACCTGGAAATAGTTTTAAATGGTCTGAAGAAAATTAGCAGAAAAGTTTACTTGTCCTTTTCTTCTTTTTCATTTGTTTATAGTCAAACTGTCCGCTTTCATGTTAACCAAAGCATTTCGACAAAAACCTGGTTTGCTTGTGGGACTTAAAAGACTGGAGGATTTCCATGTGACCGACACATGCTGAAATTGTTTTCTTTGGCACAACTTGTGTAATTGTTCTGGTGTTCACATGAACACATGAAGACCTGAATGTGGAGACATTGATTTTATTAAGCATGAAATGTCCACAGATGTCTCTACATAACACTGTTTGTTGCAGTTAGTTTCTGACTAACACCAGAGTTGAGCAGGAGACATCATAGAAATTCAGATTCAGAATAATGAAAGTTATGTGACCAATAAAGTTTGATAATAGTCTTTTTCAGTCAGATACATCTCATCATAAAGTTTGTGGGACAGGGATGATGTCATATTCTGATTTCTCCAGATGTCAACATTTTGCAGAGGATACTGGATTTTTAAATTTTTTTTTAAACCCTCTTAAAGTTAGGGGATGCTGAGCCCTTAAATTTGCATTGTGTTATTTGTTAACTGTTGAAGAAACTGCATTAAGTAAACACTGGACAACATGTACAAAAGGAGGTATGTTCTTCACAAAACAACATGCGATACAGGTGGCCTCGTTAAAGTATTTCATCTGGTTGATGTGGAGTTTTGACATCCTTCATTGGTCATGGAAGCTTCATCAATTGGAAGGACTAAGACGGTTTGGTACACAAAGCGCACAAACCATCTGGGACCAATTGCTTGGAAACTGTTTAGAGAACGGCAGGCCCTTGTAAAAGACTCTTGGCAGGTGATTGGACCAATCGTCTGTCCGTCAGGATGTGGCCTTTGTCTTCTCTAACATCCGATGCTATCACAGTGTCAGTTGTGACTTCTCCTGCAGCCACTATTGGTACGAACAGCCTCCTTCTGATAGGATACTGAATGGTAATGAACATTTCACACCCTAGAGGAGGCGGCCTGACAGTGGTGAAAATGACTGTGCCACACCTATGCAATGTCACGCTGATCCTTTGACTGTGGAGAGATGCTAATCCTTGCTCTATATAATCTGAGACCAGGCGATACACTCCGAGACACACACACACACACACACCTCACAGTCTGTGTCCCAGCTCCAGTTCAGTCACATACCGTGTCTCTGGCTCTTTTGAGAATTACCTTCCGCATTCAACCTTCTCTGTCCTTTGCATTTCTTCACACTTCAAGCCAATGAATAAATTTGGGACTTAATTGCATTTACAAAAGCCACGGAGGTGCAAAGGCACTGCATGTGTTCAGACTATTAAAACAAGACGGCGGCGCGTTTCATGTCAGCGACGCCTCAATGTAGTCCGAGTCGGGAGGTATGTTCTTATTTGAAGTCCTGGGGGTTGCATGTCCATGGACGTAATTCATTTTCTTATTGTGGATAATGTGTGGGGTCTCCTCTAATGTATGCAAATGGCCCGGGCTCTTCATGAGATTACAGCATAGGGACAAACGCCCTCAGTGAACGTGCGCGGTGATATATAGCCCCCGCAGTTCGCGTCTTCTGGCTTAAATATACAAAACACTGGCAAGTTTGTGCTGCTTCATAAACCCCACGTAATTGAGAAACAAACGGCGCCGGGGGACATTAAGATACACTTTGTGTCATTCACGCTTTGGTTCATCCGCTGCAGCTTAGTCAGAACAAATGTTTCGCGAAGAAGCTGCGCTCTACGCGTCGCCATCAATCTCTGCGCCGCTCTGTGCCTCTTAGCCGCCGCCGCTGATGCAACAGCCCCCCCCCTTTTTTTTAAAACCGATTTGGTTCATCTTTGCATGTCCAGCATGTGTGCGGGTGTGTCCCAGGCCAGGTTTGGTTCACTGCAAACGGCGGCGCTGACGTAAACGCATTCTTATTGCGAACGTGGCAACTGTTGATTTAGATGACATTCTCTTTGCATGACCCGAAGAGAAATTGCCTTTCAGCAACCCAGACCACCGCTGGCAGAAAATAGCTTGTGTTTGCTTTCGGGATCGGTTGCTAGGCGAGATCGTACTTGTGACGGGGGCCGCCGTCAGGCAGGCTCTCTCTCCCTCTGTTTGTCTGCGTGGCTACGTCTGAAATAACAGATACATGTGGGGGTTAGCGGACATGACGAGCAGCTCCCCAACATTAGTCAGTGTGTGAGCAGAGAGCCCTGCGCTGGGTCTTGGCATCTCATCAACCATATCCGAGGCCCAACAGGGCAGAGCCGGTCAGAGATGCAGTGTCACCTTGGCGGCAGCAACTCTTCCTTCAGAGCCATCGCCTGACACTTGTACTTCCTCACGTCCCACAAAGAAAGAAAAAATAATTCTCCTACTGGGGAACAGTTCAACAGCTCTGTCCGAGGGCTTTCTCACCGCTTCTGTTATTCATGAACAGCTCTCAGTCTGTTTGTGTCCCTGTGCACAGTGTTTTCATTTCCCCAAGCTGCGTCTCCGTCCCCTGCCATGCTATTTGCAGAATGATTGGAAGGGTTCATTGAGGTCTGCGCTGCAGCTGCTGTCCAGAAACTGGCTCTGTAATGCCACATCATATCATCTGGGAGCGACGTTGGCCTCCAGAGGCAGCAGCCGCGGATTGTTTGTTCTCAGTTTAAGGTCACGAAAGGTAGTTGAGACTATGTGATGGGATCAGTAACCTGATGCATCGCGTCGACTACGAGTTTTGTGCACGTAGACGAGAACATAAATCAGTTCAGAGTGTCCCTAAACACAAACATCAGTGCTGGAAGGGTTTGTGAAGGAGCTTTGTGGAAAACCAGAGCTGGAGTTTGACCCGATCGTATTCTTCAAGCAAACAGAGTTTCTAGTTTATCTGCAGGCAAATGTGAGCACATCCAAAGTGGCGGTGATGTTCCATCACTGCGCTGTGTGCACACATTACAGCGAAAGGTCAGTGAAACAACTAAGTGGGTTTGACAGTGTGACAATGTCAAATGGTTTGCTGTAATCGCTCCTGCGAGGGCTAATCAGCTGAAGCTGCAGCAGGGAGTCGTCAAGGTGTCTGTCTGCCGCGGCTCCCACAGCGTTGTTGTTGGCCCAGTTTACAGAGGTGAAGTAAATAAACCCACAATCCACCAACTGTTAAACCCAAAACACTCCACTCAGATCCAGTCAAGTCAGATATCTATCGTATGCCCCCAGTGTGTCCTACGATGGCTCCTAACTGTGCCCCTCGCTGGTCTCTACTTCACAGCAATAGAAATCCCTCCAATGTGAGTGACATAATGATGCAATTTAAATTTCATCTTATACCCTCCACTTGTAATCAGTGTGACTAAGAGTCGACTAATGGTTTGAACATCTCTGCCTCCCACCCGTCGAGTGCGGACGGAAAAGAGCCCGGGGCCGAACACAAGTACAGAAAAAGAAAGGGAAGACAAAGCCGCTGTATCTTTCTGCTGATCTCTGCTGCGGCGCACGCGGCCGTCTGCCAGGGAAGTGGGAGGAGGGACAAAGACGGGCACGTTCGTAAAAGCTGAGGGGTATTCAAATGCCCACTGCTCAGCATCAGACGTATAGCCACTGCAATGTATTATTGTTATTATTATTATTATATTACTTTTGTTTGGCTTAGTTGTGGTCAAAGATTATTGCCATTTAGTTGAGTCACTTGCTATGATAACCCTTGGTGGGTGAGCTGCATTGTGGGTAATGAGTAGTTAGTTTTTAAAACTATATATTCATCAATAGTGAGCCAATGCTAAATGTTAAACCTGTGGAGCGGAACTACTCCAATGGGTAGAACTACATACTGCGCCCATAGAGACAGGAGCGTGGATGACCTTGACTATATGCACGTACCTATAGCCCCTTTAAGCACACACACAGCTGCTGCACCACATCAAGATCACTGTCAGGTATGTGAGGCACTGAAGTGAATTAACCAGTCCACCAGGATCCCTACCCTGTTAAAATGCTGTTCTATCAGTCCCTGCTGAGCCTCCTTCTGTTTTCAGGTTGAGTATTCAGGGAGCCTCTGCGGAGTCACGCAGAAAACCAATTATATAAAGGTTATCAAATTGCATTTTATTTTCAAATTATAAATTAAAAAGCGTAATATGTGACAACAGTTGCTGTCAAAGAGATAACTGTTCCCTATTCCCCATTAAAAACCCTGCTGATCATTGTTTCCGATGATGATAAGAGTCCGTATCTGAACCATTAAAGACCAAACTGTTTAATTTTGGATTCTCTGGAAATATAAAAATAATAAAATATTTTTGCAGGGGAAGTGTGTGCAGCTTGTTAACGTTGGTATTTCGGGCTCTCTGTGTGTGCTCGCACCCACACACGCAGTCCACCAGCGTTTTTGTCTGCAGAGGGGAATCAGACTCCAAATGTCTCTGTAATCTGTGTGGCTTTGTCTTTATCGAAAAAAGGAGCGGGCCATCGCTGCGATTCACAGGCGCGGCCGAGCTTCCTGCGGTTTCAAATGTAACATGTTTTCTTTTCACGGAGTTGATTAGAAATCGGGGGCGAGCAGTTCATTTTGCATGGAGCGGAATTAGACGCATTGTTAGCCGGTAGATATTGATTCATGACAACAGGCAGCAACCGTGAGTCTGTTGTTCTGCAGGGGAACAATCTCACATGAAAGTTTTGGCTGTGCCATTAATGAGTTCTAAACAGCAGGCAATGAAGAACCACACTAAATAAAAAAAAGGGGAACTTTTTCTGATTTCTCTGCGTCTGCACTTTCCCGCCTAACCACAGTTAATTGATTGCAGGCTGCGCTTAAATATTGGGGATGGACCGCAAAGTTCCAGCCGCCACCAAAGTGATGGCTATTTATTGTGGCTGCAAAGAATAAACTCACCGCGCTGCATTTTAAATATAAACGGGGGGGGGGGGGGGCCACTCTGGGGGGGGGGGGGGGGGGGGGGGGCGGCCACTCTGTGCCAGTGTGTCATGGAGTTTGGAACCGCCTGAAGGTTTTGATGCCAACATATGGTTTTCACCAGTTTATAAGCATTCACTTTAATGGTGGGGAGGAAGTCATTAGTGAAACCACCAGTTGGAAAGAGCCGCATGGAGACTGTGAGTTTTTCAGTGGCACATGGCTGCCACTGAAGAGACACCTGCTTATTCATGCAGCCATCCAATGATCTGGTTGCGAGTAACTATTCAAGAGACTAACCAAACCTATCTTCATTTACAAAAATAATCCTTCCTTTAGATGAAATATGCAGTAATATTCACTTAAATTCCTATGACGTTTAAAGGACTTTCACTTGAGTCTCTGTGACGGGTTCTTCAACATGTCAATTAACCAACTGGCTCTGACACTGGGACGGGATCACCGCTGGTCAGAGAGGTGTTGCGGTGACACTGGTTCCCAGACTGACAGGCAGGGAAACCGATCCGGGAATGGTTTGTCAGTCTGGTTGCTCCGAATGTGCCTCAGCGTCAAAGTCAGGCTTCAAATCCCTTGTCTCCGTCTGTTGCTAAAATTCTGCTTGACACTTGCTCAGTCCAATTACCGTCTCCTGCCGGTCCGCGGCAGTGGAGCGCCGCTGACTCCCCACCCCTCCGCGCCCGCCAACCTTTTCTCACCTGCCGTTTTTTTGGCCACATTGTCCTGACCGCGCTCACTCCGCCTGTCCGAGAATTAGCACTTATTATGCAAATGGGCAAAACCTCATGAGCTGCTGCTCCCTCAGTGTGCCGGAAATAAGCGAACGCTCCCGCTCTTTCATTAGACCTGCTAAGCTGGCTGCGGAATAATTACGGATGATATCCGATGTCCAGGTGACTGGAATGATAAGAGGCCCTCACAAAGGCTTTGTGGCTCCCGTGAATGGAGCGCGGCGCAGGCCAAAGACGTTCATTACGGGGACACAGCAGGCGGCCATTGATATTAAACTGGTCAATGGAGACTTTCATTCCTGTTTAGGAGTTTGCAAATTACGTCAATAGAATATCTACCTGTCTTTATTCTATTGAGAATGTCTTAACCCCCTAGTCCTCTGCATTTGATGATTTTATCATGACAATGATCGTCGGCTGAAGTGTGCTGTAAGTGCAGGGAAATATCCTGGATAATAATCCTGAACTGCTGTGAGGCTATTTTTAATTTTAAAGGTCCTATTCTCAAGATAGTCACGTGTGTCTATATGCGATCAGGTGACAGCCTCTCTCTGTTGTTAAATATGCCTTAATCCTTGTCTTCCTCATAACAGGCCACCTCAGTTTGAGGAAGCTGATGAGAGCCCTGGGTGAAAGCAATCAGCCTGTCCTTTGAAAACAAAAACAAAGGTCACCTGAAAGTTTTTTGAAAACTACAGAACTGATCCCAAACCCCTTCCACTGGTCTCCAGGGTATTTCCACATGAACCATTTAGGGTGCTGTCACTCCAGTGCAGCGTGCATACGGTGCCACGCGGCGTTCAAATGCCAGCGTGTCAAGCTGCGACTTATCATGTGCAATTTTTATCAAGTCGGTCAGTCGACACGTTCCTGCTGTCTCTGCTGCTCTGTTGTGCTCGTGAAAGGGCGGCTGCTGATGAGATTCGTTCGCAATCTGTTGTTTGTGCGCCGCCGCCTTATGTCACTGGGCTCTGACCTTTCACTGTTGTTTTGTTTTTGTTGGCTTCTGTTTCCCCCTGACTGAACCGGATCCTGTTCAGGAGCGATATGGTGCTTTGCTTTTTAATCTGCTCCATGTAAGTGTTTGTCGGGTTTGTCATCAACCGATTCTCTGAACATTAACAAGTGCAACCTGTATATGGCGCCGGTAGCAGCTGAGGTTCACCCAGAATGCTCCCGAAACACCCTCGCTCTCTGTTTTAGCATGCAGCACATACAGCTCAGAGGGCTGTCTATTTTTATGGAAATAAGTTCGATTTATTAAACCCAGTCAAAATGACTTGCCAGGCTCATTCCATTTTAAATGTACATAAATAAAACCTAAAAGTTGCGGACTCGCTCTGGCTCTCTCTCCGTAAGTTGTGCGAGTTGGGGCACACTAGAATTTCAAATTTCATTTTCCCTTTCGCCCTGGAGGAAGAAGAGTCGGCTCCCGTGCGGCAGAGATTAGGATGAAGAAGAGCAGGACAAGCAGACAGCCCTCTTCCACTTGGGCTAATGCGTTTCTGTTGCTTCCAGGCAAAGAGGGATTCATCAGTCCGTAATTCGGCTTCACCTGCAGATACACCCCTGCGCCTGCTCTCCAAACAGGACTCCCATGAACCTATTAGAGGGCAAATGCCCTTTTTGGCTGCTTTCCATGTGCATTACAAATCCTGCGAAGGGGGGGACTCGCGTGGCTTGAATTCCAGATTTCATAAACAAGTCTGGCAGGTGGTGGTCACCCAGGCTTCGCAGTGACAGATGTTCTGATCACGCACGTCTTCTCCTGCCCTGTTGTTCGCGTGAAGCGCCGTGGAATCTGTCACGCCCCACAGAGGGGACGTCCCGCCGTAGGAAGTAGTTACCTGCGTCTCCTCTGCCTCGAGGACAAGTCCGAGAGCTGATCGACTACAACTGTTCAATAATGCATGATGATGTCCACTTATCCAGTTTCAACCAAATGCAATGGAGGACGCGCTGCTCCGTGCTGCTTGCAGATAAGTGACCTTGCAGGGGGAACGGAGCAATGCATTTTCTGCAGGGCGATATAAAAGAGCTCATTTGCTCCCCGTAAAATGCTACACGGACGTGACAGCCGCTGATTTATGGCTGACGCTTCTGCTCGCTCATACACGAGCATCAATCTCGACACTCAAAGTTTGCCGGTTTAATCAAAGGTGCCGGGGTTTTATGAAGCCGTGCCAACGGAGGCAGTAGGAAACTTCACTCACTTCGAGTGCACTGGTTTCGGAATGAAAATAGATGCTGGATTGCATTTCAACTGTTATCTCCTTTGAAATGCAGTGAGTATTAACCTGGCAGCCGGGCAGCTGCTCGGGGCTCCACCGTCTGTGCCTGAGTCTGTGTCTCCGCTCTTTCAGAAAAGTTGATTTCGGTCTCGCAGTCGATTTGATTATAGGAGTAGCTCCGTCAGAGATTGGGCTCTGCTGGCCCACTGAGTTGGTTCAGACTGAAATACCAGAACAACCAGGAGATTTTGTGCAGACACGCATGGGCTGCCAATAATTAACTAAAATAACTTTGGTCACCTCGTAACTCTCATTTAAGTCTATGTGGTTGACGCATGGTTTTGAATTTAGCACGTTCATGCTCCCTCTGCTTGTCTTGTTTCATCATGATTTTATTTGTGGGCAGTTAAACAGCAAAATACTTGTACATAAAGGTGGCTATTGTTTATATTGGAGTTCATTCCTGTACCTTACGGCACCTTCTCTCGTAAGGCTGAGACCTGACATCGTCGAGGAGCATCTTGTTTTTGTTAGTGTCATGTTTCCTTTTTATTCTCTTGCTCTGAATGCATTACAGGAAGCAAGTGTCCGCCGATGCAAGCAGAGCCCATTTAGCAAAGCCAGTGACATTCACGTGTGAATATTTGACATCCCGGTGAAAAAGGAGGCAGGGCGAATCAATGAGGTGTGTTCCACTTTATCAGGAGCCTTCAAACCTCTTCAGTTTTAACGCTTCGTGCCTTCGTGGGCTTTGTAGCCTCAAGGCTCTGGACACGGTGCAGCTGCATCACACCGGGAATTCTGATTATCTCCTCCTCTCCACGTGCCGTCCTTTCAACCAGATGCAGCTCGGGGCCAGACAAATCTGCACAGGTTTAGAAAACGATGAAGAATCACATTTGTCCATGCAGTGGGATCACATTTAGCAGCCCTCGTGCAGAAACCACCAATGACGGTCCTAAGAAGCAGAATTTGGGAGACACCTTGCAGGGAGGGTTTTCACTAAAAATCAAGGTTGAGGAGCAGGTGGGTGGAGGTTAAATGCACTGTGTGCAGCAGATGGTCGCCGCTCACACTGTTATCCATATTCAAAAGTTCCTGGTCCCGGTGAAGCCGCTGACTACACTGGCGCAACTCTGTGAGAACGCCGAGCGTTCCATCCCCTTACAGGTCAAGGAATCAAACTATGGAATCTGTACCTGACCCCTGAGTCAAACTTCTGTTCTTTTATTACACACTGGGAAATTAGACTGTCACTCTGCCGAAATTAAAATGACGTTGCAGTTTTGCCGGAGCTCATAATCACCTGCAAACTGCTCGGCGTTCACCTTTTCACCTCGAGTCTCTCAAACAGTGATTAATCCACCCCACTGCGGAGCAATTAATATAATCTGCATTCGCCCGGGCTCATCATCACCCACCAGCCTCGGCGTTTATTTCCCGCGGGCTCCCTGAGCAGCAGTTACTTCTGACCTCTATCACAGAGCGAGAAAGCTTCCGGAGGTTGCATTCAGAGGCGGTGAATCTCTTTTCTCGCTTGTTTCACCTGAAGGGATTGACCTTGCTCCTCCAATCGGTTTGTTGTCACAATCTCTAAAGAAGCGCGGCGTCTCTCCGCTGAATTACATCCCCGCCCTCAGTTCCCTCGACTTCCACATGCTCCTCTTTGTTTTCCATATTTACCCGCCTATGTAATCCCCCTTTGTTCATTGTGAATACTGTACAGGGATTATTAATCTGAACCTCTGCGCTCCTTGCTGAGATGTGACCTGGAGCTTGTTCTTTTGCTGTTCAACCAACCAAGACTGGAGATTAACTCGTTCACAGGACGTACTTCAGGCTCTCGGGGGCCTTTCAGTGTGAAGTCAGAGAACGTTACGGTTGCCAGCGGTGATCGGATCCATCTCGCTGTGATATTTGGACTGTAGCGTAGGTAGCGCTGCTTCCAGCATGTGCAGGCTGCCCTTGTGTATTCCATCTGTATTTTGCCATTGCATTCCATCTCCAGGTGGGTGCCGAGGGGCCCTCCTCACGCCTGCTTGTTCACCCCCACACCCTCCGTCACTCCAAATTAGCCAGCGGCATCATACATCACAGGTCACACGTGAGAGGATGCGTCGGCCGCTCGCCGTCCAAAAAGGTTAATGTAATGCTTGTAAGGTGATTTAGAATTCATGCATGGAGGAGAGAGATGGGGGGTGGGGTGGGGCTTGTCCGCAGGTGCTTTCCCTGCTCCGTATGACTACTACACAACACAAATGCTAATAACACACCGGAGGCTCCATTCGAGTGGTGCAGCGGAGCAAAGGTGAAGGTGAGCAGTGCTGATGTTGAATGGGGGGTGTTGTTGTTAGCACAGCAGTGGGCTGGAGGCACCGAGTCACCCATGTGAGTAATCAGGAGACCTTTCATGCTGCTCAGTGGATCCCACCTGGAAACGAGTCGACTACTGAGCACTCAGTCCTGTGGCAAGTGTGCAGACCATTTATTTCTACAAAGGCACACATTAGCAGCATATAGTGATGGCCATTACAATTATATTCCATTTTTTTAACTTAAATTTTATTGGCTTTATAGCTGATGTGTCAGTCCAGGTCCTGGACACAGAGCTGTTCAGATCCTTATTATTAAATAATAATACTGGACTTTTTAACACAACAAATAATAACTCAGAATCACATGTGCAGCTGTGGGCATTGCTTAACAAACTGCGTGTTTACAGATTATGAGAGGAAGGTGACACTGGAGTTGACGCAAACTTCCCAGGCCTTGCTCTGATTTCACGCTCTGAGAGTTTCTCTTCACACGTCTCAAAGTATTAAGGGTTCATCTTGTTTTGTTTAGCTGTCAACGTTGAACGCGGCTCAGTGGCGTCCCCCCCCATCCCCCCCCCGCAGCAGTTAGGGCTTTGAGAAATTGCTTCTGAGCCGTCACCGGAGCGTTGGAGCATCCCTCTTGAAAGCGCAGTGATGAAACACCTCTGCCGGGTTGCTGTTCACGTTGTTGCGCAAGGTGTACGCGGCTTTATCTAAGCTGCCTTCCCTTCATCACGCGTTCACTAGGTTCCACAAGCTGACCTGCAGTCAAACCCTCCACCGGTCAGCGAGCGTCCCTCCCTCCACTGGCTGGATCGCCCCATGTTCGTCAGCCCTGCTTCATCTCTTACAGCCTAATTCCTTATCCCAGGTCAGTCCTCTGTCTATAAAGTCCTCACTCTGCTTTTACCACGGGAGCCAACTGTTTGAACAACGTTATGAGAGAAGAGTGGAAGTGAGAAGTGTCAGTGCAGTTTATTAGCAGCGGGGCCTGTCAAGGTTAAAGCGCGCTGCAGCAGTTAATACACTGCTGGCCTTACTTTTAATCACCTTGTCACTTTTATTAGTAAACCCATCGGGGTAGTAACTCCGCTTTGACACACAGGATTAGCTGTCTGCTGTCTGCGCGCCGTTGCTCAGTGGCGCTCACCGGCACGTGTGTTCAAATGCATGTAAAACAGCTGCATTGAAGGACTCACATGTTATCAAGGCTGATCAGTCCTGTTATTATGAGCTGATGCAATAAGCCACTTATGTATATTTCAGTGTCTTATGGACTCACAGCATTCAGTAATGACTGCTAATGTTTTTGTCTTTATTTATAAGTTACATCTCGTTTCTTTTTTTTTTTTTTCTCATTTTGAAGGATTACTGTCGATTTTTCGCTTGCAATGATGAGTCAAGCGTGCCAAGTAGTTTTTCCTCATACTACTGTGAGAATGAGTATTTCTAGTATTGATAGTTTGAAGGCACAGGATCACTGAGGTCATCCATTTGTTGAGCAAACTTTACTTTGTGAGCTTCAGGGCGAGAACAGACTCAAGAACACCGACTCTTTCTAGTGAAATAAATAAACATTGTTCCTGCAGCTTAAGCCTTTTATCCTCTCTATAGATACTTAGGTTTCCTCTTAAGTGAATATTCGCAGTGAGTGGAGCTGCACTTAAAGAGGCTTTGGTTCGAGGACGCTGCCTCTCCAGCTGCCATGTTGAATCTCAACGCTCCCAACCATCATCAAGGAGAAATCACAGAAGAAGAGACGTTATCCTCAGCAGAGCAGGTGTCATCGCTGCTCTGGTCGTGCTCACTCGTCCTTGTGAGGCGACACGAAACCCTGACAGTAAGACACGTAAACCTGCATGGGTGAGCAAGGCTAAATGTGACAAGCCAGGTGACAGGCAACACTTTGTAAGGGGCGAGCGCCCGGGCAGGCTGACGGGCGGATTGGCAAATTGCGTGGCGACGCGCTTGTGGATGGCTTTCTCCAGCTGTCACGTTGACAGGATGCCACGCAGGCGTCACCTGTGGGTGGCGCGGAGGTGAGCAGCCTTGGCATTTCTTTTCGTGCGTGTGTGCAACAGGGAGAAGGCAGAAAAGACGAGTGAGGAGACAGGAAGGATCGGGTGTAGAGGTGCAGGGCTAGATGGAGCAAGAAAGCAGATTCTGAACCTCCTGCAATCGCGGCTGCATCATAGTGAGTCTTTCAATATAAATTTTGCATAAAATCTGCTTTTATATTTATCATATTTCTTTCTTCATGGACAACACACCACCCTGCGACACTGAAATGGGTCAACACGCCTCTAAGCACCTTGAGCAAACCCGGTTTCGCCGGGGATTCAATTTTCATCAAGTCCAAGGGTTTGTTTTTTTTTTTCCTCCCTCCTCTGACCAGATGAGAGTTAGTGGCTGTGACAGGGTTATTGCTTTGCCTGGTTGCCATGCTGTCTCCATGTCTCAATCTGTAGAGACAGGGCCAAAGTGAGACAACCCCTCTCTCTCTCTCTCTCTCTCTCTCTCTCTCTCTCTCTCTCTCAGCAGTACGGTTCCAGACAGGCTTACAACTTGTGATAACATTCTCTCTCATATACACACACATACAGTAACTGCTTCCTCTTTTCTCAGTATGTGTCCAGCACACACACACACACACACACACTTTCCTTTTCATCATCCTCTCATGCTACTGTGTGTAATGAGTCAACAGCCCCCACTGTCTCATTGCTCTTTGATCCGATACGAGCTCTGTTGCTGTGCTGTTGCTGCGTTAACTAGTGATGATGCACACAGTTTAAACGCCGCTGCTCTCTGACAGTGAGGCGTCCCTGCACACGGGCTCTTGTGCTGTTTTCCCTCTCTGAAGCCCAGCGTACGGTGCATGTTCTGCCAGGGTTAGAGGTTTGATTCCCACCGAGACCACACATGTTTCCAATGTGTATTCTCACGGCATTTTTCAGCCTCAATTGAAGATTTCTTTCTTCTTTTCTTTTTTTCCCCGAGACATTCAGATGTCAGCCCAAACCAGACGGCTGTTATGCGATATCACATACTATATCTTTATGGGTTGCAATTTTATTCCAGTCACTCATCTCGTCTTTGGCTCCTTTCTGCAAGATCTTTTATGGGATTCTGTCCCAGACCTTGAGGCTAACATGTGAATTCAAGTGTCTGCCAAAGGTCTCCAACGTGTCTGAGAATGATGGAGTGATGATTAAAAAAGGGCCGCAGAGCTAGAAGAAGGGATGTTGCAGGACCAAAGGCTGCAGGAGTCGACTAAAGACGTGTCTTTGTTATTCAGTGGTAGTGCGAGTCAAGCCATGCCGTGGGCTGAAGACAAACAGAAGAGAGAGTGTATTAAGGAGAGAAGGGGGCATAAGGTTGTGTTTTCTTTTTTACTCATTTAAAATCTGTGATATGAGGCCGTGCTTCTAAAACCTGACTCAGCATTACGCCCTAATTGAATGCATGTCCCTGGTAGTTGCCACCTTGAGTTGGATTTAATTCAATCAGTCACCACATTGCAATGCAAAAGTGTGTACCTGATGTGAATTTTTAACTTGTCATCACGGAGGGTTGGGGGGGGGGGGGGTTGTTGACGGTGGGGGGGGGGGGGGGGGGGGGTTGTTGACGGTCCAGAAAATCACATTGTTGGATGACGGCGGCGAGCGCGCAGGTCCTGGGTGGCCGCGGATTGTCTTTGCCACGGCGCATCAGGATGATAATTTGTGTATGGGCACCCAGAGGCAGCATGAGAGCTGAGAAGTGTATGATTCATGCTGACACGCATGGGCGCCGCTCAGACAGGCAGGGAAACATTGGCACCCTGTTATCCTGCTGTGGTTAGAGGCATCTAAACAAAGCAGCTGCCTGGAGCATGGAGCCACCGAGGAGGCCAGCGGATAAAGGACACACACACACACACACAGGACCAATTGTACAAACACACCACGCAGATGGACAACAGCATGGTAAACTGGTACAATAACAAGTACTGACGCATATAAACACACGCTGTTGGTATAAAAACACACTCTGAAGCACACACATGGATAAGAAAGACCATATAACATATTGAGAATCAGACTGGTCATTTTTCTAACACACACGCACTGTGTGTGGTGTGTGTGTTGCTCCCTGAAAGCTGCATATTTCATCCACTGGAGCTTCAATGGGCCTTTTCACTCTGGCCAGGGGCTGAGCAAACTGCCGCTGCAGGTATGCTGCAGCTGTCCGCGCAGACAGCGATAAATAAGCTTGCATAGTGTTTAATGAAACAATATGAAAATATTGCCTTACCCCTAATAGCCCTGCAGAAAGGAGCGGGAGATAAATCATGGGGAGGACAGGGCTGTGGTCGGGCGCTCACTCTCCCCAACCTCCGACCTGTTTTTTGCTCTCCTTTCTTTTTCCTCCCTCGGACAAAAAAAAAGTTACCTAAATGTTGCTGTTCACATCTAGAGATCTCTCAGGAATTGTGTTACTGCTTGGTAAATGCTCAGTGGAAATAAAGCCCACTGACTTCGGCCTGAAAGTGGCTCCATCATCTCTCCGTTCAGCTGCTGCGCAAATAGCAAGCTGCTCTCCCTGAATTTAGATATCGCTTTGATTCATTATTCACCTCGTCCCCTGGAAGAAAACGGGGCTTTCAGTGGTATTTAACAGAACGGTCTGTACAAATCGAACCCGAATGTATTTTTGGTGTTTGCGAGCCATTTACAGGATTCAGATGTTGCTCCTGTACAGAGGCTTGGCTCCACACACGCTGGTGTATTTTTAACTCGTAATTTATTCACCGGGACTTGTTTATATGCAGCATTTTGTTGTTGTTTTTCTGCAAAGCACTTTCCCCCTGTACATGCACGCTGCTCATTCACACCAAGCAGCTGCGCTGTGTAGCTGCCTTCCAGGCGAGTGCGAGGTTTTCTAACTTGATTTGCTGAGCTGGTCTGAGGAAACTCACCGCTACTCGCGCGCGTGCTCCCCCGGGCGCGGGCAGTTTCCTTTTGAACGCTTGCCGTCGTTTTGTATGATGGCGTGATCTGAAACTTTGTAAGATTCTTGTTTTCAGCTCCATCTCCTTTTGTGTGACCAGTTCAAGCCGAGACCCTCTTTGATCTGCGGAGCTCTCTTTTTTTTTTTTTGGTCAGAATCCAGCCTTGGTATCGCTCACATCATCGCCTGATTTGTTGGCATCTGTTTTTTTTTTTTTTTTTTGGAAAAAGGAGAAGCTTCATCCTGTTTTGGCTCCCAGCAGCTTTGTGCAATATGAACTCAGGCACCTTGTGTGTGAAACGTCCTGAAATAACTGCATTGAGGGGGAATAAACACCTCTGTCCTGTATGCGGCGTAACGCACATCTGATTCCCCCTGCAGCGACGACAAACTTGTAGCTGTAGAACAGTAGTTTCTTCTTCCAGCCATTCGATCTCACTCTTGGCAGCAGAGGAGAAAGAAAAAATAACAAAAACTGCAGCGCTGTACTTTCATATGCTGTTGATATGAAAGATTTCTTATGAATGAATAATAGTTCCATTCCCCTTCTGTTGTGGAAACATCGACATGAATCAATGAACCAACGGCGTGTGCCATCTCAATGGCGTCCCATCTGGGCCGCGCAGCGGGCGGCTTCTTGCTAAAGGTGGGTCCCGTGACGGGGCCCAGATTGGTGGTGACAGCCGCCAAATGACGGCGCCAAGCGTCACGTGGGGTGGCAGTCTGTCGCTTTCCCCCAAGCACTCCTTTTTTTTTTTTTTTTTACCCTCCTTTTCTCAGGAAAATGGCACTTGAGCAGGAGGACTGGAAACAGGGCTGGTGTAAACAGCTGTGACGGTGTGGCCCCAGTGCCAGGCCCTCAGGTTGTGTTGCAAAACTCTAAACACCACACCGTCCCACTTAGCTCGCCTTCCTTGCGTTATCCTGACACACCAACTGGACGACTGGACCCCTTCCATTCTTAGTTTCCAGCGCGGGAGACAGGAGGCCCGAAGTAGTGCAGAGATTCCCCAGTGGAGATGTTTTTATGAGTTTTTATTTATTTATATAATTTTGTTTTCTGTCCACATATCAACAAAAGTGCTCGCTGTTTCTGTTTTCAAAAAGAAGACTACATTAGCAATTCTCCAGTAATGTATTTGCAGTTTTGTGGTTTCACATTCAGCTCCTGACAATCATCTTGAGTGGAACAAAAGTGTTGGAGCCTCCCTGACCCTGACCCAGAGCAGGGATGGCTTGAATGTACATTTTCCTGCAGTAAATCCCATCAGAACGTGACGGATCACTTGTTGCAGATGGATTTTACTGCATATGCTTCATCCAGATGTGTCTGCTGCAATGTCGGTAACAGTCCATCACTGTCAGTCAGACGCTGCGCAGACCCTGGGCTCAACTCGCGCACAGCAATTGACTGACGCTTGCTGCGTTGCTGCGTCCGGACTGACAGAATCGCGCTCGTTTGAAGACTCGCAAGCAACGAGTGGTGCACGCCCCGAAACACAAACAAACAGACGGTAAAAGCGGCCTCGGAGTGAGCGCCGCAGGAAGGGAGGCGGCGCTATGCAGCGTAACTCTAGACAGCGGCGGTCGCGAGGAGAGGATCTCCGTGCCCCCGGGCCTGATGTGGGCCCTCGGACCAAACCAGAGCAGGCCTCCCTGCACCTCCGCTATCCCAAATAATCACTCGGCCTCCCACAAACCAGAGAAAATAACTTAATTGGGCTGCTATTTGAGTTTCTTTTCCAGTGGCATGGAGCTGCAATAAATTATACATACTGAATTTCTCCTCTGCATCACCAGGCAGCTCTCTGGACTCAAACAGCGCTTTTCAAAAATTTCTGCCTTTTTTTTTTCTTCTGTTAGTAACTGTGAAAGCCTCATAATCATGACAAGTTAACTATATGCTCTGTTGGCTCTCTGTTGTAATACTACCACTGAAATAACAGCAGTAAGAAAGGGCCAAAGGGTAGGGGGAGAACGCACGGCCCGTCAAATTAAAGGCAGCACAAAGACCCACTTGTTGGGGGAGGGGGGGGGTCACGAACTCGGGATCCGGACGGAGACCACAGCGTAAATTCTGCCTTCCCGACACACACGCTGACACGCACGCAATCCAGCTCCAGCACCTTCCGAAAGCACAAAGATGTCAAAAAGAAACGCGGAGATATATGCTTGGCCCTTTCTTCAGCCTGTCAGCAGCCATCCGTCTCTCTTATGTATCCTTAATAGCATCTGACCGCAGCAGCCAGAGGACGACCAGCGGCGGTGCAGCCGCAGGCTCACATCTGACCCGACTGGAAAACTCGTTTTTAAACATCTAACTCTTCTACCTTTCCTCTCCCGCGCCTCTGCAGCACCCTCAGGGCGGAACGCGGCGCCTCGGGGCGCTCCTGAGAATGAGAGCGACGTCTCCGCTATTGCACCCTCTGACCCCTGACCCAGCATGCGTTGAGGCCTCCTGAGCGTGAAGTTGCTTTTGCGCATTTTGTTGCGGAGGGTTTTTCAGCCGTCGCCGTTACGAGGCGTTCGTAGGCCTCTTGCCTAACGAGAGCGAGGCCAGGGAGCCGCGACCCCGTCGTTACAGAGCAGTTAAAAGTCTCATCAGTGTCGCGGGTCGCGTTCGTGCGGAGCGATTACATCGGCTGCACCTCTCCGGGTTAATTACGTGAAAGGTTCCCGTTTAACACCTTCCATTCCCTCTCAGCAGCACCATGCGTGCACGTGGATTCTATTTGTGACACATATGTGCGTGTGTGTGTGCGTTGCAGTGCTATATCTTGGCAGCGCGCACACACACACACACACACACACGCACCTTGGTGAAGTCTTCCAGGCATTGTCCTGGCTGCGCGGCAGCATTAATCCCATTTCAGGCAGCAGGCACCAGGAATAAGTGAGGTCACTGTGAGCCGCCTGAGAGAGGCTCCATGGCTCTGGGGGATGACCAAAGCTTAATGGCAGGTCCACTCTCGACGTAGCCCCAATTAGATCCATCCAGGACGTGTTTTTCCACAGTGTTTATAAAGGAATCTAGCTCGGGGTTGGGATTTGTGTGGCGTGTACATGGAAATGAGCGTGACAACTGTTCAGTGTTTGCTTTTCCTAGAAGGATTTCAGCTCTCTGTGGAAATTTGGCGTTCCCGATTGCTTTTTAAGGGATGCGCTGATCTTTGTAATTTAAGAAGAATCCTCTCCCGCCTGCGTCACATCGATTCCCCTCCCGCCATCCCAAGTAAAATGAGAAAACAACGGCGGAGGGGAGGAATGATGAAGGGCTTCCATTCACGTCGGGAACATGCTGCTCTCTGAAATTTGTGTCTCAATACTTCAAACTGAGGGAGGGACAGATTTGGCAAAGAGCTTGTGATCTCTCCCAAAGGCAGAGCTCTTCGGATTACATATGGCTTAAACAGCACCCCATCGAGTTTGAGATACAGTAATGGAACATTCCCGTCCTCTGCTTTTCCTATCCCTACGTTACACACCAACACGTCCGTGACGTTTCAGCCTCCTCTTTACATTCATTTTCAATCATATTTTCTCAGTTTTTAATTTTACCTGCATGCACTTTAGCCTGGAGCTGTGAGACAGGATCACATGACAGAGCCTCAGCCTCCGTCCGCAGCACCGCACCGACCCCGGATTGATGGCTTCATTTACTGTGCAATTTTTGATTGATGAGGTTATTTGTTGACCGGGTGAGTTCATTAGCACGACGCGAGTCAGATCAGAGACGGGGGGGGGCACGTCTCCCTCTCAGGCCCCTCCCTCACCTTTTATGACAGCCGACGGTTACGAAATAGCTGAGGAACTGCGAAGTCGGCAGAAACGCCCGGTGCAAGCCTGGTGTCTTTTTGCGCGCCAAGGTTTAAGTGCGTGGGTTTGGCAGTGGGTGGCTGAGCCACGAGGAGACCCTTTCATAAGCACTTCTCAGCATCATGTACGAGTGCTGGGGACGGACTGTGGTCGGTGCAGGAATAATCCAAATATTAGGTGTAACTATCAGCTTTCAGTCCATGTGAGTCGGTGCCGCTGATAGTGGGAGGTAATGAAACGTGAAGGAGGATACCGGAGCGAGCAGAAACAAAGTCTGGTCGGTAATTGATTCAGATGATCTCAGATGTTCATGAGGAACTCCAGACTCGTCCAAACTGAACCTTCGGCCCCGTGTGACTGATCAATCCGCGGGACTGACCTCGTTATTGTGAGAGTGGCGATGAAGGTCAGGAACGTAACCTTGTGTTTTTTATTACTGCTCTGACCGCCAAGGTCAGGTACATGCATCACCTGAGAGAGTCTCCCTATGGGGTCACTACAGACCACTGGACGTTCAGGTTAGAGAAGAAAATACACAGAAGATAGCAACAGTAATTATGCATTCAATATCTGAGAAGTCATCCTCCAGATCTTTTAAGCAAATAGTTCCGCGATCTCCTCCCATCCATGTGCTCCGTCCAGGGGCAGCAAAATTCATATTCACTCACTGAAAGATTATATCAGGTCTGTTAATCAATGCACCCATCAAAGAATTCAGCAGGGAGTCTTCCATTACTCCTCTGAAGGATGGAGCCCCCGACCTGAAGGCAGCTCCATCCATAAGGAGTGTCAGAGCCAGAGCGCCTCACATCCACTCTTTGATTCCATATTATCGACTCGGATGAAACACACGGAGTGCTGTTCCAGGACTGGAGTTCTCGGGAGTTCATCAACCCCGCTCTCCTCCACAGCCCCGCAGGAGCCCATTTGTGGAGCCTGTGATGGAGCACTTGACACGTTAGTAAATAAGCACAACAGAGAGCTTTATCCAGGAGAGAAGTGCTGAGGAAGCGGCTGACCTTTTCCAAGGCTTCCCCCAATCTGCACCATCTTCTCTCTTGCTATTTTTCTTCTTGCTCCCATTTCTTCCTCATCCCTCCTCTTCCTCCGTTGTTTGTCTCTTCTCCACCTCCTCGCACGCGGAGATGTTAATGAGGTCATCTTGCTCTACCTTTACTTACGGACAGATTAAAACGTGAAGAACGAATGACTCACACAACCTGCTTTTATTATTTTAACTCCTCCTCTCACCAAGGATGAAAACATCTGCTTAATGCCCGTAATGCTGTAAAATGATGTTAATCTTGGGTTCTGTGGGGAGAGGACTCGTCTCCGCCCGGCCGCTGCCTCCCGCCGTCGACGGCGGAGCTGCCAAGCAATTGTCTCCCAAGGTTAGATCCGTCATTAAGGCAGCCTCCCTCTCTGCGGGGGTCGGCGGTGGCGCTCCTGCCTCCTGCTCCCCTCACCATCACAGACAGAACACTGCCATCTGTTGACAGGTGAGGCAACTACATGTCTGGGGTTCCCTTTAAAAAGTCATTTTGTTTTATCGGACGTAAACATATCTGACAACATAATGCTATACTACATATAGATGATGTACCAGTCTGTCCTAGGTCTCTAATAAGGCTACAGTGAAATGATGTTTATTCTAAACTCTCCACATAATTAACTGACCCGGCCGGAGTCGGATCCATTTCTCCTCTACTCTTTCTAATCAGCTCTTTTTGACAATAATGTTATTGCACAGCATGTTATGACAGTGTGATGGATGACTGTGTTTTTAGGCAGTGCTAATTCATAATTTCCTCAAAGTTCAACTTCTCCCTCTCAAAGAATCTATACAAGTCTCTGTAAGAAAAAAAAAAAGAATAGTGCCAGTAGGACCCTTTCATGCAAAACACGGCCTATTGATATTAAAGGGTTTTGGCAGGAGATGCAGGTTCTGGTTCCAGGCCGATAATGGGCTGCGAGCAGCTCTGGCAGCAGCGCGGCCTCTGCTCCGCGCTCCCCGAAGGGCTTGTCCGGGGTGCCGCTCAGGCCACACAGAGGTTGAGGGGCTGTATCGCTTTTGCCTGCGCTGGACCGATCAGTCTGACACCTCATTAAAGACCCGGGCTTCCGAAGCCACACGCCGTCCCCCGCTGAGCTGCTGCTTCAGCTCCTGATCCGGTTTCACTCAGCCCTCACCGCAGTGCAAAGCATTCAGGGTATTTTTTCCTGCCGCGACGAGAGCAGTAATGCTCCAGAGAGGCTTGACTCACAAGTTTTATTATTCCACTCTGGCGTACAATCCAGTCTTTTTATCCAGTGGCTGTGACCTCCTTGCTTGTTGGTTTGTGTGCAGGCGCGATCGTGTGGAGGAGTGTGTGTGTGTGTGTGTGTATGTTAGCCCTCCGAATGAATGAGGATTTAAATATGTACGCTTTGCCCTACACTTGTCCTGCTCCGGTTCACTTCACTCATGGCTCATAAGCCTGTCCCTGTGCCTCATATCGTCTCACCGTGTCCGCCTCCTCTGCCCCATGCAGGCCCTGCTGTGTCGGGGTTGGTCTGGGGTCGCCCGCGTCGCGGCGGACCAGCAGTTTTGGCCCAGTCTTAGTCAGACTGTGCTTCTGAACCGTCCCTTTAAGTTCCATTTGTTCTCTTTTCAGTTTAGTGCCAGTGAATCTGCTTCTCTTAGTTTTGACTGCATCATTGAGTCAAAATTTTCAGGCGGATTTGGTTTCGTAAGACGTCTCTCTTTGCTTTGTCTCTCCCTGGGTTTTTATCGGGGTCGACGGAGTGAAAAGAAAATTTGGATTTAATATTTTGCGGCACATGAAAAGTTGGTTTAAAATGTGTCATATCGATGGATGCTCAGCCTCCTCTCTGCCTCTCCTCTCCTCACACTCCTCCTTACGTTTTGTTCTGTGTCGTCCTGTCACTCTTCCCTCAGAAAAAAAACACATGTTTGGCAATGCTCTTTCTTTCCCTCTGTGCATCTCCCTGCCTTTCTTCTCCTGCAGTCTCCAGTCTGATTTTTATTTTGGGTCACACTGGCTGAAAGCTGCTGTGTCTCTGACTCCTCCTGCTTTGTTTGCCAACACATCTCGAGCCCAGAAGTGTTTGACAAAACAAAGAAAGACGTATGGTTATCATGGCGACCGGGTCTTTACTTTACTTGAAGTTTCAGCTCCTCGGTTTTATCATGAATGTCTTCGGGGGCCGAGCAAAGTTTTGAAGAGAAATGGTCTTTGTTGTTGCTGCCTCAGGTTTAGCTATGAAATATTAAGATTGGGAAAATGTGACTGGGTGTTTTATGGAGATGCCAAACTAACAAGTAAACAGTAAATCACCGGCCTCTGTGACCAGACCTTTATCAAAGAGTGGTCCTGTGTGTCTCCACATATGACTCCCAGACAAAAACACATTTATAAGCCCCTGTCTTAAGAGACCCTGGAGGCTCCACCGTGGTGCACTGGGTACGTCAAGGTTATTGAGGCTTGTCAGTAGACGGCTTAATATTTACCTCCAGCACTGGGGTCAGATGCAGGTCTGGAAAAACCCCTTTGCCTCATTTAAACGATTCAGGATGATTAACAAGGCCTGGAGCTCAGACTGAGTGCAGCCATTTTTGACTCGCCTGTGTTTGTCTTAAACGATTTGAGTGTGGTTAAGACACAGAGTCGCATAAAGTGACAACTAAGATTCGACTGCAGTGTTTTGAGCAGCCTAATTTAAAAAAACCTGCTCGGACAAGAGACGGGGAACTCACAAATCCCCCAGTTCCTCTCGCTCTTTGCAAGGAGCTGGCATCTCGTCGCCGTTGGTATTTGCTCTACAAACAATCGCACACAGGCCTGAATCTGCTTCTCGCCATCGGAGACAGAGATGCCCCAGTGGAGCAGAACCTGTCGGAAAGAATCTGTCTGCTGCACACAACAAAATGAAAAACAGCAGCTCTCCCACAACAGATGCTGACGCATATTCCCATAATGTCCAAGGAAGCCTCATTCACAAGGTAGTAGCAGCTTTACATGTTAAAGCCCCCCCTGTGGTTTCTTAACATCATTCACTGACCCTCTGACTATGCTGGTGACCAGTCCGGAGTGAATTCCCTGCCTCATGGATTGGCTCCATCTCCCCCCATGACTGTTTTTACATTTTTAACAGTTTTAAATTCCAGCCAAATGTAATGTTCCCAACAGACCACAACTCCTTGTAGTATTTGATTTTTTTCGCTGAGAAATTAGACCACTATAAAATACAGAACATAGCAGTGGGTTTTGCTGGGTTCGGTTCAACGAGACTATCCCAAGTTTGCCTGTGGTCCTTTTGGGGTTAAACTGGGCACAGCCGGGGGTAGGGGGCTTAATTCCAACTGGTCCCACCTGTGCCTTTTGATGGAGAGCGTGTCCTTTGCTCCATTGTACCACGCAGTGCACCTGTGTGAACGTTTCTCAGTCACATCTACTTTCTACTTTAATCTCTCCCCCATCTGTCGGACACTGAACTTCCTGCAGTAGCATTTTCTGTCCGGTCAGTCATTGCATTAGTTCCACTGGCAGCCGAGCGCACGACTTTTTAAGTGTTCTGCTCGAGGCATCAGCCATAATTTCCATGCAAGCTTGGAAGAACTGACCATTCTCTCAGTGTCCATAACCGGGGCGACCACAATTTACCACTCATGCTCTGTGGCGGCAGGCTGCAGGGCCAAGGAAAAATGAAGAACTTCTTAATCCGAAAACTACAGAGTAGAAGACCTGAGGGAGCCCGCAGGATCAGAATACCCATAAAATTGAAATTAACAGGGCAGAACACTCATTTCATAAATCTATTAGCACTAAGCATTTGGCCTGAGACATTCCAGGAAGGGGATCTCATAATGCATTATGTGCTATCTGTGCTCATTTTTTTTTTTTTTTTTTTTCCCATCATGCCCTCAATAGGAACACATGTCCGTCCCTCGGGGTGTTGCCTGTCCACACAAGTTAACCTGCCTGCTGCTGTCGTCATGTCAACAAAACCCCACAGGCTAAAACAAGCCTTTCCTTTTCCTCCCTCTCCTTCACTGCCCCTATAAGACCCCCTCATCCGAACCCTCGTTCAGGCCGTGCCCACGTTATTTATGACCTCATCCCAGCTCAGTGCACACATTCAGGTGTGTTAAAGACTCTTTGTTCGCACTCTGCGGAGCCTTTGTCCTCATTAAATGCACTCGGCTCACTGCTCCATCTCTAAAAGTCTGGAGATTCCGACCTTGGAGGAACGGGGGACCTGAGGCTCACTTCCTCCCCCAAATCTTCCCGGATCTTCCGCTCCTTTTCGGCCGCAGATGCTTTGGCTCTCGGTCTAAAAACAACGTCGCCCCACGCTTTGCATGATGGGAATCTTCATGCGCGCAGCAACGGGAGGAAGTCCTGTCTCCATGCAGACTCGCTGCGGTGAGACTTCACCTGTGAATCACGCCGTGATGCATCCAGTCGGCTCCCAGCTGTACCAGACGCTGTTGATCTGCAGATCTGGGAAAGGAGCTTCTGTTTTGCCTGCATAATTACAACCTCAGATCAGACGAGCGTCGTGTTGCGAAACACACGTATTACATGTGAAACATATAGAATTAGTGGGAGGGGCCCTCCGTCGTGATGACACTTTTATTTGAATTCAGGTGGGTACAAATAAAACAGATGGCGGATTTTACAAGTTGTTTGTGCTCTTGTTTTGACAGTGACTCATTCAGAGGTATGTTCAAGGTGCCCTCTGTCAAACGCCTGCTGCTTCGGGCTGTGTGTACGTGTGTATGTGTGTGTGCGCACGTGTATATGTTTTGGAATGGGTCCAGCCGGTCCAGTTAGGGAAGACCAACATGCTTACCAGTGTGCTGATCTTTATCAGCGTCATGTTGAAATGAGACGCGCTGCTGTTTCCAGCCCGATTTACCGACGAGATAACGAACAAGCTCTGCCTGGCACACAGCGCCCGGTCCTCCACCCGCCGAGGCCTGGGAGCCCTGATCCCCGTCCGATCTAATCAGAATGAGGGGAGCGTTTATCAGCATTCACTGCTTGAGCTTTGAGGAAGCAAATTGGATTGGAAAAGGCGCCGAAAAAGGGAGATGCATGGGGGAGCACGGAACAAAAAACAAAGATAGGTAGGAAATTAGATACGAGATTGGAGTTTATTATCTCCAGCGGGATGGGATGAGCCTTGAACTGTAAGCTAATTCAGTGAGGTGCGCTGGAGTGAAGTCGTGAGGAGATAAACCTTTAATAACTATTTGCGTGTGTGTGTGTGTGTGTGTGTAGGTCACGGCCTCCTCCCCTCTCGCTCCATGCATCCTTGACACCGTCGCCCTGCTCCGGGCCCCTGGAGAATCAGCCAGACTTGATACGCACGCTGATATCGGCAATGTAATCTGGGAGAAACACAGGATCTGATTTGATTTGGAATGGGCTTTTGTAGGCTAATCCAGATTAAACTGGATAGAGCCTGTTGTTCAACTGATATCCAGGCTTTAGGTTGATCATATCGTATCACATGATAAGATATGATCGGACGTGTATTAATTAATGTTCGGCTTTAATACATAATGATCCATCGTCTAACAATGAGATCATATTTGTTCAATCAAGGATGACAAGTGACACTAAATAATCCATCCAGGTCACCAATCACACCCGATAAAGTCGAATCCACTGCTGCACCAGTACAATCACAGTTTAGGTCCTGATCTTTTCTCTGTGTATAAAGTTTACTTGGAGTCTGCCTCTCATATCTCCTATTATCTCCCCTTGAAGCTCCGAGGTGTGACTCTAATTCTGTTTTGACACTTCCTCTTCACCTGCCTCAAGTTCATTTTGCCAACCGTTCCTCTCCACCAAACAAATAGTCTCACTCTGCACCCCCGGCTGCAATTTTTTTTTTTTTTTGCCCGCTATCTGGCTAAGGAAGAGGAAACTGAGCCTGAGCGCACCAGCAGCCTCAAAGCTATTTTCCCTGGGACAGCGCTCCCTAAGCCCTGTAATCTTTCCTGTAATGGTTTGAGCTCGTGCTGGTTTTCATGTGAATATGAGGTTGTATATGTGTTTTTTTTTTTTTTCCTCAGTAATTCTGTGCTGTGAATATGAGATGGAATCATTATTTTAAAACCCATCGAGACAAAAGATGGGCTAACAGATAAGTGATTAGCTGTGGCTTCAGCAGGTACCGAACCCTGATCCTCGCGGCAGCAGCCGTGACACGATCCATTCAGCGAGCTTCGGGGAAAGGGGAGCTTATCGCTGACCAAGTGACCTCGAACACGGTGCTACCACAAGAGGGGGATGGTGAGAGAGGGGCTGGGGTCAGACTGCACAGATCACAGGGATTAGTGTTGTCTGACAGATGCTATGATTTCACTTAACCTCCTGGCACTAAGCTATTAGCAGCAGCAGGATTAGGTCACGGTGTTTCTCCACTTCCTGTCTATGTCTTCGTTCTTGGATATACATGAACATGAGAGGATTCTTTTTCAAATGTCTGGGCTGATTTGATTTTCTCAACACGGTAATATGCATTAATAATTTGCAGTTTTATGATGAACAGTATGTTTATTTGAGCGTTGTATTTGAGAGTATAGGTATGAATTGTGCGATCCACATGCTCGGAGACACCGCTCCCTCTGTGGTTTTTGGATTTTTTGGACATAATCACTTTCTTTGTTAACACTGATCAGGATCCTTCATCTGATGTCACTTTCACTCACTGGAGGGAAATTGGAAACAGAGGGACGTGTTGTGAAAATATGGGTCAGCGTCTGAAATGAGTTGCAGGCCTCTGAGCCCATGTGACACGAGTCGCAGACGCAGGCGGGCGGCCCACATTCCAAAAGACGGGACAGTGCAGTTACTGAGAGATTATTCTGTTCATGATGAAGAGATGAGGCTTCAGGTGTCGTCTGTAGTGTCGCCAGCTCCGACAGTAGCCGTCTCACGAAGTCTTTGAAGAACCAACCACATGAAGGAGCACGAGGGCTCCAGCAGAGCCTTCTCATGTGATCGTTTCGAGAAGAGCACAGGGACGATTTCTGTGAACGACGGCGTCCAGGCCTCAGCGGTGGGACGGCGATTTGGAACTTCGCAGTTAGCTGCGGGCGACGGAGAACAAAGAGCAGCCACTGCCGTATGTGGGTCAGTGTGTGTGCATCGAAGATCCTAATGAGGCTAAATATCATTTCTGAGGTCAGAGTGAGGTGTGAACCCTTGCAGTGTGTTCCTCTCTTTGCTTCACTTCCTGCTGGGTCAAGAAAAACCCCACGTGCAGCTCCTCTTCCTCTGGGCTTGAGCAGATCTCACAACAGCGTGAGAGAGAAAACGCTCGTACAAAAAATGGGAAAGGCTTTCCTCCTCTTTTTAATGAAGCCCAGACTTCGGGGCCATGTGCCACTCTGTTATTCTTCCCTCTATCTGACCACTGGGTAATTCCCAGGTCCAGCTGGGATCTCTTCAAAAAAACATTGGCTACCAATAAATAGAAAATTGGACCTGCTGTGCCAACGAATTACATAAGAGAGGCCTCAGGGCAGCTGCAGGCTGGTTGGGGGCCTTCGTCTCTCCCCTCTGATAAACCACCGTCACCCTGGAGGCGTGTGGCAGGCTCGGCCCGAACAACCGGATCAGCCCTGATGAATTCAAACCCTGAGTGTTTGTCGGTGAGGGAGAGAAACGCGGAGATAATGAGACTTTGCATTTATTCGTATTTATTGTGAAAGTCATCGAGGTGTGTGTGCATGTATCTCAGTGTTTGCTGTCAGTTTGCAACCCTTACGCCGAGGCCCCGTGAGCCTGAGGCAAATGATCTAATATGAAAACAGTCAAATTAGATGCTGGGTCTTGGTGAAAATAACTTTTTTAATTGGGAAAAAAACCCAGCAAAACTTCATCCAGGAAAGCCATATCCATTGTCGTGCAGCCTGCCTTTCCTCTGGTGGTGTCGAAGCTCTGCACCGTGTCTTTTAATCCGGTCATCATCCACCTACAGCTGTGTGTTTGCTCTGCTGTCCTCCATCAAACAGCCTCTCAGTCCCCCTCCCTGATGCTGCTAATCTGCCCGTTTTTCTCTTAACTCCGGAGCAAACGTCAAGAATCCCAGGCTCCTCCTGAGCCGCTGGTCTGAGTAATGACGGTGCTGCGCGGACGTCGGGGGGGGGGAGATGACAGCAGTGAGCGTCTCGGTGTCAGCAGGCTCGCCGAGGCCGTGAGATGACGGCTTAAGTGCGTCGTTTACCGCAGCAGCTTCACATGCTGGCAGCTCGAAGTGGACACGAGTGGGATTCTTAAAGTCAAAGCTCACAGTCAAGAATGAGACAGACAAACAGCCAAGTGAAATAAATTGCACACAGCAAGTTCGATAGATGTGTTCAGGGAATAAACCAAACTGACATTGAAAGTGGAAGAGGAGAAATCCACCTTTAAAATAATTAACATTCATTAATTGGTAAAAGCCCCCACTGTTATTGCCTGGGGCCAACCCACACGTCCAAAAATGATTTATACGCATAAATTATTTCCTTTGCTGCTCGTTTAGCAAAGCATCCACAAGAGGGCAGCACACAGTCCCCTGCAACCGCACAGTTGGCAACAGTGGAAGAAGTCGTAATATTGTTCTTCTTAAGAAAACAAAAAATTGGCTTTGTTTTAAACGGCAGTGGTCAAACCCACTGACTCACCAAGTTCAGACATCGCCGAAATTTCTTCCAAGTTTCTTCAGGCATCTCGCCTGAATCAGTGGACACACTGCCCCCCCGCCGTTTCTGGTGGTACTGCCCGGGTTTCGTCTGGCGTCCGTATGCATTATGCATCCATTCATGTAGATGTATCTGGCATTGACTTTGTTGTTACAACAAAATGACCTGTCACCATCAACAGTTCACATTAAGAAATGATTGTGTTTGTACAATAACCCCAAACAAAGGCCTGGGCCCCTGCCAGGGACGTCATTAACACCATTCGTGAAAAGCGTCTTGAAAACACAACCGAGTTCACTTTGTACTTTTAATTTCCAACATCACACACTGTCATCAAAGCAGCACACTAGAGTATAACGGCCATATGCTTTTTTAACTCCATGTGTTGACCAACAGGGAAACAATACAAAAAAGCCACAGATGAAGTGATGATGATAAACTGGCAAATATGAACATAGGTTCCATGTGTCTGCTGGAGCGCTGAAGGAAATAGTTCAGGTCCAGATCCTGAGTGGGAATATTGAAAAACACAGAAGACGACATAGGAAACTGGATGATAATTGACTTGATTTCAGATTTCATTTTACTTTTCGATGTAAAACACTTGATTAATCTGACTTGAAAACACACATTTGATTTGGAGGAGGGTTGAAAAGTGACAACAGGAAAATATAATGAGAGAATATGCTCCACTCTCTCCTCGCCAATTCCCCCTCCCTCTCTCCTAATCACTTATTAAACGTACTTTCATCTTTGTAATCACGGCGCTCGGCTTTGCTGCCAACACGTTTATTTCTAATTGATTTAATGACGAGGTGGAGAATGCTCTTTTTATGCTTGTTAGTCCAACAACACTGTTTAACATAAGGACCCCGGAGAATTGTTTTACGTAGCAGTTGACAAGCAGCGACACGATTTAAAAAAAGAAAAAAAGAAAAAAAAGCTTTAACATTGTTTCTGCTTTAATGGTGAATAACAATTGGGTGTTTTAACACAATTCCCACGCTTGTAAAAATATTTATTGATGTCGAATGAAAGGATTTTTCTAAGCTCTGCGTTTTTAAAGAAAACCCGTGGGACTCATGAAACAGCGGCAAAACAAAAATAATAAAATCTATCGCTCCGTTTCTCAGAAGATCCTTCTCTTTCTCGGCTGTCGCGCAACCTGCCAAACAGGAAGTCGCAGTTGCTCAGCGTTTTGCTGAGGTTTTCACGGCTCCTCATTAGAACCGATGCATCCTGAGTCCATTCGGAAGACCCACAGCTGCAAACGGAGTGCATAACACACCACAGACAGCAACTGGGAGGCCTCTGGTGAACGAAGCAGAGCAGGAGACGACGTAAATTGTCAGTGTCGGGCTCTAGAACTGTAAACATCGTGGCTCCCGGATGTTCCTCCTTTGTTTGTGTGGTGCTGAGGTAGAGCTTGGGCGAGTGGCTGAAGTATTTTGGAGGAAATTAGCGTGTGTTTGTATGTGTGTGTGTGTTTGTTGGCATAAAACCAGCCCAGAAGGCAGATTCTTTAGGCTCGTCAAGGTCAGCATCCTCACCGGGAAAGCAACAGCTGCTGAAATGTTGGGCACTGCGGAGGCCGTGTGCAAATACAAAGAAAAGTAAACACAGGAGGAGGAAGAAATAACCCAAAACCAGAATACCTCTCGCTCTGTTTGTCTGGGTTCATATGAAAGCTGTGAGTAAAGACGTAAACGTCAGCCAGACAACAGACTAATTCTCATCTCAGTTTTCAATCCACAAACACTGAAGTCGTGCCACGGATAAAAACAAAATCCAAAACCATAAAGACAGAAGTGATAAAGTGATAACATGTGCTTGCTGCAAATATATCTGAATCAATAGGGAGTGTGTCACTCCTCCTCTCTGCTGCACAGCCCAAATAGAGGACTGTTTGTCCCAGGACTCAGCAGGTACCGTCTGCAGCTCCTGAATTATTGAACTTGTTTACTGGAACTATTAGAAGAAAAGGGTTGTAATCCGCCTCGGAGGTAAACAGAGAAGAATTCTCACTGTGGTGGCGTCAGCTCGCAGTGAGAGGGTTCTTGATTCGAAACCCGGTCTGGTCAGAATCTGTCTGTGTGGGGTGCACTGTGTTTGCATCCTCCCGGTACTTCCTGCCACAGTCAAAACACGTCCACAGGGAGACGTGGACTCTAAGTCAGCCGTTTAAAGTGAGTGGGAATGGCTGTTTGTCTCCGCGTGTCAACCCTGTGAGCGTCTGGCGTCCCCACTGTTAGGACAAGTGGTATGGACGGATGTTTTCTGAGACTCTGGCCAAGCACGTTTATAACATAGAGGTTTTCAGATGTTTTCAGATTGTGATCCGAGAAAAATCCATTCCCAGACCCTGCAGACACAACGTAGCCCTCTAGAAAACAGTGTCTCTCTGTCCACTCCATCACTGAGACATCCATCTGCATCTGTCTGTGGGTGTCAGATAATCCATAGACTCCACGCTTGTGCTTAGTGACTGTTAGGGAACCAACAGAAACGGCTCTGGAAAGACTCATAGGTTTGAAACTGCAGTCATTCATAAAACAAGTTAATTCAAAGAAGGAGGCATGTTCAGTTCAGGCAGACATTTCCAAAATTATTTTATTAGAATGTCGCATTAAACTTCCTTCTTTTTTTTTTTCTTTTTCTTTAGCATGCAACACAGGTTCAGTGGTCCACCAATTAAAGACCAAATTAAAATTCAGAGAAAAAAAAAATACTGTCCGATACATAAAAGGCCTGACCTGATGTTAGTGACGCAGTATTTGTAAATCATCACTCTGGGTAGGAGGACGCGCTGTATCTCATTTTGAGCTGGGCTGCGGGATGGAGAGCTGCTCCCCGCTCGGGGATAGGATTTACTTCTCCAGGTCTGTTGTTCCCATAATGCAGCATGATGAGGATGGAGGCAGCGGCGTGCCAGGATTCAGCTCGGCGCTCCAGCTTTTCGCCTCCGCCTGCTCTCCTGCCAAAGCAGAACCTTTCACATGGTGCCCTGTCTTAACAAGATGAGCTGCTCGGGGGTGGTAGAGTTCCCACCGAGTCCACACGCCAAACGCGATTGCAGATTCTTGCTGCAAATTAAGCCCCGACTTTTATATGACACAGCAAATTCTTCGGTTACACACGGTTAACTTCGTACTAGCGTATTTGAAGCGCTAGTTTTTGCTCAACTGGTAACAGATTGGTTACAACTGTGTTAATAATTCCCATGGAGCCCAATTAGTCATGCTCCGCCAGCGTTTTGTTCTCATAAACGCTCACTGGAACAAAACGTTGCACGCGGTTGTAACTTTTGAAGACAATTCTTGCACCGGTGAGGATATTCCCTCAAGTGATTATTAACAGGATACTTTGGTGCACACAACACCTCCAGGCCCGGAGCTGTGAGTTAAGAGTCCTCGACCGAGACGATGAAGATCCACCCGGTCGGGTTGGATTTAGCGACGGGTGGTTGCTTGTCCTTGAGTCTTTGACATCGTGGGACTAGTTTGTCTAGTTCAGCAGACTTGGGTAAAATGTTCAAGACCCACTGACGTGTTCTCGGATACTGAATCCTCCTCTGAAGAGCCACGTTTTAGCCCGGACTATTCCAGTCCCCTCTTCCTCTCATTCAGTTTTATGAATAGCTGTCTTTGGTGATAGTCCTGATCCCTCAGTTCCGCCTCGTATTAGAACCTTCCAGCTCCTCCGAAGGCCAAACCCACATCTCCAAGGAAATATCTTCTGTGCTGTAAGTCTTTGGACTGGCTCATCTCCTGATATCTGGTTGACACATTGGATCCCTCAGAAGCCAAGACTTCTGTCTCGCGTGCGTGTTTTCCTCTTTCCAGAACTGCCGATACGGCAGATATAATGATGGTGTCCCGTTTCCTCAGTTGGAAGAATTATGAGTTGTAAGTTCCTGTGGATCAACCCCGTTGATAGTTGTCCTTTAGTTGCCTTGGAGCACCGTTGACTTTCCATCCCAGCGTGTTTCTGTGCAGCCAGCAGATTTTGTTTACCCAGATTATTATTATGATTTTACTTTCTTCTTCTTGTTTCTATCCCAGCACTGAGTGCGGTCTTTTTATGGTTACTATAAAAGGTTGGAGTTTGCTTTGAGGCTGTCTTGGTGCGTTCTCGCGCCAAAGCCACAGCAGATGTGCCGCTTTTGTTCGTCATTACCGAGTGGCAGCTGCCTGGTCCTCGGAGCAGCCCGAACATTTCACAGACACGATGCGTGAGTGAAAGCTCGTCCCTCTAATTAAGTAAATGCTCCGGGTTTAGCTTCTCATGTCAGCAGAGGAAACGGCCCGACGCTGTATTTCGGGTGAAAGTATAATCTATTTCTGCTGGTCTGGTGATATCGGCCGTCCAGGAACAATGGCTCGAGTAAGTGTTTTGCCAGCAGAAATACACGCGGATGCAGTGGAAAGCAAAATGTCTGATGATTCAGACGCTCTCGTTCGGTCAAATTCCAGCCGCGTGCGAAGCTCAGACTGAGGTTTTGGCTGCTGGGAGGGGGAGGCCCCAGAGCCACTTAAAAACTCATCCAGGCTTGTGGACACCTTATTTACCTCTAAGGACAGCAGCAACGCACAGAGGAGGTCCCCTGAGGACCACACGTACTTGAGTTGAGGGCCCACGTGATGAGAGAACGTCCCTCAAACTTCAGGCTGGATCCTTTTTGAGTTTAGTCTTTGCAAGTGGAGCCGCCTTGTTCTTATTTTGCGATGGGAATAATTGAAGGTGGGAAACTATTTATGAGATTTTGATATCATGCAACACCAGTGCTTCTACCCTGCTGCTGGAAACGAGGCCTTAGAGACGGCTCTGTTCCCTCCCCTCGACCCTCAAGCACTTTATCTTTCCCACATCTCTCATGGTTCGGCTTCATTTTTTGACATCGGTTGCTTTCGACGCTGCGGTTTGTGTTGTGTCAGCGTTCCGTTGTTTTTGCCGCCGTCCTCGTGCGCGGTCTCCACCATCGCTGTCGCCCGGGGGGCCGCGCATTCACTTTTTATCTGATCAAAATAAAACCACTTCATCCCCCCCACACACACACACACACAGACCCAGGTCATATGTTTCCAACAAATCACATGGGGAGGTTTCTGCGGGTGACAAGAGTTGTATTCATTTGCAGTTGTTTAGACATGCGGTGCCCTCTTTCCCCGCTCGCTTTTGATCTCACACACAGAAATCACATGCAAATGTTCTCTGACAGAGCTTTGCTGCCGAGAACTAGATGTCAACCTAAAAGAAAAAAAAAAAACAAAACACGGAACTCCCTCTCAGACAAACCCAGTCGGACAAGGACACAGAGACACAGAAGGGAAGCGGATGAAGAGACAAGCTGAGCCCTAAATGAATTGTCAGGCTGCATGATGATTAATGGGACAGGCTGTCAATCACTTCGCCGCACAGGCAGACTTTGACCAGAATCACAGAACCGGACTGCTGAGAAAATAAAGAGGAAATATGCACCAGAGCATTTAAGAAACCAAAACGCTTTTGTGCTTTTCGAACCGAATGAACCCATCTGCTTCCCTAATGACACATTATCAAGCTGAACTTTTGAACCTGAGAACCCAATCCGTTTCCCACTCTTATCACGTTTCAGCCGCAGAGGAAGCACTCCCGTGTTTGCATGTGTTGTGACAGACTGCCGTCGGATTCCAATTAGTCCCACAATGCAACAGGCAGGCCGACCTGTTTGACAAGATGCAATCAGTCTGTCAAAACTCCACAGGTGACGGAAGGACACGTGGCAGCGGAACAATGGCAGCAGTGTTATCCGCCTTCCGCCTGTTTTGACACAACATCTCATTCCGTTGCTACTCGCTGTGCGTTTATGTGTTTTTTTTTTTTTTTTTAGGTCGGGGCACACGCCTCCTCCTCCGTGTGCGTCTTTGGTGGACGCGAGCTATGGCGGTTTGCTTTTTGAAACACTGGTAATACCTGGCGTCCGAGGACATACCCCAGGACCTTCTTCCCTTCCCTTGTCGTGTCATAAAGCACACATCTGGTTTCCTAAATGCCAGGCAGCATTTCCACCCTGTAATGCCCACTTATGCTCCCTGCACATATGAAAGAGCTCATGTTTACTACAGATTTAATTTTTTGGCAGAGACTCCCCAGCCTGATTCTAGGGAAAAGTAGGGATAAATTATTCAGGCAGCGTTGGGAGTCGTTACCCAGAGTCTATTCTGAGAGTGAGTTGTGCTCAGCAAGCACTTTAAGGAGATGAAAGAAATCAGTGTTATTTCTTTCTTATTTATTTATTTATTTATTTATTTTTCATATTTTGTGGGTTTTTGCTGGTTTAGCTGGCACCTTGCTCATAGGAATCCTGTTCATTACACCTTCAGGTTTGCTCTGATCACAAGGGGTACAGGATGCTCTATGAATAACATAACATGTGCACGTGAACGTGGAGGTGCTTGTGAGTCCGTTTTTTTTTTTAGGGAACGTATTGAACCCAATCACATGGAGCGTACACGTGCTGATTTTTTCCGACATTCAGTCCTCAAATTTTTTTCCAGTTGATTGACATGATCCCCCAGGGGAGGAGATACCTCATTTTTTCACTGCTTTGGCATATCACTACTTCAATAAGTAGAACCTGTGGCCCGACCAAGGCCCGAAATGAGAGTGCAGGTTGATCATTTCCCAGTTATTTGAAGAGGAAAAAAAGGTATCTGCCTTTGCCTGTGCGTCAATTAATGCCAAACCTCAGGAGATGTAACTCAGCTCATCCCCCCCTCGGTTTCCTCCCCGTCGTGAGCGTTTTGCTCAGTAATTGTTTACATCTGCCTTGTTCCAAAAAAGCTGTTGCTGGGGTGAAACCCCCCCCCCCCCAAAAACGTCTCAAGTCCCCGCTGGCCCCTGGATGCTTTGGCACGGGATGAGAGGAGCCATGCAAAGCTCCAGCCAAGCTGCGCTGCACTGCAGCAACACTTGTGCTCTCACTGAAGCTGGAGTCCTCTCATCAAGGTCACTTGTTTTTTGTTTTTTTTTTGTATTACTTTCTAACTTTAGTATATCAGTATTCATGAGCGGCCCCTACTGTATTCCATCTCTCAAATTGTCCCACCTGGGCTCCCTTTTCTTTGTCGGACCGTCGTATTTGTCGTTTTAACACCAAACGCACTTGCCCCTGGGTGTGTTGCTCTTAATTTTAAGGTGTGGTGATGCTCACTCTGCTTGTTGGGCAGGAAGATCCGCTTGTACGCCAAGTGAAAGTTTTCCATCTGCCGAGAGGTGCTCATCCATATCCGCCGCCGAGAGAACCAGCAAGATGGAGCAGACCTGGTGTTTAAAGGCAATGGGACACAAGGCTGTGGTTGATTCATTGCTTGTTCCACCCAAAACACAATTAAGAGACAAAGTACAACCCTTTAATTGTGGAATTACCACACTGACCTTATTTCTCCACCAGCATAATGGAAAAAGTGAATCTGGACACGTGCTAATTGAAGTCGCAGCATGCACTTAGATCATTAAAATGTGGCCCATGATGCGGTACAATAAATGATTTATGATCCAGCCCGACTGTACCAGATTACAGTGCAACACAGAACATGCCGGAGACCTCACAAGAAGGGAAGCTGGACAATAACAACTCTCCATATCCCAGCACCCGCTGAGATTTCCTGACTTTTTGCTGTTTGCCTCTTGTTGTCGCTCAGTGCCGCAGTCTGACAGGTACTGATGGCAGCAGCCTGCGCTCAGAAGTCTTTCTTTTCTGACCTCAAAGAGAAATCGGCTCCCGGTTTGTTGCATGGGACAGTCCATTTTCCGTATTCCTGACAGCCGCTGGTTTGATCCACTTCCCCGGCTCACCCCTGACAGCTGCGCTGACAGGAACTCTGTATAAATGTGTGCCGGAATGTGTGAATGTGACTTTTCGAGTTGGGTCCATTTATTGAAAATTAATCCAGGCAGGAAAAAAAAAAAAAAAAATTACAAACACATAAAAAATGACCAAGCTGACCTTTGCTCGTATGCTGCAATGCATGGGTGGAGCTGTGAGTTGGAAAAGCCCTTTTCTGTCTTCAGGGAATTAGTTTTATTGTCTCTCTCACGCCGAGACATTTACAGCCCTCTCGATTTTCTCCCCGGCCACTTGGAGCGGGATAAAAGAAGTCATCTCCACTGGGGCATTGCAGCGCTGAAAACGTGGGAGGGAAGTGGGAGCAGGAAAGAATGTGGAGGAGTTCCAACGCTCGCTGCTCAAACGGTCAAAAACGCCTCCTTCTCCCCCTCCCACCTCTCCCCCTCTGCCTTCCTTTTTCTCTCCCAATTCCAATTAGAGTCTCTGTGTTTCAAAGCCATGACATTAAAGGCCAGTATTGACAAATCCTCAAGATAAGATTTTTTTTTTTTTTTTTTTTTTAAACCACTTTGCTTTGTCTGTCCTCACCTCAGGATCCTGTCCCCCTCCATCATCGTCCTCACCCCCTGCTGCTCAAACGGTCAAAAACGCCTCCTTCTCCCCCTCCCACCTCTCCCCCTCTGCCTTCCTTTTTCTCTCCCAATTCCAATTAGAGTCTCTGTGTTTCAAAGCCATGACATTAAAGGCCAGTATTGACAAATCCTCAAGATAAGATTTTTTTTTTTTTTTTTTTTTTAAAACCACTTTGCTTTGTCTGTCCTCACCTCAGGATCCTGTCCCCCTCCATCATCGTCCTCACCCCCCTGTTGGGGCAGACAGTTTGGTTTACACTGGAGCTTGAAGTTTATAAGTTTGGATCAAAGTTGTGGCTCTGCGTTCCGCCGTCTGACTTTGTGGTGACTGATTAAATGGTTTTTTGTGAAAGATGAAGTGTGGTTTTCAGACTGTCGACGACAGAATTCAGCTGCAGGCCATGCTCTTCGAGAGCCAAAGCTCTTTATGCAGCCTCGTCCTCAGATCAAATCAAATATCACTGTAATTTCAGTTTTGAGTTGCAGCAGCCCTGCAGTGCTGTTCTTTCCCAGCCACCCTATCAAGGACATAATTTCCACAGGGAGCGGACACGCCGCTTCACTTTTGCAAATATCCACAGCCCCTCCTTGGTTCACTCGCTCAAATCTCTCAGAAGTGTCCACTTTAACGTCCAGCTGTCACAATCCAGATAAGTGGGGCCCGGCAATATGCTCGTCTGCATGTAGATCACGAATGCTTGTTACCTTCTGATCCCAGCAATAAGCTTGATAACTAGGGCATGCATTTCTCTGGCCCTGGATTTTGCCTCCCAGGACACAGGCTGCCCTAACCCTGAAAACACTGAGAGAAATCATTCTAGATGAATATTAATAAAAAAAAATATTAAAAAAAAGACAATGAAAATAGGAGAAAAGAGTCTGAATGCAGAAAGAGTAATAATAATAATAATTATTATTATTATAATCAGTAGTGAGTACCTTCACTTCCATATTTTATTTCTTTTATCCACATTTCAAGCAGTAAATACTTAATATAATATAATACTTTGAATCCAACTAAAAGTAAGACCTTACTCTTACCAAAGAAGCAAAGTCTTTGTATGTTTGTTTGGGCTTTTTCCTCCGCAGAGCATCGTCACCTCCTCCATCAATATGCTCAGCTTGCTCTGTTCTGTTTCAGCGCGGAAGAATGTGTGGTTTACGCTCACGAACGCGCAACATGTTGTTTCCCTTTAGGGTCCCATTCAAGTGTTGTGATATCTTCATTCACCAAACCACAACTGACGCTGCTTTCATTTCCCGTTCTGCTGCCCACCAACGCAGCCTCGCCGCTTGTCACATTGTCTCGGCCTCCGGCTGCGTTCGCGTCAGAGCCATTGCTGGGTTTTTTTTTTTTTCACGTCAGCCGAGGCTTAATTGTATCCTTCCCTGTGTAATATTGAACCCATTACGACGACAGGGACGTTTCGTTACGAATCAAGGCATGAAAGCGGAGTGGGCTGCAGATGAGCCTGTTCCCTGCTCAGTGACACGTTTTGCATGATTCAGTGTTTGTTCCTGGAAACGTCTCTCGCTCGGAGATTAGACAGTGTTGATGTCTCCCCGAAGGCAGCCTTCCTTGTTTGGAGATAGACGCGTGAACGCACACTCTTACGCTCGCTTACACCCGCCGCTATGATTCACCAGCCGTCAAAAGAAGGCCACGCTTGTCACTTCAGATCTGCCTTGACACAATAACAACGCTCACAACGTCGCTGGCTTTTGTGTGAGCGCCGCTTTCAACGGAGGCCGCGGTGAAACGCTGGGGTTTCCGTCGCGCCGCTGCCGCACGCGATGCCACGCTGAGACAGGGGATTAAGAGACGAATGGAGTCGAAGCTTTGGCCGTATCCTCACCAGTGTCAAAACAGTCCTCCGCATATGGTGCTGTCCCCTCCCGGCCGCGACACGGGGGTCAAGCTGGACACACACAGACGCACTAAGCTACACACACATTTGCCCTCTCGTCTATGTTTCGTCTTCCAGCCAGCAATAATACCACTGAATCTCTTGTAGGGGATTATCCTCGTTCCAAATGTACAACATTGGGACTTTTGTTACTATGCATTACTGCTCTGATCCGTACCACTGTCCCTTGGAAAACATGAGGCGCGCACGGGGGCGTTCTGGGATCTGGGAGTGTGGCTTTAAATAAGTGCACTGGTAACTCCAAGCAATCAGTCAAACATGCATTCCGTTTACTGATCGCTCCCAAGGCGTCCTTTACTAAAGTCACGTGAACCGAGGAGCGGCTCCTTCTGGTGCCTCCTGGTGCTCGCATGCATGTGCGAGTGCTGTAAAACCCCGAATATCTTTCAGGCCGTTTCGTTGGCATTATTGTGGCTCCTCTGATGCGACCACATCACTGACGATCACGAGAGACGCCCCTTCTGGTGTCGGAGCTGTAAAAGGACAGTGCACGAATGTGTGGGACCTCAAATGTTGATCACATGTTGGGCTGGCTGCTGCCTCAAGACCAGAAGGCTCAGGCCTGTAAGTGATGCTGCGTCTCATGTCTCCCAGCCAGTATTTGAAAGGTTAGAATTAGACACACTGATCTATTTGTTGTGTGTGTGTGTGTGTGTGTGTGTGTGTGTGACAGCCTTGGGTCACAGCGGGAGGGGTGCCAGTACCAGTCGGGGCTAAAGTAATACGGCTAGAGAGCAAGGAAAGTGACAGATGGCCATAAGAGTGATGGAGGAGGGATTGTGGGTCGCCAGGGTACTGGGGGCTAGAGGGAGGTGTGTGTGTGTGGGCATGTGGCCATGTGTGTATGTGTGCTGGATTAGTGCATGTTTGTATTCATGCACATTTGCATGTTGGATCTGTGTCAGTATGTGACGGCATGTTGGTGGGGGGGGGGATCAGTGAGACTGGGTAAGCTGCGTGTGTCCAACTGGTCACACGCTCGTCCAGCCCTCTGCGATGCCTCAGGAGACATAGAGACACGGCGGCTCTGCGCGTCTCGGGTAGGGACGGTCCGTCCCCCTCCAGGCTTGGTTGGACTCCTGCGATCCGCTCCGGACGCGTGAAATCTCTCCGCCCCTCGCCGCCATGAAGTGGCTGGCGTCCGTGCGCGCGGCGTTGGCCGGGGGCAGCCGCAGTGCCCCCGCCACCCCTGCTGCCAGCCCCGTGGTTCCCTCCAGGGCGGACGTGCACGCCAAGCAGGTGAGTTATGGCAAGAAAAAAAAAAACAAAAAACCCAATCAATCCTGTCAGCTAACTGCTGGTTTTATATGGTGCTCAGGGCGTCTCAGTCTGTTTGAGCGAGTGTTTTAGTGATTTTTATGCCCCGTCTAATCGCTCTTGGATTTTAATCAAAATGAAAATGACTGCTGTTCTGCATAGACGAGGCGTGTGTGTGTGTGTGTGTGTGTGTGTGTGTGTGCAACCTGCTCACTGTCCAGACCTGCACAAAGAGAAGCTGTGAATATGGATGAATGTATTTTTGCTTGGATCTCCCACTTCCCTGTGTTTACACTGAATCAGTCCTTAAGTGTGCGATATACAAACACAATAAAAACTGCAGCGACATTTTCTCAAGGTCTAATTTGTAAACATTGTTGGAAAGTAAGGGGCGGAGAGCAGATACGGAGAGGACGGGATCGTGTGTGTGTGTGTGTGTGTGTGTGTGAAGCCGCAGAAGGACTTTAAATCCCTCGCTCTGACCTCGCGCTGCATTGACCCTGCGGCGGTCGTTGGGCAGCGCAGTAAGCCGCCCACTGCCCGGCCCTCGATGCTGTGGATGATGAGGGGTGGAGCAGGAGTTCAACAGAGGGGGGGCAACACACACAAACACACAAGTGCAGATACAGTTTGAATGGGGTTTCAAGCGCGTCACACAGAACCGATGGCAGCCTGCGCTGGCGCGCGTGCAGAATGTGAAAAGGTGGAGGAAGCGCGTTTCCTCATCTGTAATGGCTCCCTTGCCTGTGGATGGCAAAAGTATGTGAACAGCTGAAAGCAACTATCAGACTCAAATGGCTTTGCCCATTACCCCTTCCTCTTCAATCTTTGCTGCGGCTTTGGCGGCTTGCTGCCCTCGCTTGTATTGAAAATGTTCAGACGATTGGAGACGAGTGATTACTTCCTCGTCCCGGGGCCCAGACAGGATTCTGCGGGGGCCACGGAGTCAGAGACTTGTGTGTTCCGTAATAGCAGATAATGACGGCGGCGTAATGTTGAATCACCTAATATTTACAGCAGGAACGTCTCTGACCGAGCCCCCGTGATTAATGAGCGGGTTGCGCCCCAATCATCCTGTTTTACAAAAATCGCGGCGTCGAGACGTCGTGTCTTTCCTCAAACAACCGCACCGCGGTGACACACGCGAGATGAAGAGGCGGCGCCAGGTGGAGACGAGAATGCGCTGTGTTCTAGCCGCATCGGCTTAGAGTGAGAGAAGCAGGGCGGCGCACGATCCCGATGAAAGAAAGCGGTAACAGAGCTGAGTTGCTGGTCTAGATAGAAGCAAATGCAAACCACCTCCCCCCAGGTGAGGTAAAATTTAACTGAAACACTTCAGAGGGGAAACAGGTGTCGCAGGAAAGAAGAAACAGCGCTGAGACCTTGAGTTTCCCCTTTGATTCCGTTATCGCGCCAGCAGCAGATAAGACGGATGTGTTTCCAGCAGCTGGGCGCTGGTTTGACGAGAGCAGCGCCGCGCTTATCAGCGCACGCGCGAATCATGAATCAGTGCTATCAGCAGCGGCCAGTCAGTCGCTTAATTCTTTCCTCCGCGGCGCTCGAATCAATAACGTCTCACCTCGGTGTGATTACAGAGGAGCGATTGTAGCCGGTGCTGTGTCCATTCAGTATATTTCAGTATATGTTGGTTCCGCGGTGTTGGTCAGTAAATCTGCTTATGGCTCTGACGTCTTTGCTGCAAGTCATGCATTTTATGATGATGAACCCAGATTTTAATCGCCCCTGTCTGCGGTCATGCATGTCTTCCCTGTCATCCTCTGTCCATCAGATGCCGTGACTCCAGTCCCACCGGCTTAACAGGAGAGCTTCCTGTCTCATGTTTCGAGATAAGAGCCGCGTGTCTTAAAAAAGGGGATTGTTTCTTTAAACTCAATTGCTTCGAAACATTCACACTGAGCGCCCCATCCCTAATCTGATCACGTAATCTGCCTCAAAATAAGATCCTTTTAAGCTTTTCGTACCAAATCTGGAATAATAGACACCCGTGGCTGTGTCTTACATTGTCTGTGCCAAGCGCTTTGAGTAAAAGGCCGCTCTAACGCGTGTGAAGGTCAGTAGCGGCCCATGGACGTGTGTAGTCGACCAGCGGCAGGATAACTCATCTCCTCTGCTAACATCCCGACACCCGCTGTAATTGCTCAAATCATCCCGAACTAATGTTTCCACTCTCTGCTCAAACAGACCACGGGCGTCTGACCTCCGTCCGCCCTCTGTCTTTTTTCCCACCATTGAACACACCTTTATTTGTGCCCACCTCTCTCTGTTGGCTGCCTCCAGTCACCTTCTCTCCTCCTTCACTCCAGTTACGTACAAAGCTGTAAAAAAACGATGCTATTACGTAAAAGGCTCAATAGTCACATGAAGATTAACAGAGAGGAGGTTCGAGTAAGTTTAACTATTCTTATCTAATGGGTATCCTGACTAGCCAACTTTTTCTTTCTCTCCTTAAAGCGTTACACTGCTAAATCCACACTCTCTCTCTCTCTCTCTTGCTCGGCACCATAAAAGCCAATTGACCCGTCCATTAACCTCCCTCTTCGTCCCTTTATTTCCCTCATCACTCTCCTCTTTAACTTTCGCCTCGTTTTTCATCTCTCTCTTTTTTTTTTTTCCCCTCCTCCATCTCAAAGTTATCAGCTGCCTCTCATCGCTCACAGCCGCGCGCTGTCGACCGCTCTCCAGGCCTCCGCGCCGGCTCGTATCAGCCGGACTTCCTCTCCGCTAATCAGGGCTGCTGGTGAGACTCCTCGTGTACACACAAACACTCGCCGACGCAGACGTGCGCTGGTACGAATAAACACAAACACGGCAAGCAAGGGAAGCTGTCGTTCGTCTTTTTCGTCCCTCGCAGTGTGTTTACCTTCGGGCCGCCAACTTACATAATCACATTCAGGATATGTTGTTGGAGATTGGAGTTGCAAAGCAAAATAAATCAATGAGTCGAGGTGTGTGAATATTATAATTCAATGATAAGATGTGTTTTAAATTAAAGCCAACAGCGATAATCGTGGAATACAGAGGCAGGATGAACCAAATTTTTTCGTGTGCTTCCTCAGGCAGAGACATGCTCTCATATATTTTGCTGCTGCCATGGTAATAACGGATTTTCTCCCCATTAATTCAATTTAGTTCGGTGTGGAAATGCCTGGAATTCTTGCCGTTTGAACTGCAGTTTTGGTTCTTGTGTTCGCACTTCATCAGGAAGTGTCTCCACCTCTTATTGTTGGCAGACTTGCCTCCGTGCGTTTCCTCCAGTCTCCAGTCCCCGGTGGACAGGTCGAGCTCCTTGAAGTCCAGTGCCTTTCTAAGTCCCTGGTCCCTCAGGGTGCCCACATCTGCAGCATCTCAGCATTTTCTCTTCCCTGCTTTGGAGTTTCATTTGTAGGTAAAGACGGGTCCATCCTCTCTAGTGAGCACGGTGTCCTCGATAACCTCTTCTCACCTGTGCTTGGGAATTCGAATCAGAAGGCAGGACGCAACACATCCCAACTGCCTGTCTCTGCTTTAAAGAGCCGTGGATAAAGGGACAGAGAGAGAGAGAGAGAGAGAGAGTGATTGAGAGGGAAATAACACAGAGACTGAGGCAGGGGAAGAGAGTGTTGCGCAACATGGTATTTTTGGAATTCCTGGAAAAAAAAACCAAAAAACACACCCCACCTCCCTCGTGTTAATAAGATGCTCGCAGCCTGAGACTGAGGTGTGTGTGAAAACCTTAAAGCAGCTGCTCACCTCACCCTCTCACTGCAGAATCATATCGCTCTCCTCCATATTTCCCTCCGCTGCCCTCTTTCATTTGCTCCATTGCTTAAAAAAAAAACCCTTCTGCCTCTGTTAACCCTCTTTTTTAGGCTGTTATTTCAAAGTTCTCTATTCTGTAAAAAGACAAGCATGACTCAGACAATAATAACTGCAAAGTAATGACCTTGATTTTACCTTCACAATGTCGGCAGATTGTGGGAGCGTCTGAACGCTTGTCCCGTCAAACCGTAATTCTCCTTCTTTCCATTTCTCAGCCTCTCTTTTCTCGCGGCGATGCTTCTCGCGGCTGCTCGCCGCGCGAACAAAGCCCCATTACGATGATGACAGTGTACCAAAACCGTCGGGGGCTTTGCTCACTCTCACTCATTTCGCTGTCGTACAAGGAAGTGTCGCGTTTCCAGAGGCCCTCCCCTTCGTCTCTCTCGCGGACGGTCCAAAGTCAGTCCATTGAAAGAAAACAAAAAGGGGGGGGGGGCCCAGTTCGAAAGGGAAACACGATCTAGCAATCATTTTATCCTGCGATAGTAAACCACCAGGAATGTGCTCTTACGTGTGTTCGATTGGCCAACGCAGCCTTGACCACATGACCTTGTGTTGCACTGTGGCAGAAAAAACAAAAAACAAAAAAATCCTGATGCAGCGGAGGCTGCTTCTTTTCACCCAACACTGTCGTCCGTCTGAACGCAGCCCTATCTATCGCCACTCCCTCCTGTCTTCAGCTGGTGTTCCCTCGTACTCGACTGACAGGGTCAGAGCCTGGACACCGATTATCCACTGTATCCAGCAGGCGTAATGTGTTCCATGTGAGGCGGGCCGACTGCAGCCGAGGACGCGACTACCAAAATATGACCCGAGTTGTAAATAACCGAAATCTCCTTTAATCTCGCAGCGTCTAATTACCGCGAGGCGCTCCGAGGAAGCCCGTCGGCCTCGAGTGAAACCGTACAAGCGAGGGTCAAAGGAAGAGGAAGGAAAAAAAAAAAAAAAAAAAAACAGCAGCAGGAGACACATCAGTCACTGCCGGGCTGAGACGGTGGACTTTCTCATGCTGTGTTATTCAACCAGAGTGGACATTATTTGAGCTGGCACACACAGGTTTGGCCGGCGTAAACAGCAAAACACAGTGCGGCGTCCAGGCACCATAATCAGAATCATATACAAGTTGGCCCAACCGGTCATTATAAGATACTTTAGAGCGGAGCGTCCCGGGCTGAGGCCAGCGAACAAGAAAAATGACTTAAAGCTTTGTCTCCTGCTCTGACAGATTTGCTGAGGAGCAGAAGCCGGCTGTCTGTCATTTAAAAGCACTTATACGGGTATATTTTGGTTGACGTCGAACCCGAGGCCTCCGCGTTACCTTCGGCGCTGAAGGCGGTGTTTTGACTCCGAGGCAGGAGAAGGAGCTGCGCAGGGATTCGGTCCTGAGGAGACTGTTGGATTTCTGGAGCTTTCCACTCTCCTGTTCAAGTGTTTCCAGTACAATACAACTTTTTTCATAAAGGCTTATAGCTTTTTGTGACAGAGCCCACGCAGCGCTGACGGAACGTGAACGGGAGACTCTTAATTATTTCCATCCGTTAAACTGTGATCATTTTCCTGTCAAAGAACATATTCCAATCTTTGGGGAGAATACCCCCCCCCCCCACTTGCAGTAATGAGTTTCATGGCTGAGTGATTTATGCATTTTAAATGTGGCTGTGTTGTCCTTTAACTGTCCACAATGAGATAGCAGAAAACACATCAGCCGCCTGACAGGCAGTGAAATGCAGCCTCTCTCTGCGCCGCCACGGAAAAGGTCACTCGCCTCGTCCCCTCCCTGTCACTGGTAATTACTTCGCTTTGAGGGTGGGGGGGGGTGGAGGGGGGGCAACATATTTTTGTTTGTATGTGATAGAAATGCAAATGGGAAGGAGGGAAATGCAGCGCGGCATTAAAATTACTCCCTAATTTGTTTGGGGCTCATTATAGTAGAGCATCGCCAACAGACACACACACACACACACACACACACACGCACGCGCGGCCCTGCAACTAGATGAGAACTTAAATTGTGTAACCAGTGAAGCAGGATTTCAGCTTTAATCAGGATGTATAATACATGACATATAAGATGTCTTTTTTTTTCTCTCTCTTTGTGGAATAGCTTCCATTGTAATAAATTCCACGCTGATCCAGAAGCATCCAGTTGAGACTAATCCATTTACTCCCTCCTCATCACTGAAGCCGAGTGTTTCTCTTCCAGCCGAACCCATCGTGGACACCAAGGGTATGCCAGGGTTTTTTTCTTTATTTAATCTAACCTCCACCCTCAGATCAGAACTCTATTAAGACATAATGAGTTTTTTGGGGCATTATCTAGTTAGATTATTTCTATTCTATAGTGTCAGTTATTGTTGCTTTTATTGACTCATCTGATAATGATCATGATGCAGTTTATTTCAGAGCCTTGGGCCCCACGTCATTCATGTGTGTAATTTATCTACTGACTTCTGAGTCAGTCTAGTTTTGACAGTGCTGCTGTAGATACAATTACAATTACAAAAGAGAACCTTTGTCTTCTTTGATTTAGAATGGACCCAGTAGATACGACCCATTGTAGTTAAGGGTGTATTCGTTTACAAAGTTTAAAGATGGACGCAGAGCTTCACAGGCGTAGACGCTACATGCAACATGTCCCCGTTATCTCTGGCTGCCCAGTTGAAGCACCACTGCCACTATATGACTTCATCCTAATTACATGAGATCATGGTGGGAATGATCAGAGGCATGAGTCCTCCTTCTCTCTATTTCACCATCACTTGGCTTTTTTATCGGAAGGCAATTTGTTCAGGCCCTTCAAGGTTATTACAGCGAGAAAATACAACAGATCTAAGAAGAAGTGTGACTTTATTTTGAAGCCTGACCTGTAGAGCGATATCTTTCCATCTCTGAGTATCTGTGTTGTGGATGTGGATGTTGATTCCTGGAGTGACACCTGTGCTCCACTGTTGTATACAAACAGCGTTTGAAGAATTTAAAATGGTTTATTTAAACGATCAGGTTGTTGTCCACCCTTTCTTTACTCCTGAGGATATTTGTAAAGTTGATGAATTGATGTCGTCAAACAAACAGCGTCTAACAGCAACAAATCTTTCGATATTTTTGTTTGGGGTTTTATTCAGTTTGACAAAACAGGCAATTTGATCTTTGAGCTGCGGGAAGCGGCAGTCAGGCTTCCTCTCTCTGCGCTGTCATTTTACTAACTGAACAGCTCATCAGAGGAACTGATCTTTATAGGTTTCCGTGTTCATTAAAAGCCATAACGCCGATCATGAATCTCTGTCTTTTTTTTCTTTTTTCTTTTTTTTGTTTTCCTGCCACGCTGCTGAGAAAAGTCGGGTCGCTGAGTGTTTTGGTTCTCAGCCGCACGGTCGTTCGCCCGTCATCACCGCGAGGAACACCGTCTTCAGTTACCACGCCGGGGCGAACCTCGACGTAGCAGATTTTCATTCTTGTTCTCCACGTGCTGACGTGCCGCCAGGATCGACCCGCTTAGGTACACAGCATTAGTGGAAACACAATCCTTGTAAACTAGGTGATTTGCAAAATTGTGCTATGGGACAAATCAAACAGAAGGAATGGTCGGGAAACCAAAATGACTGCTCCGGAATAAAGAGATCATACCAGGACACGCAGAGGATTCCTTGATCCCGTGGACGCACTCTGTGACCTTCGCCCACTCCGCTGCTGCTCCACCACAGCCATTTGTCCATACGTCAGCCTTTAAGAGCTGGCTATTACCATAATGAGTAGGTGTGCTCCAGATCCCGTTTGGCAAATATTCGGAAGCCGATCTGCTGCCTCAGGCCAATAGCATCCCTTCTCCTTATCCGCATGCACCCCCCCCCCCCCCCCCCCCCCCCCCCCCCCCCCCCCCCCCCCCCCCCCCCCCCCCCCCCCCCCTCCCTCCCTCCGTTCACCCTCATCTGGGCTATTAGGGCCCATTCCGCAGTGGCTGTGCACGGCGGCTCCAGCGGGTACGGAGAGGAAGATCATTTCCCGGCGCCCCCCCACGCAAAACCTGGCCGCGTTCACAGCCCGGCCTCGCGCTCAAGTGGCCACGCGGAGAATATGTTTTCTCGAGACCAGCAGAGAAAGTAAAAAATGTGGATGTAATTACAGATGGATGCTTTCTACCTTGCAATTGGCCAGTGATTGGTGTTTGCAGGGGGGAAATAACTGTATTTATGCATCACTCAGGTTATTTGCTCTGATTGACAGCGCCTGTTTCTGCCAGATATCCCCTCTCTCACACCTCCCCACCGCGCCTCGCCGGCTCTGCTATCTCCATCAGGCTCCAGTTGTGTTTTCTAATTGCCCCCTTTTAAGGAACTCTTTCAAGGGCAGTGAGTTTATTTATTTGTTTTCCGTCCCTGCGCCGAAACCGCGGAAAGACTAATGCCCCAATCTCGCCGCTGCAGTATCGGGACGGGAGTTTGTTTGTGAAATTAACATTCCTGGCCCTCAGTACAGAGGCAGCAAAACGTGCGTTTTCCTTTTTTTTTTTCCCTCCCTTCTCCTGTCGTATTTGTGGTAATTTCACAGTCCAGTAGTCGTGGGAGCGCTCTCCAGCTGGGCGGGCGGGTGCTGCGGCCGTCGCTCACTTTCCACTGTGGGATGCTGCACCAACCTCTGGTCCTTTCCTAAAGCAGAGCCCGTTAAATTGTGAATATTGGAATGAGAGAAAGGAGGCGATAAGCTCAGTCGCGCGCTTTGCTCCGCCCACTCAGGCTAAACTCAGGCCAACTGCATTGTTCTTTCAGTAGCTCGACCGCTTCAGAAATCCTCACACAGCTGAAACTTTAATCTGAGTGTTTATCCTGGTTCACGGTGGATACAACCAATCTCTCTTTATGAGCTTTGGGAGGATGTGACTCTCACTCTCCACCGCTGCTTGGAATCAGCTCCAGTTTTCCTTTCCATGACATTGCTCAGAGTCATTACAAGGCCATTAAAGAATATGAACTTCCATATCACAAACGCAGACCTCACCGTGACTCAGCCGTGGATAATGATTTCATAAACTTCCTTGACAATTACCTACGCTCTGCCTGGGACTGCTGCTGCCAGTCCGCCTGCGTCAACAACGCTTCAGTTCGAAAATATTTCGATCACATCCGATGGAAAACCACCCGTCAATGTGGTTCCCTCTGATCTGAAGCAGGACAGAGCTGCTGACAGATGAAACATCATTGCAGCAGTTTATATGAAGGAGCGCTACCTTCACTTGAACTGGGCTCATGCTTCTTGGAGGTTCCAGGGAAATTTAGTGAAGTTATCTTGTGAATATTGCAGTTTCCTTCGGTAAACAAGAGACCAGTAGGTTGGTTCACCCTGAGACCATACGAGCTGTATGTCAAGATATATTCAATGTTGAGAAATAACAGTTTATTTAGAGGCCATTTGTCTTCAACCCTTATGTCTCCCACCTGATAAGTGGTTTAATAGGCTTCACAATGAAGAAATGGAGCAATCAACTGATGAGCTGATCATCAGTTGCTGGTCTGTCTTATTAACCACATCATATCTGTACCTCATTTCTTTTCCTTCCCCGAGTAAATGCGCTCGTTACGCCACATTTCCTCCCGGCGCCCGTGCGAGTAAGTGAGCGTGGCCGTTATTAGCCTTCAGATTCCGCCCCTGCTCTGACAGGTGCTGTGCGACGTCAGCTGCTTGAGTGGAAAAAACGGAGCCCCCCGGCGGGCGGTGTAACCGGGTTTCACCGCCAGTGGGTTTCCGTTGCCTCTCATCTCCGTGACGTAGCAGAACCGCCACACGCTCCGCTGCACGGCCGCTCAGTTTTAATCAGAGACAAAAGGAAACCTGAGAGAAGAACCTGTCCCACCATCACTTTGCATATGAAAAGATAATGTCACCACTAGGCTATGGTTAGAGACAGCCAGCAGTCCATTAATGACTTCCTCAGGCCACGTGGAATCCAAACCTATAGTTGAGGTTATGGCAGAATGTTGATGGAGGCTATTATAATTCTAATATCGACGAAGGTGCCCGCAAACATGTGAATATACACATTCGCATCTCTGTTGTTCATCTAATTACAGGGCCTGTAGGAAACCGTAGCACCCGACTGTGACTGAACCAGTAACCACTGTCACTTCGGCGCAGCTCTCTCCTGCAGTGCGCCGCCGTTCCCCCGTGATAAATGTGAAAAGACAGCGGCAGCCGAGAAGTGAGAGGAGCGAGCCCGTGGCTGGCTCTCGTCCCGTCTCTCCGCTCCAGGCCCGTCTTGGCTTTGGCTTTTTTTTTTTTAAGGAAACGCCGCAAAACCCCGAAAAAGGCAGATAAAGATCAATGCTGTGTCTGATTGCATCTCAGAGATTTACAGCAGCAGGGGTGAGATAACGCTGAGTGATGATGGGTGCACATGTCAGGCTGGAGGCAGGCTGCTGTCGGCCTGGAGCCCGGAGGCAGAGCGCTGGTCAGAGCAGACGAGTTTCTGCAGGAGCTGGAAACAGAGCAAACCGACCTCGGCCTCGAGGACTGATCAGAGCGTAAAGGGAATATAAAGCACGTGCACTTCTATTAACGTCAGCAGTGCTTTTAAGTGTGTTTTTTTTTTTTTGGAAATATGTATTGATCACACTCGGGGGGGAAAAAAAAACCTCACAAACAATGAACGCAGAAGACACCAAAAAAATAAAAGATCCGGGAGTCGTTTAACAAGACGACAATTCTTATAAATCTGTTTAACGAGCACAACATGTGCTTGGGGCTTTTAATCGAACTAAAAAAAAAATCCACTTTTACTAGTTTAATGGAAAAAACGCACACGCATGAATCAAAAGTGCTTATTCCCTTTAATTAATTAATGTTGTGTGTTTTGCGAGCGACACTCAATAAACCACTCAGTGTCATCTGTCACCCCCTTTGAAAACGTTTAAGCGATTATGCTCTGCACTGAAAATGCTTTATAAAACAGTTTACGCTCAATTATTTACACGGCGCTTCTATATTTGGTGCTTTGTTGACCACAGCCATGGATCTCAGATCAGTTTGGGTTTGAGCATTATCGCGGAAAAACCCAGGAATGGAACCCGCGACCCTCTCCTACCCTTACTCTCTCTACCTCCTGAGCCACATCTGCTCGCTGAGAAAGATCGGCCCTTCCGTGCAAAGTGAAAGTGGGAGCAGATCGTGTGTGTGCGGAGAGCCGAGCGTACGTGATTACTATTTTATTATTGCCATTGGAAACTGCGGAAACCTCACTGCAGGCCAATCAGTTCCTTAACACATCGTGTTCTAAACTTGCAAAATCAAACGCCAGAAAACAGTTTACAGCGCTACTGAGGTTTTACAAGCTCCACCATGCTCCACAATCAGACTAAAATATGCCGAAGGTTCGAGAAACCAAATTGGTTAATCTAGACACGGGCGCCCACGTCGGATTCATCAATCATCATCGTGCAGCTCCTCAGACAGTCTAATGTTCCATACGGTCGCAAAGTGATGGGTAAATTGTGCACTTTGACGGGGCCGTCGCCCACTGATGCTGAGATAGCGCGTGGCTCTGTTTTGTCGGAGGAATGGGGGGGTGATTTGTTCCCTCAGGTCAGGCCGTATCAATCACGCTGCAGTGAAGTGCTGCTTTCACTGTCGTCAGCACGCAGTTTACTGCTGCTGGCAACCGGCAGCAAGACTTTTCATTTCATTTCATTTTTTTTTTTTTGTTTCTTCTTTCATTCACAGCGAAGCCTCTCGGCTCGCTGAAGCACCGAGCCCTGCGAATTGAAAGTTTGGCGTTGTGCTCCAAGGTCGAGGCATCAAAGGGGAACGTCAGTGATTTTTCGTCACGCTTCCATGAAGTTTGAAAAGTAAATCAAGGGAAATCAAAATCAGTGCGGCCAAATATTTTTAGTCTTCGAGTCCCGAATAGGCACCACCCTCCAAAAAATTCTGGATGATTCATTCCCCTCGGTGCAACCTTTCAAATTCCACTCCTCCACTTTTGTAACAGCCGAGTTCTGTTATAAAATCATAGCCTCTCAGTCAAAATAAACCTGATGACATCAATGAAGTATTTTTCTCAGACTTGTGGAACAAATGCAAGTACTGGCTCTCTATGCAGAACCCCCCCCCCTCCATGTCACATGATGTGGACATGATTGTGGACCTCGCAGTCCGGGCTATTTTCACCGCAGAGCGGCGTTTCATGATGGCTGACTGTTATGATTCGCTGGCAGGAGTCTGCTATATGTTCTAACACTGCAGCAAGTGTAAAGTCTAGCCGCCATGCTCCAGGGAGCGCACACACCAGCACAACCACACACCCTCAGCCCCAGACTGGCAGTTGGTCCAAACACTGTGGTAGGAGGGGCAGTGGGGGGGGGGGCAGATCTGACTCCTCCAGGCCTTTTATAGCCCTGTGCCCACGCGCCAGTGCCCACCCACTGATGATGGAGTGTCGGAGCGAGCAGCATCACACTGTACGGCCTGTCAAGCCCAGAGAGCGAGATTAACTCCCCTGACCAGACTGTTTGGGGCTTGGCAGCCTGTGGCCGTCTGCCTGGGCACAGAGCACCGAGTAGAAGACCTTAATTGGACAATGTGCATGTGGTGGCGGCGGGGTGGGGTGGGGGGTCGTGCCGACTGGCTGCCGGCCTCCGTCAGCCCCCGTTTGGTTTTCATCAGAACGATTTGAGCAAAAGAAATGGGCTTCATGCTGGAGGTTCTCAGCACTTTGCCACATGTTCAGCCATTTAATAAGGTCTGAATGGAGCCAGAGGGGCCAAGGCCTCATCCTCACTGCCCTCAACAAGTGGAGCAGTGAGATGTGTGTGTGTGTGTGTTTGCTCCTACTTCTATCGAAAAATCCAGCATCAAAACAAGATTATACTGTCATCAACGTAATGGCCATTTCTGATTAAAGTGTACTCTGGGAGAATGAGATCAGTGATGCTGACCAGAATGCTCAAAATCTTCCACTGTTGCCATGGTAATCAACATCCAAATTTGTAGGACGATGACATGAAATCATGGGATTGATAAATCACCTCCAAAACGTGTGGTCTCGAGAAATACCAAAGTAAAATCCTATAAAAATGTATATTTCCAATATTAATTTGAAAAATGTGCTTTGGGAAAACCCTTTAGTTCACGTCATTGTCATTACACATCTCGTAATCCAGTCGGAGTGGCATCCATGTCCCTATTAGCAGCCTGTTAGCTGTCGCACCGCCGTGTGCTGCAACCAGCTGGATAAGAGGAACAATGGAAACTGTTACATGTGGCAGTGATTCACTAATAAACCACCATCACTCCTCGCAGGCTGAGGTTTGTTTTATCAGCCCCCCCGCCCCTCCCCTCCTTGTCTTTTTCATGCTCTCTGTCTCTGGCTCTGTGGGAGAAGCTGGAGCAAGGACCCGACTAAAACCCACAAGTGAGTCAAGTTAACTTACTGTGAACCCCTTTGAGTTCTAAAGTGTGGTTTACAGTATCTGTGCATCTCTCTATCGATGACTGGAAACTGCCTGAGGCCTGAAGTTTGTTTTCATTCAGCTGCACCACCGCTCTTTTTTTTTTTTTTTTTGCCAATCACAACCTGAGCCTGGCTGCGAGCCAGGCGACTGCACCCTCAGACACGTCCTCCACGAGGAGAGCTGCTCCACTCCCAGCGTAATCAAGGTCTAAGGCTGCGGCGGAGCCAAACCGACAGAACTGCACACGGCGATTTCTGCTTCGACTCTTTGTCTGGGGCGCAAGGAGCCAATAAGGGGAAGTAGGAAGGAATTAGACGTTTTTGGCAGCTCCGCGACTCGCTCTTTCCTCCCCGGGCTTGATTTACTTCCACTGCTACAAGACGAAAATAAAGCTTGTGTTACTCTAGGGTACGATTTCAAAGTCAATTTAGCCCTTTAATCACATCGTGGTACCAGTAACTGTTCGACAAACGACTTTTACATCCACATGGCTGCCGGATCTGTGCGAAGGAAAAGTGTCTGTAGCGTGTCTTGCCAATGGTGATCCACGCTAGTGTTCGGGATGTGAGCTGTGGGACCCGGTAGCGCCAGCTGCTACTCCGCTGCTAAATCACGAGTTCCCCTACTTCGAGTAAATGACTTCACCACTGCTACTGCTCCGCACGGCTCAGAGACTTCATTCATTTCACGATGTTCACCCTTGGCTGCTTACGACTCGCAATTGGCCTCCACGTGCACGCTTCGGAGATTTATTGTCATTCGGGGTCACGCTCCATTAGATCGACCGATTGGTCAAAGCTCCACTTTGGAGAAATGTTTTGAATCTGTGACATGACTGATCCGCCGAGCCACTGCTGTCTCTAATTTAATATTCGGTGTATCACCTGAGCTCCTGGTCCTCCAGCTCGACACCGCGTGTGAGAGGTGGTTGGGTGTGCCTGAAAGTGCCTGATGTCGTGGCTAAAAAGTTAATTAATCTGCAGAGACACAGACTGATGAGTGGAAATTTGCATTTCCAGCCTGTTGCCCTGGCAACAGAACTCTGACGGTAATTCTTAAAGCTTGTCAACAGCTGCCTATTAACACCTCGACCTACGCTCATAAAGAAGTACAAGCATCCAGACGGCACATCGGTTGGATGTAGCAGCACCTTAATGACTCCGCCGTGCATCTTTCAATAAAGCGAAAAAGGGCAGAATAAAACCATGAACCACCAAATACCGGACAGATGCAGGAAGTGACGCGTCTGTGATGGCGACCGCTACAGTTCATGTTTTCTCACAATCGTGACGATCCAAGCCTCCTCCGGAACAGAACCCCCCCCCCCCCCCCCCCCCCCCCCCCCCCCCCCCCCCCCCACCCCCCCCACCTCCCCCCAACTCTCACCAGAGTTCAACACCAGCAGTTTTGGAATGAATCACGAAGCCTCACCTCTCCCACAGTTCAGCAACGGGAGAAACGATCAAGCTAATTCGTTTTAAACCCTTGCGAGTCTGCGATTGTTGACTGCGGCCAAATATAACATCTTAGAAATGACTAATCTGGAGGCTGCGCCTGGACAGAGATACACGCTGTGGTCCGGTGTCATTGTAGTTTACGAGTATGTATATGTAACTGACTTTAATCTCTTTCTTTGTTTTCCGTACTGATGGGTCACCTGAGCTGCATGAGCCTGCTCCAGGGGATCAAACAGTGTGTGCATGTTGACATTGGCTGAAATAACCAGACTCTATTCAAAACAGAGGCTTTCAGCCGCTGTCATCAGACACGCCCAAATCAAGGGAGAGAGCCTGGAGTGTAAACACACTTGATGGACCACCCCTGCGTGCACGTGCACACACCTACACACACGCGCACACACACACACAGACTCGCATGAGTAAGCACTCTTCCTAGACCACTGTCATCTCTTTTATCGACTAATTTTCTTTTCACATTAAACCTACGTGCTCACTTGCTCCACCTCTCTTCCTCTCTCTCTCTCTCTCTCTCTCTCACACACACAGCAGTGGGTTTGAATCCTCTTTAACATCTACTCATATAATGGAATGGAAGGTAATTGGGAAGACTTTTTTCTGTGAATGTAAACATGAATAGCACTATCAATAGTTCAACCTGGCACTTTATATGCTTTATATAGTATTCATCAGCTCTCACTATGTGCATACTGTTCGTAGTACACCCATCAGTGCGACTGCAGAAGTAAACCATGGCTGCTTCATAAGGTATTTTATGTTCCACTACTTGTTTTGGATTGAAATGGTTCAGTTTTTGTCCTCTGTGGGTTGGCTTCGCTGTGACGTTGCTCCAGCCTCACGTCTGGCTCACACGCAAAATATGAAGCTCCCAAAACCTCCAAAAATCTCCTATGAAATGCTCCTTTTATATAATTTCCTAGTTTCCAGTGGCAAAGTATTCTCTCAAACAGCATTCGGGCCTAAATGGAAACCCGTAATTATCGCATTAACTTTACATAACCCACGTTAGGGAAGGTACAGACGCAAGGTCGCAGCCGTGTAGCACAAGCAGCGGCTGCAGCAACATGCCGGCAGTCAACAGGATGTGCGGCCGACGCGTTTGTGTCCGACGACAGGAACTCCCGCTCGCAGCGCCGTGTTGTCACGCACATGCACAGTCATAGGTAGACACACTTCCTGCTTACCCCGACCCCGGCCGTGGAAGTGGATCCTAATCTTACAAAGGGCCCTTGATTTATTGCACCGCTGGTCAAAGAGTTCCAATTAGATGACTGTCCTCTCCCTCCTCCGCCCCTCCCCGCTGCACCATAAATTAAAACAGAAATGCCCGCCAGCTGCTTTTACATTAAGAAAAATGCATGTAACGACTGTGCGGTGGTTTACAAGACAGTGAGCTTGTACAGTCCAGCGCCCGGGGCCGGTTTTAAAGACATCTTTAACAAGCCAGCGAGACGTTAATATAATGAGATGTTGCATCGAGGACGCAGCCTGGTTAGGCCTGCTTTATTTTTGCGATATTGTGAGTTCTCCTTTCATGCCAGAGGACACGTCCCTGTACGTACTATAGGTGCATGCGTGCACGGGGTCCTGTCCACATCTGGCAGCTTCTCTTCTTCTTTAATCAGCCGCGCTCTCAGACAGTGTAAAACAGGCTGTCGTGCGAGCCCCAGCGCTAATGAGAGAGTCAAATGAGAGTCAACCCCCCCCCCCCCTTCCGGCGTCGGGCACAGATGACACCAAAGTGCGTTTATCAGATGAGCAAACAACAAGCTTTCCCTGTTTACTGCCCAGGGGACAGAGGTTAAGAGCTGTGTGCCACAACACGCAGTTAAAAGTAACGAGGCTTAAGCGACTTACTGTAGGGATGTGGAATAATTGTCTGTTGTGTGACGTGAGCTTATGGGGTTCACACAGGTCATTATGAAGGTGTTGGTGTCATGGTACCTTATGGGGGGGGACAAAGTTCTACTGAAGTGCACATACTTCATTTGATCTGCTGGAGGGATTTACCAGCATTACCAGGCCCGATAATGGGAAATGTGTTATAATCCAAGATTCAATTAACCCAGAGTTGACTCAAATTTGTAAATAAGCTGCAGGGGATGGAGAGAGAGAGAGAGAGAGAGAGAGGAGAGAGAGAGAGAGAGAGAGAGAGAGAGAGAGAGAGAGAGAGAGGATTCCTGCAAATAATACAGAGTTAATAAAGGTTTTCTGATGGTAAGAGCAGCGATGACCCTGGACTTCAGTCACAATCCATAACATCAGGGGGCAGGTGGAGATGTTGTAGACTGGAAGTCCGCCGTAACAACCAGGTCCCAGAGGAGGAATGTTGTTTGTGGCGATTGACACTAGTAGATATTATCCCAGATGAATGCATTTCTCCTGCTGAGCATATTCAGTAGGCATATATTTATGGACATAAAAATCAATCTGTTTGGTTATTGTGCATTTCTTCTCTTGTCCAAAGTACTCAAGTCCATCTTGTCCTAAACGACCTTTTGTCTCAGCCATCATTGGTGTAACTCGACATACCCGGTCCTGCTTGTTGTTTTTGAGGGAAGAGTCTCATTCAGCAGTTCAGTACTTTTATCAACTCCAGCTGTGAAATCCAAGATTTGCCGAGGACGCGTCTTTCGCAAGAGGGGGAGACATAGGAGGAGACGTGGGGGACATGGGGAGACCGGAGCGAATCACAAGGGAAAGGATGTAATGGTGCTAAATGGGATTGATTTACGCCAGCTTGGCTGCGAGGAATGAAAGTGGATGGCCTTTGCAATTTGTCAAGTGTAAAAGTACAGTGCGCTTTGCGGAGGGGACGTGAGGAAAGTTCTGACAGCGCCGAGAAGCGATGGCATCCCGATGGAACGGCGTTAGCAGCTGACATGACACGGGCCATTTGGAGGCGTCCTCTGCTGTCATCCTGTCTGCGGAGGCCTGTCAGCGGATAACTGGAAGATTGATCCATGTTCTGACCCTTTGAGGTGGTGCAGTGTAAGACTTGTTAAATGAGCTCAGGGACTTTGATAGACTCACTCGACGGGAAGATGGAGTGGCAGAGTGAGTGGCGGTGTCTCAGTGGAAGGAGGACTGGGCTTAGAAAAGAACTGAAGAGGCAGCATTGAAGTAATTCACTCAGTAATTAACTAAATGGGATTATAAAGGGAAATAAATGGGTGTAATAAGATCAACTGATTGCAAACTGAGTGCAAAGTGCACTATTGGATATATTTCTGCTAAATGAGCCAATGTAAATACATGTATTCATGAGAAGGCGAATGAAGGGGCCATTTAAAAACCCTGCAGGTGAGTCAGTGAGGGAGCAGGGGATAAATCCAGCCATAAAGACGAAGGGAACCCTGCACAAAAATAAGTGTTTGCAAATGAGTAAATAGCTGAACAGGAAGTTAAGTGAAAGCCAAGCTTCTACCCCCTCCTACAGAGGGACGACTGCAGGAGCACGACGAGCCAGGACTGTCCCAACCAGAGCGCTGGGGGGGAATCCTCACCGCAGACTCGATCCGAATTCTCCCTTTGATTCATCGTAGTGGAGGTAGTAGCCCACCACATGGCAAGTGGACCAGCACGCTGAGGGAGGAATTCAGGAAGCCTTAATTGCTTTTAATTCATCAAAGTTGCTCTCAATGCTTTGTTTATAACCGCGCTCCTGGAACGGAGCATTTTTCAAATACCGCCATCCCTCAAAGGTGCCCACTCTGCGCGAAATCTAACGGGCTTTATGTTTTACAAACGAGCTATTGTGGACACACGGAAATTAGTGTTGTAGATTACTGGGTGGTTTTCAAACCAGGGACAGGGCCGCTCCGAGGGGGGGTTACACAATAAACCACGCTAATTAATTGGCAAGAAGAAAAGAAACAATATTATTTTAGTCATTAATTCCTCCACAAAAAAAGACTGTTGTAGAACAGACAATGATTCATACAAACGCATGAAACATTAGACGCTGTTTTTTTAATTTAGCGCAGCCAAAACAAAGGAGGTTGGGATTTAGAATAAACACCCGTGTCTCCATTTGTCAGCACTTTTCAGAAGCACCAAGAGGGTTTTAATTGAGTATTGTGTTCAGATATAGCACAGATTTGATTATTTGACTCCATGAAATATGTCAAAAACCTCATGTGAACAAGAAGTGGAGGGGAAATAAAGATCAATTTCCCATGATGCTCCACTGCTTTTTGCATGTACGTGGGCGGTTGACCGAGGAGCAGGAATCTCTCAGCATCCTGCCGCAGAGAGGAGATGGAAGTGATGTGTATGTCCTCCCAGGTCATGTGTGATGTGTGTTAATGGAACATGCTTGCACTCACTCGGCCGATGGACGTGCCTCCATTTGCTCGGGCACCCCTTTGCTGTGTGTGTGCCAGCACGGGTGTGTTTGTTTTGTTTTCCATGTCGGCTGATGTGCGGTTGACTGATAGCGTTCGCGGCGCTGACAGGGCCACAAGCGTGACTATCTATCTCGACCCCCTGGGGGATGTGTTTAGAGTGTGTGTGTGTGTGCGTGCGTGTGCATGGCGTGAGGGTGGAAGGTGTGTGACCCCTCTTATCTTCAGCACCCTGGCATGTTTGTTTTCACAGCCACAGCCTAACGTTGCTCCTGACGTCATCTGAAGCCGGGTGATATCGTTCATATAAACCACACGCACAGAGTTTACCATCCACCCACCCACTGCCTGGAATAGATAATAAACATGTTGACTCCGTAACCCCGACATGTCAGCGTTATCCTACTGACTGAAATGCTGCCGTTGAACTTTGACCCGAACTTCAGGAAAGTGACGTCACATCATATCTGGAAATGGGTTTGAATCACGGGCTGGAGGCGTTTCGAAAGTTTACCCGTCTACTCAACAGCTCTAAATTATCGAGGCACATTCTACCTGTGGAGAGCAGCACTTAGCGAGTGCGGGCTAATGACAGGATTCTGCTTTCAGCTGCGACTCGAGGTATGCGGCCGACGGTTAGCGCGGCCAGCCTCCTCCAGCTTTCATGCTTCCCTCCTTGACCACCACCTCCATCTTCAGACGGAATGTGCTCCCTCTCCACCAGATATTTAGTGGCGGTTTTGCAGGAAACCAGGAATGGGTTTCCAGCGAAACCACAACTACATATGAAAAGTCACCGGAGCTTAAATTTAGGTGCGGTCGAGTCTTTTTCATGTCTGTCTGAAACGAGATGAAGGCATTTTAACAAGAGTTTATCTTCGGGTTCTCGTGGAAATGCCTTTGTCTGCAACTTTGAGCACATTTAGTTTAGTCTTAAATTTTCAGGTCAGTGGTTCGTGTTTCTTTCCCCAACTAAATTTTGAACTGCTGTCAGGGATGCAACAGGTAATCTGACGGACAAGACAGCAAACGTGGTAAAACCCATTTGTGAATATGTTTAAAAAAGGGCATCGTCCTCATCACAGGGTTTTTTCCCTTTAGGGAAGAAGATCCGATGCCATTACTGCCATCATGACTTTTTACTTTCCTGTCATTCAGAGGTTGTACTGAATTAGAAAAACACATGTTTCTACTCACTGTATAATTGGGTTTCCTGTAGACGTCCTCGCGTCTTCGCGGGGATCAATTATTCCCACTCATTTTCGAAATTGGACAGAACCTTATCTTGGCCTGGACTCAGACTCTCATGAGGTGGTCCTGTCCACAGCTCTGCTGATTCGTTTGCAGTCTGGCTGCTGCATATTTTGACATGTCACTGAAAGATGATAACAAATGTTGCACACAGTTAGAGGATTTAATCTCCTTTTTTTTTTTTTCCCCTGGTCCTTCTCCGATTGATCTCCATGCTTCCTTCACCCTCACTCTGTTCTCCACATTTCAGCTGTGACACCGCTGGCCGCCGCACTATTTTTAGAGAAGTGGTCGGCCCTGGTAGCCAAACATAAGGTTGCTGACCTGCCCACTGGGTTTGTCTGGATGGAAGTGAACCTGAGCTCTCCTCTGCCGATGTTGACTTTGGAGCCCTTTGCTGCTGTTAAATGAGGAACTTTCAGCGCAGCGTTACCCCGGGCGGGCTCCTTACCTGCCGGTAGCCGAGCCGCTCGTGTTCCCACCGCGCCATTCTTTGTGCGGCGTGAGGTGATTATCTTCAGTTCGTTACGACTCAGCGCCCTCGGGAAGGGACCTTGTCAGAAACAGGTTTCCCGGCAGTTGCAGGCGGTCCTGGGAGATTGGCCGGCGGCCAAATGCGCCCTGGGTCGTGTAACTCGGCAGGCAGCAGTAGTCGGAGCTGGACTTGTGCCATCCATTCACGTGGTATCCTGTTGTTTCAGGATTGTCATGATAGCCCCTGGTGCATGATTGGAAACACGTTTGAGTAGCTGGTGCTATGTGAGGCAGGGTGACCGGGTCCCTGTGAAGGCAACCGGCTGTCAGAGGCACCGAGGAAATAATCATGTCATCCTTAATTGATTTGACATTCGACCCTCTTGCTCGGTTCAGAGTTCAGGCTCAACTACAAAAACAAAACAAAGAAAAAAGTTACATGGAAACTCTAAGCCTGGAGGCCGATCCGTTTTAGGTGTTTTATTTTTGTGGTGCGAGGTCACATTTGCGAGACAAGCCCCGTGTTTGGTTTTCCTCCCTTCTCCTGCTCACTTCATTGGACGGTGCCGCGTTAAAGAGTTCCGGTTTGCCATGACACCGCGCCGTGCCCCTCTGACTCCAGCACATCTCCTCGCCTCCCTAAACTGAAACAGATGGAGCCTTCCCATATAAAACTTTCACTCCCTTTTATGTCTTGCACAAAGTAGGGAGCCATTAAAAAAAAAAAAAAAAAACGCTGCAAAAGGCTACATATTATATTATGTCTGAAAAAGAAGAACATTTGATAGAACACTTACAGATCCCCATGCTGCAGACTGTTGTAGTCTTTAAAATAATCATCCGTCACAGATTTCCATCTGTCCTGCTGTCAGGCCTTTCTGTCAAGCCACAAACTACATTTAATACACAGCTTTAAAAACGTCCCTGATCAAAAGAAACACTCGTGGAGATTTATTGTAATATTAAGTATTGGTGGGGTCAAGGAGAGTGGGCTGATTTGGATTTTTACAGTGGTTCTGTCTTGTTTATGGGCGACGCTGTCAGCCGGCAGACGTCCACATCGGTGATATACGCTGGACATTGATGCAGTGTCTGTTTCTTGTTACAGGCAAGCAGCCTGAAACCAGTTTCTGTGGCCCAGCAGCTACTCATCGCGGCCATTTCAGTCAAGAGCTTTTACACACTTCCATCCACCATTAATAACACACTGCATCAACAGTGCTGGGCGATCCACTTCAAAACTGGGATCAAATACGCCTCAGACGTTACTCATGGATGAAGTAGTCGCGTCACTAATTACTCAGCAGTTTTGTGTTATATTCCTCTCCTTTTATCAACTGTCAGCGCCGTGAAAACAAGTCCACATCCTCCACCCGCACATCACGTCTTCCATGTTTAACACGTGTAGAAACAGAAAGTTACTGTTTCACTCAATCTGGAGGGATTTACTGAGCAGAGTCGCACACCGTCCTTAACTCTTTAGCCAGAGTGTGTGTACCTGTGGCCAGTTAGCCTGTTAGCTTCATTTATTTCTGCAGAGTCTGCAAAAAAAAAATCCCTCAGTGTTTATACTGTAGGTATATATCGTTCAAATCCACCTACGGGTCAAGTTGTGTTCATCTATTCCAAATGGGCGTAATGAAAGGTAAAAAGCCAGCTGTCCCAGAGAGGGTCAAGAAACAATGACTCATACAACTGGTCACAATGACACACACTGTTTCCCTGGCTGTCTCAGTGTTGCTGTATACATGAAAAACGATGAGGCCGGTTGTGGTTTTATATGTTCTCTTCGTACCGTATACTGTGGGAAACTTATGGGAAACGTGAAACTGCACGGAAAATCTAATTTCAGCGTACAGATGTTGGGCCGAGGGGTCTCCGGGACGTGCAACAGATCCGACCGCCGCTCCAATACCTGCTGAGGTGGAAGAGGCGAGTCATACGAGTGGATCGATGCGCGATATAATCGCTTGTGAGTGGAAATCAAACCTGACCCAAAGTGACAATTAAATATATCTTTGCAGGATAATTACATTCCGTGCAATTTTTTTTTTTTTTTCCTATTCATAGTAAAAAAAAAAAAAAAAAACAGAGAACGAGTGAGTCATGCAAGGGGAAACTGAGAGAGAGAGAAAGAATGCAAGGCAAAGAGCAGCCACGACAATAACCAGCTTTAAAGCAGAAACCTGTTGAGCTACTACAATGATGTCAGTATTCTACAGGAGGTTAAACTGTGTCTGCCTTGTATCAACAGCTGTTCACGCTGAAATGCTCCTTTTTCTTAGCGCAACCCTCGACTGGTCTTCTTTTTCTTTTTTTAAAGATAATTTTCTTATTGCATGAATTGCTTTTACCCATTTTACATTTCCACTAATTCTCAAATCAGAGGCGACTCCGGGTAGACAGAGAGGAGTGTGTCTATTCCCAGTGATCAGGAAGAGAGAGGGAGAAAGAGGAGTACTGTTTAGACAGTGGTGCTGGGGAACACTGAGCACACACACACACACACACACACTCTCAGCCAGGTCTCTTGTAATCACAACTTTGCCGACTGGTGGTTGTACCTTCCAGAAGAGTTCACGCCCCCTGGAACTGTTTTGGCCGACTTTGTGGTGCACGCTTCTGACAGCGAGGGAGAGCGAGGGAAGGGGAGGGAGCAGGGTTGCATGTGGGAGGAGAAGGAGGAGGGAGAGAGCAGGAGGAAGGAGAAGCCTTCTCAGTTTCTGTGAGTCCTGCTCGCTGTAGGCAACAGAATGAACGCAGTCGCTTTCCTCTCAGTCTGAGAGGCAGCTGCTGTCTTTTTTTTTTTTTCTTTCTTTTCTTTTTTAGTTTCCTTTCCTTTGCCAGACATCAGTAGCAGAAGCTGCAGATTTATTTCCCCTTACGCACTGTACTTTTTTTTTTTTTTTTGGACCGCTCTCTCACTCCTGTGTTGTTATTCCTGTGCCTGGGAAGTACCATGCCGGTGGTTGGTGTAGCCTCCAAGCTCAGGCAACCCTCCACCGTGGGCTCGAAACCGGTGCACACGGCTCTCCCCATCCCCAGCGCGGTGAGGGCAGCCACCTCGCAGAGCTGCATGGCCCGGCAGCAGGAGCTCAGGGCAGGTGAGGGCGCCCCGGGGCTCTCCTGCCAGCTGTCAATCAAGTCTGAGTACCGACAGGAGAGGACCCCTGATGGGAGGCCCAGAGCTGAGACAGAGGAGAGCAAGATCTGCAAGGTCAGTGGGAGGAGGGGTGGGTGCATGGACTCCATCAGGCTGTGTGTGTGTGTGTGTGTGTGAGAGCAGGCAGCTGACTGACTCCACAGGTGTCTCTTCCTCTAGCCGCGTCTGAGCCTCGCTCTCTTTTCTCCATCGCGGCTGAAGCAGGTGTCTGACACCGCGTCTGCGCGCGGACGCACCGAGGCGATGACTCATGTGCGCTTTGATGAGATGATGTCGCTGGCTTGTGGTCATCAGCTCAGAGGGGAAACTGCATGAGTAATGTATCACTGGCAGCGGATTACCTCATCCTGCTGCCCAGTGGCTGCGTGCATCATTCTCTAATCTGTGCGTGTGGAAGCGTTTAGTCTGTACCTGTGACGTGAACCGTGTCAGGGAAACTCCAATGACAGCTACCTGAGAATCCCGGAATCTGAGCGTATACTCTCTCCTCTCCTTCTCTGTCAAAAGGGTAATGCGGGATAATATTTTATATAGATTACCAGCGTGGCCCTCTTGCTTCCCGAGAATAGCCGAAATACCTCCAACAGTGTTGAAATGTTGCAGATGGTTTAATGGTTGCACAGAGATCATTTTTTAAGTGCTTCGCCATGCTAAACTTGGCCGGTGCCAAGTTCTTTCCGCTTTGCAGAAATGCTTGGCTCCGTGTGTCCCGGGCTGCAGAAAAGAAGGCGGGGCCGGTCCACCTCGAGGAGGAAGGGGTTTTCAAAACTCCCCGCCAAATAGTTTCTGCAGCACCTCGGCCCGTCCCACATCCAGAGCTGTCAGAGCACAAACTGAAACTTTCCTGTTTGGCCGGTCGGCCTCCCCCTCCTCCTCCTCCTCCTCCTCCTCCTCCTTCTCCTGTCTTCTCCTAACCGCCGCTGCCTCTTTCTACCGTTACAAGACTTCCTGACAGAGACGTGAAAAAAAAAAAAAAAAAAAAAAAAAAGGAAAAAACCCCCTGACCCTAAAAAAAAAGGAAAAGACTCCCTGACCCTGATTCTTTTCCTGGCTGACAGACTTGTGATACCGAACAAAGCTGCTGATTTTCCTCGTGACCTAGAGGAAACGTGGGCAGAAGACATCAAAGCCACGGGTCAGAGCTCCCCTGCTTCTAATTCCTCCCAGCGTGTCCGTGACTGAGTCCAAAAAAGGAGGGGGGGGGTTCATCATTAACCTGCTGCTGAACTGGCAACTTCCACTTAACTTTTAGCCTGTGAAAACAACTGGGTCACTGAAACCCTCCCATTAGTCCATTAGTCCCCTTATATTGAAAATAATAATACACTCCTTCTCTCTAATTGTCACTCCTACTCTTTTATTTGATCCTTATTGACTGCATCAGCTGCAGAGCCTCGGTGCTCCTAACCATGGCAGAGACGTCGTGCCTGCCCCAGCCTGTTGCTGAGGGTGAGGAATGGGAGGTATGGAGGGGGGTAATTAGTCTGTCTAATTGTGTTGTGGAGACCCTCAAGAGCTTCACTTACTGGTTTCCAGAAAGAAAAGGGAAAGAGGAGGTGGAGTAAGTGCTCCTTTACATTAAGCAGCACTTGTCTGACAGGATTCCTCTTATCAGGTGGGATCAGGCACGCAGCCGTGCGCATGTGCGCACGGCTGCGTGCCTGTTTGTGTGCATTCGACCCCATAGTGCCAGCGTGTGTCGGCTTGTTTTCCATGAGGTTAAACAGATCACAACGTCCCTGGCGTCTGTCAAAGAGGGAACGACTTGACCAGTCTTGTCCTGTCGGGTATTTGACCCGTGTGCTCGTAACGGCATCACTGACAATGGATGTGGGTTAAGTGCAAGGAAGAGAGGAAGGGGAGTGTGGGGGGGGGGGTTGTTTTTTCTTGTGTGTGGTGTTTGCAGAAGACAGCAGGCCCTGATGTTGTTTTCGCCCAAAGCCAAAGAGGAAGTCCAAGTGAATCTTAAAACAAGCTCAGCTGAAGCAGCTGAGTCGATCCATAGCGCAGCCTGGAGCTGACGGCCCACCACTGTGTTTGGACCGAGAGCTTTCACATTTAACAGATGTCGCTCTGGTAGAAGCAGGGCCACTTGTAGAAGTGATGCAGGGAGCTGCTGGGTTGTCCGATTGTGCAGAGAGGACGCTCGCTGAATGATTCATTCTGGACACCATTCAGATTTATACAGTTGATACTCCCTCACAGATGAAAACAACAGGCTGCACCTGGAGCACAGGAGTGCCCTTGAATGTGTTAAAAAAAAAAAAAAACCCAAGCAGCTCATCGCCCTGCTCCTTGTTTGAGCCGCCTGTGTCTCTAAGCTCCCTGACAAATTTCCATGATAGATGTTCATGATGCACAGCTTTGGCAAACATTAGCGTCTTGACTTCCTTCTGTGGCGTTCAGATGTCTCACCCAAGGGTCCTCGTTTAATCCACCTGTGATTTGGGGCCGTCGAGGACTGTGACGTCTCCTCCGTAACGGAGACGAGACGAGGCAAGACGCGCGCTCTTCCTGGTGCGCTCGGCGCTGACAGCTCCTGGCGCTGCAGGATGACAGGCTTATCAGAGTTTACTGGGCTTTAATGAAGTGTCAACTGCCGCCATCGCTGATTGGGACTTATCTGGCGCATCGAGGTTTGGCAGCTGCCCAGAGCACACATTCTCCGGGACTAATTTCGACTTCGTTTTCAGACAGAGCTGAAAATTGCTTCTTACCTTTCAATTAATTTAACGGTGGCAGAGGAACAAATGATGTTTATTGGATGCATCTTCATTCATCATCCTTGAACGACTTCAGGGACGTGGTGAGATTGATCCAGTGCAACTCGCAGACTGCTCAGGTAATGGAAAGAGTTGGGTGAAAGCACTTTCTTTTGCAGTTTAACTGGATGGAAGTGTGAAGTCTGAGCCTTTTTTTTTTTTTTGTTTTGGGTCCTATCCCTGAGAATAAGCCCAATTACCGAAACAAGTTCCCAAGCATGGTGCAGTTCTGGTCAGGTCAGCTTCCAAGGCCTAGCTGGTTTTGCCCTGAGAGCCACACAAAAGACCAAATTTTATTGTGTGCACTTACTGCAATTTTATCCCAGCCTTAGGAGTAAAGTGTTTGGGAAACTCGAGTTGGGCCTTTCTTTTACAGATCTCATAACTTTTTTTTTTTTCTTTTCAAAGGAGAGCGCGTGAAAAGTGCTTTGGTGTTAGTGGTTGGTGGTGTTCGGTGCTACAAGTGCAGATGCAGGAGGAAAACACATATGGATGCTTTACATCATCAGATAGCTGAACTGATCATTCAGGCAACAACATGGGTGGGTCCCCAGTCATAAAGTGGGGTGGAGCTGCTCAGGGAACAATGTTGGTGTTTACTTAATTTGAGTGAGAAGAACGTAAATAACTCTATCTCTGCTCTGTCGCTCTGTCATAATATGACAATTGCATTCATTCATATGCATGTAACAGGGAAAACTGGAGTATAAGGGAATTGGTTTCAAGGCCACCTTAACCGTACCACGAAGTTGGGATTTATCTTATGAATAACATAAGCATGGATTTTCTCCGTCTGGCAGCCTGACGGGTCATGCACAGGGAGGGTGTGTGAACGTGTGGCGGTGACGGGTGGTCCGTCTTGCGGCGTGCCGGACTCCATATCTGGAAGAGAAGCTGTCGCCGGGAGGGCGGTGTGAATGTTATGCAGAGGACAGGCAGGGCTGCTGTATTTGCACTCCGCTGCGATGACACTGGAGTGGTCGCTCGTCTTTGAAATAAGAAGAAGAAGAAAAAGAAAAAGTTCAGTATAGAATGACATAAGAAATGGCTTGAAGATTGCTTTGGTTAGAACCACATACTCCTACAGCAAAAAAGACAGAGGTCCTGAACATTATTGCAGGTTTGATCCTAATCCCAACGTCCCCGCTGCTTCTCTGTGGTGAGGTGCAGCAGTTTGTCCCCACAACTGATTGATGAAGGCCAATAAGCCTGTGGTCTGTCGAGCCCAGCTCCCTCTGGCCTGATCCGAGTTGGCAGCTATCTTTGGTCTCACACATGATTTCTGAACCATAGGATTATCAAATTAAACCGAGAAATGTGAAAAAGAATCGGGCTAACATGTGCTGCAGCTGAGTAACTACCACTAATGTGATTCAGTCACTTCTTTTTTCTCTTTCCACTTCTGCAGTGCTGAGATTCCTTAATGACTCCTGGGTCGAAATTGGGAAAATATCTGAGACAATATTATGCTTTCCAGTCCTCTTCCCCTCCACCCCCTCCAACCCCCAGCCCCCCCCCCATGTCTTTTGTCCTACACGCAGTATTTCATTGCCTTTTGTGCCGCGGGGAGTCTCGCTGTCGGTTGCTGTGTTTAAATCTTGGAGGGAGAACACACAGAGCGGCTGGTGTTTACAGTACAGCCACACCGGTTAAAAATACCCTCCCCTGGAAGTGCAGTCGTAGTGTTCACTCGAAAACACTGCAAACAAGGTTTGCTGCAAAACAAGTTCGGATGCATGAGACTGGGGAATTGTGAATATTAAATATTTTGATTGGAGTTTCTTTAGTGTAAATAGAAAAATGCCTTATTTTGTGGCACTTTTAAAACTTTTGACTTTGTTTAAAGTCTTTCGCCGGCCTGACTTCGGACATTTCATCTCGCTCTGACCCGAGGCTACAGAATTCAACAAATCACTGAGATTAAAGCGAACAAAGCCTCCCGCCGCCCTGTTATTGTCTCATCATATTCTGAGGCTTCTCCCTGATGTCTGGCGCGTGAGGAATCGTGACTCAAAACAAAATGTGTAAGCGTGCATGTGCGTCAAACACAGGCCTGTTCTCATGCAGAGGTTGGGGAGACACACACACACACACACACACACACACACACCAGGCTTTCTGCCAGTTCAAAGGTTGGCGATCCAAGAGCCGGTCTGCTCATTGTTTGTGGATTAATGCTGTAAAAGGGGGAAAACAAACAGAGAGGCAAGGGGAACATGTTAGACATGGTTTCACTTTACATGCATCCGTTTCATCAGCAATTTATGATGTGCATTACACATTTAAATTGGTACAGAGATGCACAGCTATTGATATCAAAACAGTTTGTAATGGCAATAAAAGTAGGAATTAAATACTGAATAGTAAAATGTTGAAAATATTCGTAACGGAGGAGCTTCCTTGGTTTTGATGGAGGGAGTAACCGAGGTGACCTGAGGGGGCTGGATTCTTTGTACGGTACAAGGGAATCAGATATGTATTAAGGCCTGAGAACATTCAGCGCTGTATAAACAAGTAATAGGATTTTTCAAACTATCCTTTGGGATACAGGAAGCCAGAACTCTGTGTGTGTGTGTGTGTGAGTGAGGATATGAGCTGAGCTGTAGCTGTCTTGTGTAGGAAGTAAACTGAAGTCTTCCTGGACCTCTTTCAGACAGTAATCCTTTAATTCATGCTCGGTTTTTTGAAATGAGTTGATTTTGTCTTTTTTCTTCGGTGCCAAAAACATTTATAATGTCTGTAAGTGGTCTGTGCGGAGCTCTGACTGGCTTATGATGCCAGACTCATTTAAAGTTTACCTCAGTGCATATGCTCCACCGATACATGCATCAACTTTATAAGATCGTATAATATAATCTCTGAAACAGTGCAGGTCCAATCAAATGGTTGGGTCGTGGGCCTCAGGGCAGGATTTGGCTCAAAAGAGAAGTTCAATATTTTGGAAAATTCAACTTCCTGGAAATTATGAGGTTGTTCGGCAACCAGCAGGGACTCCAGGAACTCAGGGGCTCGGCCAAAAAAGGAGTTCCTCCGTGCAACTTCCTGTAAACCATAAACTGTAGTTTGTTGTTTTGTTTTTCCAGCGTTTTTCCGTTTGTACAGGTGTTGCGTGAAAAATGTTTTGTTAACTCAAAAAACTCCACTGACCTCGGTTACCTTAAGTTGCGTTATGGGTAAATACAGCAGGCAGAAGACAAATGCTCCATGATATGACACTGGATTTAGTTTTAGAGACACACAGGGTGATAGTTGCTCTCTCGTAGGTCACCGGAAGGTCAGAGGAGACACGTGCACACTTGAATGTTTTGAGTGTGTATTCGTGTTAGATTACCTCCGCCTCTGATTCCTTCCATTTGTCTCTCTTCAGCCGACTGTCATCACTCTCTGTCCACCCTGTTTTCTTAGGATCCATACTCTCTTCTTGCTTTGTCCTCCATCCGTCCCTCCTTTTCACGTCTTCCCAGCACTCCGTTTTTTTCACTCCTCCGTCTCCTGTCACCGTCTTTCTGCTCGTTCCCATTCCCAGCATTCCTCCCTGAGTACTTCCTTGGCCTCAGCCTTTCTGTGTCTCTCTCGACTGGAGTCTCTCTCTTATTCCACTCGCTCCGACTCACTTACTGGTATTTTCCTCTGACCTTTACCCCCCTCTCTTTTTTTGTATCATTTCTTTTCTCTCCTCCTCACCATCATGCTCCACCTTTCCTTCTCTCTCTCTCTCTCTCTCTCTCTCTCTGTCTTCATATCATGTCCATCTCTTTCTCGCTGTGATATTCATAATGAGAAAAGCAGCAGGAGAGAGTTAACGCACACCTGGCCCAGTTCTGTCTCCCAGCAGCTTTCACAGATAACCTTTCCTCCGCTCGACAAAGAGGTCACCGCGTCTGCTCGTTTCTTCTCCCCCCTTCCTCTCCTCTATACTCTTCCCTTCTCGTGTCGACTCTTTTTCACATCAAGGAAACATCTGGGAAAGCAACAACTGGTGTCAAAACTGTCCAACTATGGACAGGGAGCAAACATTCGAACACACACACTGCACTGTGTGTGTGTGTTGTTGTTTTTCGGCATGCAGGCAGACCGATCGCTGCTGTTATGAGTCAAGCGAGCGGTCTCTGTGGTATTTGACTCACGGCTTACGCAGCAGCAGCGGCGGCGGCGGTGGCGGCACATCACTGGCTATCAACTCCATTACTGGGTTTCCGGGGCATCCGGGGAGGAGGAGGAGGAGGAGGGGAGGAGGGGTAGAGTATCTGTAACAATACAGTCATAGGCTATACATTTAACTGCACAGCGTCACAGCCCAGATGGACCCAGTGCTTTTATAGGTTGTTGTTCCCAGCTGCAACAAAACACTGTTACTCACTGTTTACGGAAAGTAAACGCACGCAACATATACTCCTAATGACTGCCTGCAGATGAAGGCTAACGCAGGTGAACTGCAGTTCTCTGTGCAGCGGATGCTTTTCAAGGTTGAGCTGATATGGAGAGAGGAGTAAACCATATCCCCAGTTTCTCCACTCCGCCAGAACTATGGTTCCCAGGTGTGAATGGAAGCCACGCATACTTTCAGAATAAAACAGAATCAGTCATCCGTCCCTGGGCTGCATTTAAGGGCACTGGGATGTATTTGATAAGTAAATAGAAAACACAAACCAGCCAACCCTCACACACACAGATGTGGGGATGAAAGGCTCACTCTGGTGGGCGGTTCGTGCCCTCCCTTGGCACGAGCTTTTACAGGGCGCTTAACGGAGCAGGCACACATGTTTTTTTGGAGCGGTTAACCCTCACATTGAAACTCATCATTACCCACAACCAGCATCGGTGTTCTCATTATTTTTCCACTTTTTTTTTTTTTTTCAATCCAGACTTGTCATTTTCTTTTATTCCCTGCATTTTGTATAGTCTTATATAAGAGCCAAATGGAAATACTTACTCATGTTCCTGTGTTTACTCAGATGTACAGAGTTCTGGAAGATTCACAGTTCAATGTAAGTTGAGGCAGAGTTATTGATCCGGATGCAGCCATGAGGTCATTGGTGGGCTCAGTGGTGCACGACCCCCCGGCCAGTCTGTGCTGCACTGTGGCAGCATTTGATGCGTCCATGGCCTTTTTGCTAACAGTAAATGGAGTGTGAAAGTGCACGTTGCAGAGCTGCAACTGGAGCCTTGTGGGTGCACGTCTGTGTCTGTGCGTCTGCGTCAATAAAAAAATGAGATGAAATCCAACGAGGTCTTTTACAGTAATGTATATAATGGAGACGTCTTTGAGTAGTGGGAGGCTTGGCAGTTCCGTTTTTTATGTCGCTGTCTTAAAGAAGGACTCAGTCCCTGACCCGCGTTCTTTCTGTTTGTGGTTTACTACTACTCACATTGAGTTTATGTGCGTCCTTTACGTCTCAGGGTGACTGCACATCCCACTGCATGACACTGCCCATTTTTGTTGCCGAACAATGAAACACATAATGACGCTTTTTCATTGCATCTCATTATAATTTAAGTTGACAATTTGTTAGGTCGTGACTTCATGTTTTGGGAAGCCAGGTCTTAATGAGCCTCATTTGTCCACAGTGGCCCACTGTACATCACTGTCTACGTCCTGCCGCCCTGCAGGTGGGCCCACGGGACCTTTCTATTAGAAAGCTCTCATTTCCGTCTCCACATCACCGCCGTATTGCCTCTGCTGTTCCGCAGTATTAAGTTTGCCCATAAAGTGCGTTAACTCTGCCATTAATAACTGTTGAACATGAACCTCTGGCCCTTGACAGCGTCTCAAGGGACGGGGAGCTGAAGTGCAAGTACGCCCTCCATTTATACTTTCCCCTCTCCCTGTGGCCAACGACAATTTGCCGTTTCGGGCAGGGGCACGTTTCCTCGCAGGAGAGGTCTCCTGACACACATTGGTGCGTGGTTTTATTTACCAGCTGCTGTTGTTGTTGTTAATCTCACGAGAATGCTCAAAGTTGCTTTTTACAACCTTGGAAATTTTGTTGATGCGCCCTCCGAGGCCCTTTCGACGCTTTACTCATTTCCTGTCCCAACTCAGCGGCAGCGGCTTGTCGCCTCAGCAAGCGCCGTGCTTGTTGAATCACGTCAGCACTGAAAGGCCCGCGTACATTTGACCTCTGGTAATCTAGGATCTCCTCAGAACTCCCGAACCCTGAACGCTTTCCTCTCTGTTCCTGCTAACACCATTTACTCTGAGGACTTATTTTCCGCCTCATCACGTTAATGGCGTAATAGAGCTCCGCGCATGTAAACGCACAGGAGAGTAGCACACAAGAGGAATCTTTGTCTGTGTCAACATAGGAAGGTCATGGCCTAAATGCTCGGTTCATGGGTTGATGGTTGAGGTTAGGCCTGTAAGAGCGAGATGTGAAAGCCTCAGCAAAGAGCAACATTTTCCCTCTTAATCCCTAAATGATGAGGAAGGGCTGTCTGCCACGTTACACTGAAGAGACTCATTACATGAAGTCGTAATGAAGGGGACAAGAGGTTCCTTGTTGCAGCCATGAAGGTTCACATGCTGCCGGGCCACTTGCCAATGGCTTTTCTCACAAAAGTCAGCTGTCCCTGTGGAGATAAGACAAGAGCCTTTTGTATTGTCCCACGCTGCACACCTCAGGGGACGAGCACAGTTATGCCTGAGGACAAAATCTAGGACGATGATGATAGCATCTCTATCTCTTCTGTAAGACCTCAGGTCAACTCATTTAATTGCAATGATTTAATTTGCAAATAGATAGTAGAGCAATGGTGGGAACCACAAGAAGAAAGGAGGAGAACATCATGGTCTCTGGTGTTCAAGCCTCACTTCTTTTTCCCACAGTTAATCGTTGCATTTTTTTTAAAAGCCACAGTTAATTGACAACAGTGAATGAATGGATTTGAGAGAAATCATTTAAGAGGACAGTGCTGCAGGGGAAATAGTGACAATGAGTCGAGAGGATGTGATTCATCTGGAGAGACAATGCATATTGTGAAAGAATGCATTTTAGTTGTGAGTTTGTGGCTCTTAATGGAAAAAGGAGGGTCCCCCTGCCCGTGAGGGAGGAAAAGAGAACACTGGTTGAAATCATTCAGCCGTGGGGATGAGCTCTCAGAGAGAAGAGAGCTAAATAGCCAATAGCCTCAGCTCCAGTTTTTTTTTTTTTAATATTTAGGATTCATTCAAAGAAGATGTGGATGGCTGGAGTTAACCTGCTGCTGGATTGGAAGCAGATGCAGGCACCTCATTCAAGTTTAAAACCCTAATCACTCTGTGTCTGGCTCCCTTTTTTGGCCTTGTGTCGGGAACAGCTGCAGGTAAGATATCTGGAGGGCGGCGGTGGGGGTTTGGACGTGAGGGAAGGAAAAACTGTATTTCCGGAAAGAATAGTTTGAGTGTGAAGGGAACAGAGAAGGTTGCTGTGTCAGGGACAGTTGAATTCAGCTGCAAGAAGGTGTCAGAGCCGAAGAATAAGGGCAGGAAGTGGACTGTGGGTGGGCGACTAAAACCAAATGCCTGGCCCATCGCGCAGGATGTGGGAGGTGGGTGAATGAAAGTCCTGTCCATTCTGAGATTCCGCTCCGAGTCTCTACATGAGGAGGGAGTTGAGGTCACTTCATCGCCTCAGCGTGACCTCCCTAAAAAAAAAATATCCTGCAGATTGTCACCTGATTATGTGGCCATGCAGAGTCATTTGCACAGAGGTGTTAAGATGAGTGTAAGTTTATGGTAGTGTGGGGAGCAGCGAACATCGCCCCGACGTCTCTTGCTGTCATCAGACCGGCTCTCGGCTGATATTTATTTCCGCGAGCTTGACAGGGGCCATTAGTCTTGGGGAGGAGGCTTGAGTTACGGCATTTAGGGGGTAAGGATCCTCTCGCACAGGGAGCAGTGCTATACAGGCCCCGGAGAGGGAGGAGACAGAGCTGCTGGACAAACAGTCCGGGACAGACAGCACGTCCTTCTCAGCCAGTTCGCCTTGTGTGCTGGCACATGCCGCGGTAACAACCTGCTTCCAGTCATTCATCTTTAAAGTTGAGAAGTTCACCAGCTTAAATTGTGAATTGGTCTAATGTGGAATTAGCTATGCACCTTACAGTGTTGAATCGGCCTTATCGGGAGTGGAAGCGGCACTCTGGGAGGAATATTTGGCAGAGCTGGATATTTTTTCTGACAGGCCCATTTATCTGTTGGGGCTGTGTGTGCAAAGGGGCCAAGAGGAAAAAAACCTTAATATTGTGTCCCAGCTGACCTGAGTCAAACCAAAGCTTAACCTTGCTGAGATTGTGAGGTTGGGTCCCTTTTTGCTGACTTCACCGTTCAACCAGGATGTTTGAGTGCTCCCCGTGATCGCCGTGCCGCTCCCCCAGAGGTGTTGAATGAGCAGGAGAAGGAAGGGCCGCTCTGGGGAGCTGTCGTGTTGTTCAGCCCCGTACAGTGCAGTGAGAGGGAGAATCAGGCCTTTGGGTTGAAAGGTAACGTCCTCTCCCACATCCAACGTCGACGACTGACGTCCAGGGAGGGTTACCCTCCCGCCCCAGCGGTCACTTCCCCTCTCCGTCTCAGAGTTAAGGTCGCTGGAACACACCGAGGGCTGGGTTGGTCCATCTGAATGAAAAACTGCATGGCAGGCCTGAAATAATGGTCCAAGGCTAAATTTAACAGGATGTCTGTTGCTCTGACCCGACCCAGAGAGAGTAGGTGTGGAGGAATGGAAAAGCTAAGGTGAGCCGGGGAAGCAGCACTGACCCAGTTGTCTACCGCTCTGGAACTTTTCTTCTCAACTATAACTCTTATTGTCCAATGCTTTATTTTTTGTTACTCCTACACTTGGTCTTATTATGCAAATTAGCAGAAAAGTGTCATAGGGCGTTGTGAAGGGCCATAATAATCAATGGGGGATGCCATGTGGGTTTTGAAACAAAGCCTAAATAGTGCTGACTGTTTCCCCTGCCGAGCAATTATCTTCTCGTGTCGTGCATTTTGATCTTGTGATCTAATCCCTCACAATCCTGTTTTCCAGACTCGGGGTGAGGCCTCCACATGCATGAAGAAAACACACTCGATATTTGCACGTGTGTCAAAGGATTAACCCAGTGGCTGCTGCAGGTTTTCAAAAAGAAGAGTGCCGCTGCAGCTTTTGCACGCTGCATGTTTCCAACGAGCATGCACGCACAGTGCATGGGTGTTTGCATGCGTGTGGCACTGCAGCAGGTATAATAGAATGCCTGTGTGGATTTGTACTTGTGCATGTGGAGCAGGAGATTGTGAGCGTATGGAAAAGGAGCGAGGAATGCGTGTGTGTGTGTGTGTGTGTGTGAGCCTCATTTTCCCAGGTCTTCACTCCAAGGTAGCACTTGGCACAACAAGCCCAGGCTGTAATACTTTAATAGTGGAGTTGTTTACTCTTTATACAAGCTCACTTCACCCCGATTCTGGGAGGCTTCCTCTGCCTTGGCATAGCAGCATGTAGACATTTTTACGGTTTAGTATGCTCGGATGCCATCTTGCGAACGGATTTTATGGCCCAGTGGCTGGAGCGTGTGTGTGTTTTTATAATAACTCCAGGTTATGTAATCAAGCTTTGAGGATTGGCCATATGCTTGATAATTCAAGTCAACAGGTTGCTAAATGTGTGTGTACGTACCGTGTGGATCCTCATGCTGCTGCTTCTGCCTTATTGAGGCCTGTAGCTGCAGATGCTGGATTCAAGTTCAAGCTTTAGATGATGCAGTCCCTCGTTACTGCAGAATCATCTCAGACCCGGGGGGAAAGCGGTCACACCGTAATGACCAGCTTGCTGTATATTAGCCCACATATACTCAGTAAAAGTAACACTCGTACTGCCAAGACCACAAAGGCTTCATGGGAACCACAATTACCTTTCAAAGACTAGGTGCACACATTCCAGAGGATTTGGGGCTTATCCCATTTAGTGCTGACATTTTCACAGATGTTCCTGTGAATATGTCAAAGCGGCAGCTCGCCATGCTGTGGGATCACGCCCAAACATGGGTGGCCCCAGAGGGAGCGGGACCCCAAACCAGGCCGGTGTTTGTTTGTTTGTTTGTTTTTTTTTTTTTTTACAATTTGTTAAGCACCACTTGACAATTTGCCAAGACCGTATTACTTTATGCGTTGTGTTAACATCAGAGCTTCAAACAGCCGTGAAGCTTTTGAAGTGACGCTGCACTTATTCCTCTCCAGCCCGTGTGGGGAAGGCGCCGCTACAATACGATGATTAAAGGTGATCAGAGCTTGCCAGGAAGTTGACATTTTCAATATTTGGCTGCGGCGGCCGGCCGGCCTCGCATCGCACGCACACTCAGACATTTCATCTTGTGAAGGGCTAACGGCTCCAAATGGAGCGGTGGGAACGTGACGCATGGGCCCAGTGACGGGGGGAAAATACTGATCAGCGCGATAGGCCGTGTGTGTGTGTGTGTGTTTACAGCTGTAGTGAGCCCGAAAAAAGAGTCAAAGCTGTTGTGTTTGTACTTGGAGTAGACTGAAGATTATTTATCCTCGTGTTGTTAGATAAATATTTTGGATTAAAACTGAAAGAAGGGAAATAAAGTGGTGTTTCTGTGTGTGCGGTTAGAAAGTGAAACGGCAGAATAGATAATTACAGCAGAGTGAATTAATCTTAATCCATAATAACCTTTAATCATATTATTAGCTTTTGAATGCATTGTCACCGATGTCAAGATGCATTAAGCGGTGAGGGGAAAGATGGATACTTCAGCATAAATGAGTCACTTTGTCAGCAGACAGTCAGTGTATCAAGAGGTAGAGGGAACATTAGATGGGAATTATGGGTATATTTTCCACCCACCGCTGTCCTCAAACCTGCCAAGCCCAAACACTGAGGTGAGACGGCAGCCAGCTTACCCAGTGGCTGCACTCTGTCTGTCCTCGGCATACGACACTCGGGCTAATGCTCTGGGCCCGAGCATTAGCCGCACTGGGCAAAAGTATGTTTGCCTTGGAAGTGGCGGCAGAGCCGGTGAGCACTGCCATCCATGTCAAGTGGTACACCGTATTATATTGTCCCGGGCGAACTTGGACGCCTAATGTGAAGAATTACATCTGCGGTTGTTTCAACACTAGCCTGAAGTGGTTGGCCCGGAGGCGGTATCGCCTCCAGAGGTCAGCAGGGATGTAATTAGAGGAAATCTGTTTAAATATTTGAAGATATTTATTGATGCTATGTGACATGGGGAATTATGCCACTCTTGCGTCAGTACAGCACAGGCCTCTCAGCCAGTGACTTTTTTAGCAGCGAGTCTCCGTCTGTACTCTGGAAAAATCGCATGAAGCAAAGCCGAGTCTTCGCACGTCTCCCTGTGTCAATGCTCTTTGCAGGCTTCAATCAGTCACACTCGGCCTTAGGCAGCAAGGAGCTGGCACTTCCTCCGCCTCTCTGTGCTGGCACCTAGTCATTACCCTCCTTTTTAGCGTGACACTTAGTGTTTTAACTGTGAATTTCTCCCCGTGCGCACTCTTGCCGGCGCTCTTTGTCCTCCGCTCAACCTTCATTTTCCACCACACAGCCAGCGTTGCACACATGCACACACTTTCCAGTCAGTTGCTTCATGCGTTCACCGAAGCTCCGAGGGAAGGGTTGTCCAGAGGTCGCAGCGGCACTGTGTTTTCAATCTGAGCAGGAGAATTTGAATTTGAAAAAAAAAAGTCTGCGCGAGTGCCCTTGAGCAAGGCAGTGGGCCTCATCCTCCGCTCAGTGGCCAGCAGATGAAGACTTCCAGACTTTAAAGTGTGGAACATTGCGAGTACAATGCGAGGCCCCGCTACAAACGCGTGCATGCTGAATAAGTCAGCCTCCTGCGGCTGAACGAAAACGCTTCAAGAATCCAGACTCGGTTCCAATCTTCCTCACAACTCACTGCAAACCCATCAAGGCCCAAGAGGCAATTTTTATGATGCAGCATATTTTAACCATAAATCTCCTAAATATGAAAGACCTCTCCTATTCAGTTATGTTTTTTTAATTCTTTTTTTTTTTTTTTTTTTTGCACAGACGACTATAAAATGCGGGGATGGTCGCCTGATGAGGACTGATCAGCTGCCTCTCTGCTCAGCTTCGTAAACGCTCTAGCAACCCATCCTTCCTGCTGTCTAATTAGAATAAACAAACAAACGGATTGATGCATTTCCTCAACCAAAGCCACAGCTAATAAATCAGGATGCAAGTAATATCTGGGAATGCCGGCGAGGAACTTGTTCTGCGGCGGTGCGCGCACGCGTTGAATGATGCTGTTTTGCATTTACAGGTGTTGACACGAGGTTTTGGAGGAAAGTCGGGGTGGAAAAAAAAGTTTCCCCCGCGCCACTTTGAAGGCTGCTGCCATTGTATTATTCATTTGAAGAGGTCAGAATTTCCAGTGCTAATGATTCATAGACAGACACACACGCGGGCACGCCGCTGAGTTTGGAAGATACGCGGAGCATCTGCAGCCCTGAGGCCAGCATGCTCGCTGCAGAGAGCCAAACACTGACTAAACCACCGAGTGCCGGGAGACAATCAGACAAAGGGAGAGGCTGTAATCCTGTAAACACACAACTTGAACTTAAAGTCAGACATTTTCTACGCTAAATACAAGAAGGCGAGAGCGTTTCATTTAACGAGGTAAAAGAAAGTTTAAGCCAGTCCTCGGAGTGGCAGAGCAGAGGCTGAGTGCTGGTCAGAGTGAGCGCTCTGGATGCTATAAATGGCAGCGCTTTGCAGGACAAGGGCACCTCAGCCTTGAACCAGGCCTACGCTGCGTCACACACACTGTTTGTACTCCGGTCTCTCATAGTAGTCGTCTCACTTTGTAGTTCCTCGGCTCCCCCTGGCAGCGCCGTTTGCATTCATCCTTGTGAAAGTCACCGCGGCTGTCAGAGGCGGTCGTGTTTTTTGTTTCATCACGCCCACGTTGCATCAGATACTGAGATCCAGACTCTGGGCTTAGCTCACACTTTCCTGTTCGGTGTAAAATTCCACTTGAACTGTGTGCAGTGGCTGTAAAGTTCAGCCGAATCTAATCTAATCTGAAATGTCACATTACAGTTTTCTTCCTGGACCGGACTGAGATTTACTCTCAACAACATGACAGCGAGGGGGGACGTCAGTCGTTATTATACATGTTTTTTTTCGGTTACCTAAGGAAGTCTGGCCCCTCAGAGGACTTTACCCTCAAAGCCACGGGCACATTTCACACGGCATTCACTCGGAAACTCTTTCACAGCAGCACAGTAACGGGCAAAAGCGATGACGGAGGAGGTTTTCAGGGCTTATCTTGAAGCATGCGGCATGTGACTGTGCATGTTCCTCACAGGCCTGTTGAATAATGAGATGATGACAGGGGAGGCAGTGATTTGTGTGGATTTTAATTTCAATATGTTGGGGGACATCTTGGCGTGTGTGAGGCAGTCACCGGTGTGGGGGAGGCTGTGTGAGAGGCCTCCCTGGTCCCTGTGTGAGGAGCTGGAGCTGTGTCCGACTGCATCCGGGCATTTCATCCGAGCGGCGAGGAGACACAGACCGCAGCCCGCCCTCGCATTTCTTGATGAATTGTGTTTTTAGCGAGGGAGCCTCGGGGGCGAATTTAGATGCGGTTGTGCGGTGATTGTTTCAGTGGTCGGGCCTTTACAGTGGGAATGCACGAGGTCTTTGATTGCCAGTTAGCAGATACTTTGCATGGAAAGACACCAGCTCTCAACTTGGATATGGAACGTCCGTCTGCAGATAGGATTTTTGCAAAAAAAGGAAATCATGTTTCAAATAACGAAGTGCCTCACAAGCGCAGTGATAAGATCAGATGAGGATTAAATAACTGGTTGTGGTGCAATAAAATGCTACTCGTCCATGCATAACATTAGATCAGCACAAGCAAGGCTCTGTGGATTTTTATGTAAATCAACCAACTGAACCTGAACATGGAAAATACTTCGACTGCTGAGTTTGGCTCCGGCTGCACTTCAAGGTGGGGGAGCCCATGTGGGTGATCAGCTTTTTCACTTTCTAAATGACCTCATCACATCAAAGGGTAATTCAGCCTTATTACACCTTGGGTTGATTTTTTTTTTAATAGTTTTGGCCTTGATTTCTATCAACAACACATTGCACTCAATCTGAGAACACGACACGGTTTGAAAAAGGGAATCTGTGTGGCAAAATTCAGGGATTGCCCACAAGCATTCATTAAACCAAGTTTATTCTATATTCTGCATGTGCCCCGCCCCTTTGATCACCGTGTGCTTCAGACATTGCAGCGCTGTTGTCCAATAAACCTGTAATAAACCTTAACCATCCCAAATTGCAAGAAACGATTCATGGCCTGTGAAGTGATGTTATAAAGGGCAAAACCAAGTACGAGGGTCTGGGAATTACGAAGCTTAATGTGCTGGAACACAAAACAAAGGTAATTGGTTGTCAGGGCTTCGGCCTCCCTTTATTTCTTCCTTTTGTGCTGTACGCCATGAAATGTTGTGGTGGGACGTGGCCCAAGGAAGAACCCATTAAATTTGAAGATTTTTTTTGTTTGTTTGTTTTTTTTTTTTTACTTTCTTCGTAGTTTCCCACAGAATAAATTCAAGTTATGACAGATGTTGCTCCTTCGTGACGTGATTCAGAGTTCTTGGTCATTATTTGCACATTTGCCTTAATTTTCTTAAGGTGCACACTTGTTGGCAGCTTTTATCGCTACTGATGGCTTTAAGCTTTAATAGTCGACGAGAGAAGGTGTAAACAGACTAAAAATGTATAATCAAGCTCATGTCTTTCCTCTGTCACCTGTTCGGAGGTTTGATATTTGCACTCAGCTTATCGGATTCACGCGCTCAGCGTTTATCATGATAACAGCAGCTCAGCTTGTTATACAGTCACCACGTGGCAGCAGGAGGCTCCAGTTTAATGAAGTTGTTTCTTCTCATGAAACTGCGCTCACATATCTTCCATGACTGGTTTCTCCAAATGGACTCCTCTGCTTTGCCCTCCTTCCTTTTCCTTTTTTTATTGCTCTCGTTCTTTCCTTCCTTCACTTTTCCGATCAAATCTGCGTCGTTAGGCTTTTCTGTGACCTCTCTAACTTAGGTTTAGTGGCTGGCGGAGATTTGTGCTGAGAATTTGAATTTTTGCAGTGGAAGTGGAAGTGGTATTTAAAATGTCTTATATTTTGCAATTTAATGCAAGCACAAACATCAGGCTTTTGGTGTCAGACTTGCCGGCAGTGAAAAGTAGTAAAGTGCAGAGGTTTCCTGTGTGAAGAGAAACAGTAGCCCCGGCTGATGAAGTCGGGTAACTGATACCATGTCCAGTAGAACTGCTGTTAGCAGCGCTGCTCCATCATCCAGAGGGAAGGAACACGACTCCTTTCTTCATCCGCACAATAGACAGCAGAATAAAGCCTGTAAGTGTTTAGGTAGCAATAGTTGTCTTGATATCATTCTATGCAAGTGTGTGTGTGCGTGTGTGTGTGCTGGTAGACTCGCATCAGCGGCCCTCCCCTGGCTGATAAAGCAGCTTGGCTCTGCTTTGATGTTGCGCGGCGCAGGCCGGCCCCAGCAGGAAGCAACAGGAATAAGTCGTCCGTCGGGAGGTCCTCGTCTGGCCGGCTGGTATCTGTCTGGACTCAGAGAGAGAGAGAGAGAGAGAACACAGACTCAACGAGGGGCAGCGTTCGTCTGCACTATCTTCGTGTGCGATCTGGCTGAGCGATAACCTTCCAACCCGCTCTGTTATCAGAGCAGTGGAAAGAGGAAGTGCGGCCCATACTGTTGCTGTTCCCCAGCGGACGCGTTCAATCATTCCAGATCCACGGGGCGAATTATTACGACTTCCAGACTACTTCTGCTTCTGATGAAAATCTTTCCTTGTCGCAGCGTTCGCGAAGCTCGGAGAAAAGAGGTCGCGGCTGAGGCTGTCACTCCTCTGGAGCTGCAGCGCGCGCGCTCCGACTGCTCCGTTTGATGTGACACCGTGATCCCACCTGCGTTTGCCAGGCTTCCATTTCTGAACCCGACTCGAGGCGGAGACGGTGTTTTCGGAGGAGCTTGACGGTGCAATCTCAAAGTCGGCTCTTTTCCCACGCGCTCGCAGATGAAACGCAGCCGCACACCTCTAAGACGTCTCGGTGCGAGTGCACGCGAAATCAGATACGCCGCAAAGGCAAACATCGCAGTTTACGTCTGACGAGTGAAAGACGATATTGCACAAAGACAACGGTGTCACTTAAGATTTATTGGATGTGTATGTGTGCTTGCAGTCAAAATGACATACACCTCAAAGACAGTGTTGGCACTTGGAGCTATTGTAGGTGTGTGAGTGAGCTGGCGGCCAAAAAAAACCTCAGTTCAGCCTCAAAGACACGAGTAATATTTGTGGTTAGTGTGTGTGTGCGTGTGTGTGTGTGTGTTGACACTCTGCTCGGAGCCTCCTCCTCTGAAGTCTCCTAGGGTTCCTCAGAATCCCACCTGTGCTAGCTGACCCCATGCATACCTGTCAGCCTCCTTCTTCTGTCGCTCTGCCGTCAGCTTTGAAGTGTCTTCATGCGCGTGTGTGTGTGTGTTTCTCGCTGAGCCTCCTACCTGGCAACACACACACTCGCAGGTGGTGTTTTGAACACTTCCCTGCCTCTCTAAGAACCGCGCTACTTTTTTTTTCCCCCCCCCAAATTTCCAAACTGGACGATCAAAATAAGCATTGCTGAGATAGTTTGGCTGAGTGGAAAATATCCACAAGAAATATTTTGAAATTTCCCAAAGTGTTTTTAGAGGCAGCAGCTCGGGGCGTTGGCATCACCTCTGCTTCTTGCTCTGTGGACAAAATGTTCATACAACTCGGTGATACATGTTTTTTTTTGACTCCGGCTAAGCCTCAGAATCAGGGTTGAGAAAGTACAGGTGTCAGGTGTGCATGTGTAATTTGCTGCAGAGGGGGTGTCCTTGTCATCAGTGATCCTCCTCCAGCCGCAGCTCATGAATCAAAGGCTACACCGCGAGCACATGAACACGGAGAGAACATTTGTGTCGTCTGAGGTGAGATGCATCAGACTTGTCAGCCTCTTGAGCATAAAAAACAATGGATGGAAACCTGTTTTCCAGATATTGGCCTAAACTGTGGGTATAAATTTAATATAAAGTGTTACACAAAACCCCTTTCCCATCTTATTATTTAAATAGACACTCATTGAGACTGAGCCACATTTATCTCTCCAACTCTGCCCCCCCTCCGTCCCTTTCCCCTTAAGCAGGAAGCAGCAGATCAGGACCTGTTCCCGAGAGGAGAAGATAATACAATAATGATAAAAACCTCCCTCCAGCCCCCACCACACACACGCACACACACACTCAGGGTCTGCCTCGTGTTGGGACAGTCGTGCAGCAGCAGCAGCACCTGTTTGGAAGCGCTCCAGCTCCGCCCGGCTCGTTTCAAACCACCTCACCGCTGTCGCCTTTTCATTTTACAGACTCGTATCCAGCAAACCGGGATCGCTGCTGTGCACCTGGTGGAGTAGATAGTACTTACAGATGAATCACTGACACTTGTTTTGGCTGAATGAGCACTAATATTATCAAAAGTGTTTGAAAAAAGGAAATCGGCCTGATTGAATATCTATAAAAACGTACGTTCGAGGTGTTGTGGGAAAACTCCTGTGCAGCTCAAAGACTACAAATCAGCCTTTAAAGTGTACTGCTTATCTTGCACGTCCCCTCCGGGCCCCTCAGATTCTGCCATTAATCACGTCTCCGGGATGCTCGCACCAGCGCCTCTTGCTGAAATCCAGGAGGGATTGCGGCGGCCAGCAGGAGTTCATGTGTTGCAACTGGTTCGCTGAGCGCGGAAAAGCCCATTTCTCACCAGAGGAAGGAGGAGGAGGAGGAGGAGGAGGAGGAGGAGGACCGAGGAAGATGCTCTGGGGATAAGCAGCAGTTGACACTGTTGGAGTTCATGAGAAAGGAAGCGCTGGGAACAGAGCGAGGGGCTGGCAGTGATCAGAGGAACAAATGGAGCTCCAGAGCTGAAAGAAAAGACAAACGACTGAAAAATAAATAATTTGCCTCACATCTGTGGTAGCTGTTCCAGTTCTGTAGATAGAATAAGTCCTATCTTTTGCACTTAGGACTCTCTCTGTCTTTTTATTTATAGAGGGAGGGAAAGCCATCGACAGAAACACTAAAAGGACTAACACTAAAATAGTCCTTCACTCAATGTCAGCGAAAAACAGTGAATTTTCCCTCGTACAGCAGTTGTTGACAATCTCTCTGACCATACGCTGGTGCTGTGGTCAAGTCAAGGGCGACATCCGAGACAAGACCGCCACTCCGCCCGTGATCATAAACTCGCAGGAGTGGTCGTGTTGCGTCTCACCGCAACAGCCGGGCTTTTCAAGGTCCCGATCTCGGCAGGCCGTACGGCTTTGTGTCAAAGTTACTCCAACCACATCTCAAGGTCTTTGGCAAAGCGGAGGCTGGCAGCAAGCTGCTGCCGGGAGGCGGACGCTTTGCTTTCACTTGGCCGATGCCGAACGGAGGAGCAAAGCAAAGGAAGGAAAACAAGAGCGTAGCGCGCACACAAACGGAGAGGAGAGGGAGTTGAGATTGACAGACCAAGGGAGGAAATAAATCACAATAGCAGGAGGATATGAAAGCCGCACAAAGGAACAGACCAACCCAGGGGTTCTCGCTTCTGCTAATTAAAACTTTCTTGTTTTCATCGCGCATAAAAGCTCGCACTGACCGGGCAACAAAGACGGTCTCGGGCCAGCGAGCCGCCGTGTTTTACATCTGGTCTCATTTCCGGCTCGATGATGCTGATTGAGAGAGATGGAGGGTCGCGGGAAGGAAGCGTTATCGGGCGGATATTGAGCGGCTCTGCTGCGCGCAGTCGTTTGGGGGCAACAAACCTCAGGAAGCCACCTCAGCCCTCCTCCCCCCGAGTTACCGTGGTGACAGGCCCCACTAATCCACTGACACACTTACTAGATCGCTATCTAGCCCTGGATTTAATTAGCTAGGTCTGGCTGGGGCGAGATAAACTTTATTAGGACTTTGATATTCCAATGAGACGGGATTGGAGGCACATGTTTGATACTGTTTAGGAGCCCAGATAAGAGATAGGAGATAGAGGGAAGTTATCGGTGACACTGGAGGAAAAAGAGATTAGTCACAGAGCATTAGTGGCAATGTAACATAATACATTGTTTAATGATGTGTAACAAACATGCTTACCCCTGCCTCTGCCTTCTCAATATGCAGGGAGGGGGAAAAAGAATCAGGATGGATGTTGTGGAATCGTCATTAGTTCGACTGCGTTGCCTCCACGAAGATTTCTCCATAATTCCATTTGATAATTGCACAGACGCAGCATTTGTCTCTCGTGGCGTGCTAATTGTGTTTAGCGGCGGTCGCGGGTGCCCGCTCGTTGGCTGCCGTCAGTCACGCGACACGTGCCCGGCTCCCTCCCTGAGGACGCTCTGACCTCCCGTCGGCCCGGCCGGCGGTTCGAAAACGCCTGAAAGAGACGTCCCCCTGCGGCGGTGAACGGACAGGTTTTTTTTTTTTTTTTTGCTGCTTGGGATGAGAAACGTCCATTTCAACAAGCAAGAGGTTGCCATGGTTTTAATATGGAGATATAAAAGTAGGTGCCGCAAATCCACTCGCCTGTGTTCATTATTCAGAAGGAGCAATGTGTGGTTGTGAACAAATCTTTTAAACCGCTCTTGCTGCCCTTCACATCGCCCGAAGGACCCATGCTGTGTATCTGTTACAAAGAAATCAATCTTCCTGTAGAACCTCTTTCTTTCTTGTCCTCTGAAACCTTCAAGGCCTCGGAAGGAAGCTTGCCGGGGCCAAGTGAGGACATCTCTTAACCCTGTGTGAGGGGCAGCAGTTTTGGTTTGAATCTGTGCCAGTTTAAAGCTATGGATTTAAAAGGATGTGGCTTCTCAGAGACACAACATCTGCCGGCCTCTTCCTTTGCTCCTAAATCATTGAGTCATTGGTATTGATCAACAGTCCCGGCAGAACTTCACTGGTCCACAAAACAACCAGGGACTGGTCTCAGTGTTGTGTGTAAACAAAGCCACAAAGATAGAAACAATCTGTCAAAACAGATTTCCGTCCATAGTTTTCTTTGGCAAATCGGTTTTAGTCACTAATACAACATGATACCGGCTGCCTGTTACTAATTTCTCACGGCAAACTCCAACAAGCCCCTGCTGCAATAACCCCCCCCCCCCCCCCCCCCCCCCCCCCCGTCTTTAGGGCTTTACAGAGGTAATTGACCCTATTAGCGTTTGATGTGCTCCACTGTTGCACAACCGTCCAACATGCTGGCTGCCACATTCCTCCAGGGCTCAGAGTGAGGTGAGCTACCTCTCCAGTCCCAGCCATGTGTCACTGTTTGTTTGACAGATGGAGGGGGTGAAATGCCCCCCCCCCCCCCGGGGGACGGCATGCTGGCGTTGTCAGCCAATCCTCCTGACTGACAGCTTGACTGGGTCGAAGGATGGACGGCGAGTTCGATTCTGACAAGCCCGACAGCTGATTTCCTCGCAGACGTGTGTGAGATGACCCAGTTGGTGTATTCAAATTTAGTTTTTATATCACGTGGCGAGTCTTCACTTTATTTTACTTAACCCTTTTATTAATTTACATAAGTACAGACTTGGTCAAAATTTTAATTTCACAATTCATGACGTAGGATGATACAGACCCAAAGAGAAGAGTGATCTAATTCCTCGTGTGTGTGATCATTTAGAGCCATGCTAGTGAAGCAGCTGAGCCACAGTGTGAGACGTGTGCTTTCAAAGAATGGGCCCTTGAGATTAGCTCGGTGCCGTGCACTCACCAAATAGCTGCTTTTGTTTACTGAAGGTCAGCCTGTGTTTACCATGACCGGCGTAAGGTCACTTTGACTGTGGGAACCACCTCCACCATTGACCATTTGTGACGCGCATTCCTTGCGGCGGCGGCGGCGGCGCCTGCCTGGAGGTGCAACGGGCATGTTTGCCAGCACACGGGCGCTGGGTACCTGGCGCACAGGCTGACGTCGACACGGAGCTGGCACGTGACGCCGGGAGCCATGTGTGAGAAATAACTGCGTAAATGCGACATACGCGGCGGATTGGCAGCGAGGTATTCAAACAGCATGTTTTCACTTACGTTTCTATTCGATTTTTCATCCACTGAATGACTTACAGATGCTCACAGATGCACAGCTACACAGGCTGAACAGCGGAATATTTGTAGTCATAGCAAAATCATAGTCATTAACAGAAATAAATCTCATCGTGAAAGAGGCAGAAACGGTGGCAATGAGTGTAACATTAACAGCTGACATAGTTCAGATTGGTGTTTGCTCTGAGGGTTAAAACCAGTCCAGCCAGATGTTGCCTCCAGCAGGAGCACTGGTGTCCAGACAGAGCAGCACGGATCCAGTTCCACCTCAGTCAGAGCCACTGACCCATCCTGAAGTCGGAGCTCAGCGTTCACTGCATGTGCATCAGCTGGCGGTGTTCCCTCTTTGTCCTGCTTCACCCCCCCCCCCCCCCCCCTTGGAAACCCGTCTGTAAATTAGACTGGTAAGATGAAGTTTTTGCGGTGATGGGGGCAATTCCCCCGTGGCTGCAAAATATCACTTTCTCTCCCCAGTTGGACGGGGGGGGGATTACTGACATGCACCACAAAAACCAAGTGGCCTGGGGTCTAAGGTTTCAGGGGCCCTCACATTCAAAACCCTCCATTGGAGAAAAGCGTATCATTTACAAACTCTTCCCTGGGACAGCACTTTTTTTATTGGCGAAAATGACTCACTGTTTTTTTTGGTGATTTAGTCTCATCTTGAGGAGAGAGATGTTTTAATGTCACGTAGCCTCAAAGCCACGCGGAACATTCTGGGTTTTAGTTCTAATTATGGGGTTGCTCATTGCTTTAAAACAAAACAAACAAAAAAAAAAACCTGAAAATTATCACGGATTTTTCCCCTTTCATATCAGGGAAAAGGATGAAAAATACCTTTAAAAACACAGTTAGTCCATAAATACTGTGATGGGCTCTGGAGAGAGATGGGAATCATTTAAAATTGTAGTTGTGCAAAGCGTGTTTTTCATTTCTTTTTATTCCAATGACAAAATGGAATAAAAAGCTATAGAGAGGCTAGTTTTACCTGAGTACAATTCATCACGGGAGGAATGGTTTGACCCTTTGGAAATTTGCATATTGCATATTGCAGAGTTAAGGATAAACCCTAGCTGCTTCCCTTATCTTCAGATAAAGACTTGAATGGGGGGAACAAAGAGCCAGGGTCTGCCCAAAAGAAACAAAATATGCCGACTATGGCTCCACATGCGTAAGAGCCAAAGTGTGAGAACGACAGGTTGCGGTTTTCAATCGGTTGTGTGCCAGACTATTTCTTGGCAGGGCGACGTCCCGGAGTTGGACTCGTCCACGACGTAACCTCACACAACACCACGGCATGTCATTCTAAGACTCCGGCTGCTGCTGGGATTAAATAAACCGGGTTTATTTAGCTTCGGAGGTGTTGGAAGGTGGATTCTGTTTCACTTAGACCCAGCCAGGTTAGCGGTTTCCCCTGCTCCAGGCTCTCTAAACCAAAGCCAGCATCATAGTGAACGCATGCACTCATGTGACTTGTGCGGAGAAAGCAATTATGATTCACGGTTAAAGCTGAGCAGCTGCAATTTAAGGTAAAAGCTTCTCTTTTATCTGTGGGATATTTGAATGAATTGTCAGCACACAGGCTGAGAAGAGATAAAAACAAAGGAAGCTTGTCTGCAAACAGTTTCTCAGCCTCCACTGGTGTCAACGTTTCATTTTTTTAAATTTATTTCCTCTGAATGTGTGTTTTAATGCTTAAAGGTGTTTTGTAAAATTACCTTCACGTTTGCTGATTGGACCAGAGTGTGCGTCGGGCCGTTATCAAAAGCTCGTATCAGTCCCTACGTTTATTCGCCCTCGTTAAATCAAACTGTGCAAGGCCAGGGGGGTTTATGGGAAGGATGGTTTTCATTTTGAGAAATCCAAACTGCTTGCTTATATACGGGACTCAGGGTTTTAGAATCCCTCTGAAACTCCACCCTCCATACCGAAAAGTGCTTTTTGGATCCCAGCCACTAAGGAACGGCGTAAGTTATATTGTATGTTTATATGTCAACTCTACAGCTGCGTCGGGGGGGCGGTGGTGGAATGAAATGAATTGCTATCTGCTCCCAGCAGCCCTGCTCCACTGGCCTCGGGAGCAGCCGCGTTATATTGAGGGAGGTAAATCAGAAACGCACCCAGGGATCTCTGCCGTGGCCTCTTGTTGAGTTCTTGCTCGATCGGAATTTGTTGCTCATTTCTCGTCAGGGCAAAACTCCGACGTAGGGCATTGAAAGGAGGAAGAAGAGGGTGATACAGAGTGGAGGGTGGAGTTGAAGCTAAAGACAAGGGAAGGTGAAATATGGGCAAAGAGAGACAGAGAATTACAAACGTTAAGAGCAGGACCCAGCTGCGAGCCTTTGCTTATTCAGTCACATTATATCATCCAGACAAAGCACCTGATTCTCTCATCATCTCCCTGCGTCGCTTCGGCAAACTAGACTTTTGCTCCTTTCCTTTTTCCCTTTATACCATCCCACCAGGCTGCACATGCATGGCTTTGTGATCACTTGTCTATGGAAAGATGAGGAGGAGGAGGATAAAGACGGGGATTAAGAGCAGAGAGAGGGAGACGTGAGGCCGACGGAAGACGGATGGGTGAGAAAGTTCGAGGAGGAAGGTGGACGAGGGAGAGGACCGGGAGGAGAGGTGGAGACAGACAGAAGAATGAGTAGGAGAGGGGCGAGATAAGGGAGGGGAGAGGGAGAAGAGCCAACAGACGAGTGGAGGCCGAGATGGCAACTCTTGTCAGGGGCCACGATCAAAGCAGGGATTTTGTAACAGTATTTTTTTTTTTTTTACTTTTGATCATCGCCGCCATGTTTCCCCTCACACAGTGATTGATAAAATGATTTCATGTCGGACAAACAAATAATTCAAAGAGCTCTTTTAAAGTCAGAGCACTGTGACCGCCTCTGGCGTCGAGGCGTCTTCGAAAAGGTCAGTCCTGGAATCAAAGCAGCTGCGGAGCATGAAGACAAGATGATGGAGGAGAGTTACCTCCCGTCTTCGCGGCGCCGCCTGTAACTGAAATGTTATATTAGATCAAAACATGGAGGCGTCGCTGCATAATGAACCCTGAGATAATCCTTTCCTCTGAACAGTACCGTGCATTTGTTAAAGCTTCTTTAAGAGGGAGGCTATTTACTTCAGAGCCGGTGCTCATTGGTTCCCTCCTTATTATTCCCTCTCCAGCAAACTGATTGTTATTCACTGCAGGTCGCGGCACTCGAAGATGCTTAACACTTCCTCTCAGCATCTGTCCTCTGCTCTGGCCAGGGAGATGAGAGTGTTGATACAGGATTCATTGCTTCCTCTCCTTTATCTCTTCTTCCATCCCTCCATCCTCCTAGCACAGCCACGTCCATGTGCTATTCAATTTATCCGGACAGAGTCTCAAGGCTGATGTGCATCGGGACTTTTTGCACTTGTAAATTGTTTAAACCGGCCAGAAGGATGAAAAAGAAGCTGCAGTAAAGCGGACTGTTCCATTCGTCCTCATTCAAGCGTTTCTACCTCCACACAGAAACGCGCTGTCGTTCTTTATCATCTGCTCGCGAGGCCGGTAATCGATCTGCAACAACACCGAGCCACTGGGCTCTGCAGACAGTGCTGGAGAGTGCGACGTGAGATTGCTTAGTCTGTGTCTGGTCGGAGCGCCGCAGCCCCAGGCGCGTTCTTTTACTTCTTCTCCGGCTAAATAAGGGAAAACAAATCAATCTGTGCTGACACACATGAATGGTGACCTGACAAGGCCTTCTGAGGAATAGAAAACGCGTATTAAATGTGCATATACAGTAACGTTCCGCCCTCTTGATGTCACATCTTGTGCAGCTGTTTTCTGACCTACCTCGTTTTCGCACCCCTCATCTGCGAGTGCCAGTGCCTTGCTCATCTGCCTTGAGCTAACAGAAGGCACGTGGTCACGCTGCTCTACAGATCAGGTAGCGGCAGCAGCCTGGTCAGCCCTTTGATCACTGATTTTTTTTTTTTTTTTTTTTTTTCCAGTGCGGGGCCAAAACTTGAAGTACGTTAATCAGGATCAAATACATAGACTGTATTTCCTCTCATATATGCACATGTCAACCCGTGACTACATCAAACACTTTTACAGTACACTTTGATCCTCAGCATCCAAATTTGAGGTTTAATTTATGTATTTATCCATCGGAGAGGATCCTGGAACGTGGAGAGTGTCTTCTCTGCACTGCTGTGAACTTCTAATTACCCTATTTATTCAAAGCTAATGGGGCGGGGGGCTGAGATTGGAGCTGCAAAATAATAAAAAAAAAAAAAAAAGTTCACAGCTGTCACCCAAATGGTTTTGGCACAAAGAATCCGATGCTGTGCTCACTCTATTTATCTGGAGCAAAAATTTGTTGCTTATGAGGCCTTCGGTGGAGAGACTGAGGACGCTGAGGTTCCTCTCAATGGCTGTCGCTGCGGCGCCCTGTCCTCAGCTACTCCACAGTGCAGCCTTTCATATGTATTTTTGGACGCTGCCTAACCGAGGCCCCGCTCTGTAATATCCAGCGTTTTTATTGGGCCCGTCCCGTTGACTCTGGGTCTAGACGCAGGGCAAATGGACTGGAAAAACGCTTGCCGTCCCGTCCCCAGATGCATCTCTCTTCATCACTCCCGCTCCTCGGAGAGGGGGAGAGTTATCCTCGCGCCGCTTCCCCTGACCCCGCTTCTCCCCTTTCGCTCGCTTCTACTTCAGTTTTCAGAGGCCCCGTCCCCTCCCCTCCCCTTCCCACCACCCGTTCCAACCCAGGAGGGGTACGTTACGAAGCTGTCCATCACCCTCGTGGGCATTAGCGCTCTGCTGTCTCTGCCTGTGACCCTGCCGCTGGACTGAAACTGCTGTCGACCTGAATCCATTAGGGACGGCTCATAAATAACGTTGTCAACCCCGCTGGGTTCTTGTAAGCTGATCGCTCTGTCTCTGGCGCAGCCCCCCCCCCCCCCCCCCCCCCCCCCCCCCCCCCCCCCCCCCCCCCCCCCCCCCCCCCCCCCCCCCCCTCTTCTTCTTCATCGGAGGATCCGTGGTAACTAGGTAAGCCAATAGTCGTTTCAACAGACCAGTGGCAGAGGAGCAGGGTGGCGTCAACGCAATGTCGGGCTTCTTTGCGGCCGGTAAACCCAAGTGACCCGAGGCAGAATGCTGTGCACGTGTGTGCGGGGCCGAGTCTCTGCCCCAGGTCTGCACCAAACAATAGCAATCACGGGGAATTGGAAAGTCCGGGCCATTTGTCAAACAGACACGGCTCAGAAATAGATGTCCCTGTTTTCTTTTTGCCTTGGCTGACGTCCTGCATGTTCTTGCCATGAAAAAAAAAAAAAAAAAAACAAAAAAAGGTGCCTCCCTCTGTTTCCTTTTGTTTTCCCTTCATTGAGCTCGCTCCCCAGACTCTGCAGTGCGTCTGACAGCAGGTGTTTGCAGCGGCTTTGACCGGGGCGGACCTGCGCCGTCATCCACGTGCTCACATGAGCTCACACTCGGGCGTTCGCTGTAGTTTTTACGAGGCGCTGGCCGCAGCATCCGACTCGGACATTTCTCCCGTCCGGGCCCCTCAGGATGATTCCATGAGATTATTCAGAGTTAGTTTGATGAGGCTCTCTCACTGGTCCTTCTCCGGTTACCTCTTACCTTATTTCCCCCTCTGGAACACACACCTGCGCTCAAATCCGTGCGCACATTTCCTTTGTCTGGACTTTGTTTTTGTAGCTGTGCAGAGCGACAGGGGCTGAGGCTCCGTGTGTGTGTGTGTGTGTGTGTGTTTCAGTGAGTAGTCGTCTCCTTGCTTTATGTCTCTGGCCATCAGTGTGAGAGAAAAAAAAAAAAAACTGACAGGGAAAAACCGGTGAGGAAATCCTTAACACAGTGCTGGTGGATGTTTGCATGCGTTACTGAAGATGGGGGCTATTCCCCCTCTCTGATGGAGGCAGCTTTATAAGTCACTTCTTTTAGGAAAGCAAAAGAAGGAAATCCTGACGGAGCGTAGCGTGAACTCTGACCTCCGTTTGTAACAGCTGCGCGCCACAGCCTGTTCTCGTAGAGAAAAAAAACAAAAAGGAAAAAGAATGAAAACAAAAGAGGAAACTCGTGTTATATAACGCGGCCCAGACCCAGTTTGAGCAGGAGCCATCGCTGCACTGACGGACCTTGACTGATGGACTCGACCACTTTGTCGTCGGAGAGTGAGAAACGGCCGACACCTCCTGCATGAAGGGCCCATCTGTCAGCGTAAAAACGAGGGGAGACGGGTCAGGAGCGAACAACAACGCACGAGGAGAACAGTGACGCATTAGGCAAGCATGAGCTGAAGGAGAAAACGCCGGGATTGGAAGCTCACTGTGGGTCCTGTGACTCAGCAGCGCTCACCTGTGAGTCAGGGCCCAGTCACGGACCCCTGGCCCCAGATGTTTCGCACATCCACATTACATTTACAGGAAATGTCAGGGCTGATGGGTGCAAGCAGCCAAGCCAACCACACCGTTATTTAACCCGCGCTTGCTCACTGTATCCCACCTCCTGGGCGGTGGAGGGGGTGGGTGCATGTGTGCTGGGTGCTCTGGGAGGAGTTTCCTGTGTTAGGCGACGATGAAGGGAGTGTGACCATTTGGAAAAAAAATCTAAATTTAGTCTTAACCGTACGTTGTACTGAGATTTGTTTTTGTTTTGTTTTTTAAACACTTAAATAACAACAGAGAAGCCTGTCACTGATTTTAGCTGCTAATTGCTTTTCTGCCGCGCACGATGACATCGCATCTGGACGTGTTAATGGGGCTGTCACTGCAATCAGGCGATTAATGATGAGGCGCAGGTTTTTTCCGGTCTGCAGGTCCCTCTGCTGGCGCCAGCTCAGCACTGACTGTCGATGGCACCGATCGTCCCTCCTTCACGTGTGGAAGTTCAAATTGTGAAATGCGTGGAAACGAGTGCGGCCATCCCCTTGGAAATCTCCTGAGCATAAGAGACAGATTCGCTGCGCGAATATTCTTAGTGTTTTGCAACCTAAAGTCAAACTGTGCAAATCTTCCTCTGAGCCTCTGGAAACCGTTCAGAAATGATATTGTGAAATATTGATAAACGATGGGCGCGCGCTGCTCTCGCCGGGCTCCGTGCCCCCACCCCACCCCTGAAGGAAGAGCTGCAGTGGAGTGAAGTCAGCTGACCTCTCTCGCCGCGCTGACAGCGCCATTACGACGGCCAATTGGGTTCATTCAGTCGCCGACCCAAGCGGGTCACGACCCCAATCTCTCCCTCATTCTTTCACACTCACCGGCACAGACGCCTCCTCCTCGTTCCCCTCCGTGCCCGCACACTAATTAAGTAATGACTGCGGATGGGCGTGGGGAGGGCGCCGGGGTCGTGGCCGTCCACAGAGTGCAGACAGCCTGCGTTGACTTTCCTGCACTGGGAAACAAACATGATGAGCCAGACCTTGATTCTATGAAGTCACGAGTCACTACATTAATAACAGAGAAGAGAATGAATTCACCTCATTCTCTGGACGAGAGCTGAAGGTTTTACTATGTTGATTCCAGGCCTTAAACGCACCAGGTGTGGTCATAAACATGGAATTGCTGTGAGCTTGATTCATGAAACTTTTGGGGGTTTTTTTATTTACTAAGTAATGATGGTTAAAAATTGCCGGCTGACTTTTTAAGCACCTTTATCTTCCCTGGATCGTCGTGATCGTTAAGAATGCCTGAAAATTGTTGCTGGAAATGCGCGCCACATGTTCCTCCGCGTAACCTCTCTGCCTCACGATTCACAGATGATAGTTGAATCACTCATTAAGTTCATTCATCTCGCCTGTGCCTCCACACAGAGACAGATTCAGTTTATTCTGCTGCCTGGTGAGGAGGGTGGAGTAGAGACCTCTGCTGGAGGCAGGCAGCAACGACAACTGATGTCTGAGGAGAGCTGAATGGGTTTTTTTTTTTTTAGCTTGTCACCTGCAAACCAGTGTTTTGAACACTGTTAATGTACAAAAATTCATATCATATGTAATCTCATGGATGCAGAGCAGTTAGAAAATATGACTGACACTTATTAACTAACTTCTGAAGTTCTAATTTTTTTTGTCTTAGCTTAAAATAAAGTAGTAAACTGCCAAAGAATGATGTCAACTTTGTCTTATATAAAACTAAAATCAAAAAGTGTCATAAAAAAAAACCCACATTTGTACCATTTCAACTATCAGCCCAGAAATGTTTGAAGTTGAGCAAAGAAAAGTATTATTTACAAGACTGTCCATCCAAACCAGCAGCAACAAACAAAAGCCTCTCCTATCTCAGCACCATCATGTTATTGTTATTGAACCTCCAGCCCGACAGCTCCGCTAAGTGGCCTGTGCATAGTGACACTGTGGTGTCCTCATCCTCCGAGAGGTTTGTTAATAAAACCCGTCCCGGGCTCCGGGCAGTCTGGCCGGCATCCAATCAAAAAGCCATTAATCTACCCATCTATATTAATTTGTTTCTCAACAAGCAGATGGCAGTCCCGGCTGAAACCAAGCAGACCGCATATCAATGTGCTCATTTTATTCCTGTTTGTACACATACGGCCGAGGCCAGACTCGTCCAGGGGGAGCTGAGACCTGATCAAGATTTTTGTGTTGTAGAAAGCTGTGTGAGCACCATGTGCACCAGACGCGCCCGGCCGGTGAATGTGAGTGTTTGTCCATTAGCAAAGCCTGAGGTCTTGTAACCTCCCATCTGCACAGGCCTCATAACAATCCCGGCTTTCCTCTCTTTCTGTTCCTACCCATAATTCCCACTTTAAAAAATGCTCTGCGTCCTGCAAATATCCACTTTATCGGCATGATTGTCCAGTGAGGTGGACGCTGCTGTCCGAGACCGTATATAGCTGCGAGGGATGCTGGCCCATGCTGCGCAGCGAGTCAGGATCAGCCGCTGACTCATCTTGATTTAATGAAGAGTAAACCGGCAAGTTGCTGCGAGGAAGTGTGACTAATCCGAGTGGGCCAGTGTTGAGTCACGCCGGCACAGATCATGTCCTCATCATTCGTTTTTTTTTTTTTGCTGGAGCGGGCCCCGCTGGATAATTTGAACCCTCTGGCCGGACAACTTGACGGGATCGCCGCGGAGCGTTTGTTGTCGTGATGCGAGCGTCTGCGTGCACGTGTGGCCGTGCGCGCCTGGCGGAGCGCCCCGCTGCAGCATGGGTATCCAATGACACGGTGGCCCGGTTCCCGCCCCTTGATTTATTTGTGTTTGGGAGTGGGCGGAGCCTACAGAGGCCTGAGGGACTAATCACAGAGCCTCGCGGCGGCCTGGAATAGACGGGTGTCAGCTGGGAGCTCCGGGATGCTTGTTAAGGTTTACGTCTGCAACTTCGGAGGAGGAGGAGGAGGAAAACCTTGCCTGTCATTTCACAGAGGCCCAGACATAGGGCCGTCACAGTGACGCGATGCAGCTCATTGTGCACTGTTTGAAAACAGTGGACGTGTCCACCTTTCATGCATTATCTCCGCAGGACAGAGCCAACCTGGATTAGATATGATCCCGTCCTCCCTTTGTTTTTGGATGGACGACTCTGTGAAGCTCCCACGGGTGTGAGAGGGACGTGAGAGGTGTGAGGGGATTTGGAATTGTTTGTGAGGTTGCGTGTAGCTGCGCGCATGTGTGTGTGTGTGTTTGTCCTTTTTGCCAGCACGATGGTGGCAGTGTCTGGATCACAGGCCACAGAGCCAGCGAGCCAGACGCTGCCTCACCATGCTGTGGTTACCATGGTAAGGTGAGATACCGCTCTTGACTGGGTATGCCAAAGTCTCATAAACCTTAATGTGTGTGTGTGAGTGGCAGAAAGAGACTACTTCAGCATCTGCAGCAGCCTACATGTCTGTAATTTAAGGGCAGAGATGATGGCTCGAACACACCACTTTGGTTTTCGTTTATTTATGGGACGTCTAGTATTTTTATCTCGGTAATAAAAAAATACTGTAGACGAGAGAGCGTTAAATAACAGTGATAAAACGCAATGATTTTAAAAACTTACATGAAATGACTGAAGTTTAAACATGTCATAAAACAGGCAGCACATGAAGTGGCTGCAGTGAGAGAGCAAGGGGGATTAAAAACATCATGTGGAGGACGCATTTGCTGCATTCCTCCCCCTCCTCCAAAATCAGAATGAATGCTGAAAAGCTTAGTCATGCTTAGCCCTGGACTTTATGCAGCAAGCATCACGCCACGATTCACACTCACAAAAACAGCACATGACTGAGACTGAAGTCATCCATCCTTTCAAGAGATCTGATAAAAAAAAAAACAGCTTCATCATCTTCATCAAACTTCTAAACAGTGGATAATGGAGGTATATGAGGACGAGGGCCTTTGTGTACTTTGGCCAGTGCTGCTGGGGATAACTTTAATGTCATGAATCTGCAGCTATGGAAAAATGGTGGTATTTACAATAATTGACCCGTTGACTTTGTTAAATTTCCAACTGAACTGGGACAAAAGTGCAAAAAAGGCCGCTGTCGTCGTTACTGTAAACGTATTTCACAGTAACTCGGGATATTATTTTCACAGTTCATCATATTTCACATGACATTTTATTTGTTTCCAAGTATGTACAGTAAATATAATAATAATAATAATAATAATAATTTATTCAGAACACACCTTGGTGGCACATCTGTAGCAGGGTCTGTGGCTCCTCCTGTGGCCCCTCCCCTCCACATGTCTCCGCGTCCTTGGGCAAGACACGGAACCTCAGATATTTCCTCGTGGTCCGCGCTGGTGCCGTGCGCGTTAGCTCGCTGCCACCAGTTGTAAATTATAAAGCCCTCTGGATAAAAGTGCCATATAAAGGCAGCCATTACCATTTATATGAGCATGACTTCGACTTTCTTTTGGGAACGAGGACTGTTGATTTTGTCCCCCATTTTTCATGAAGTACTTTCACAAACCTGCACTTCAACTTACTCGTGTTTTCACAACCTCGTTGGAAGCGCACTCCTCGTGCTCTCTTCCCCGTGATTTATTTTTCCGTATTTTACTACTTACAGTTTGTTTTCAGCGCCTCACCTTAATGTTTTATAGTTGTGTAAAGTAAATGACCTGTTGGGCCTTGCAGGGGAAAGAGAGATGGTGTAAATCCACCCGACTGTTTTCTGGTTTTGGGGTCAAGGCCGCCGGCGGGGGCAGGAAGCGTGTTTATGTTTGAGGATGTGAGTTTGGGGGTTGTATAAAATTACTGCGACTTCCTCGCAGCATCTGACGGAGTCGCATCATATAACCGTGAATCACTGGGTGAGTCGAACTGTAAGCCTCCGTTGATGTGTAACGTTTTCATTAGAAAACAATCTCTGGCCACATGAGCGCTTCTAAACTCATCCAGCCCCGTTTCTAAACATCCACATTTCTGCCTGTCTAGAACGTTTGGCCTCGTTGTTATTGCATCGAACTTGGTGTTTTATAGTAAAAGTCCACATGAAGAGAAATATAGTGAATTTTAAACGTTCCTCTGTGCGTCAGTAACCACTTGTAGTTTATCAAACGGGTCAACAAACTCATTATGCCGTCTGCCGCTGTCTGTCTTCAAATTGTGTTTGTGCTCATCTGTCTTCAAGCAGCTTTGGACCTGTCATTTCTTTCCCTGTTCTCTCCGACCGCCCCCCCCCCCTCTCTCTCTCATCCTGTTTTCGCCCCTTGGCCTCTGGCCCCCGCTGCGCTACGAGAGATCAGCGCTGACTGACGGCCGCGAGCACATCCAACATGGATAGTGTGTCCAAACCTCTCCCAGCCTTGCAATTATGTCATTTTCTGCTCAGGATTTCCCCTGAAACGACAAAGTGGCTTGGCAGACCGTGGCATGAGAACGCGAGGCACCGAGCGCTTCAGCTCCAGCGGCGTGCGCTTTCTCCCTTGTTATCTGCCCATCGTAGTGAAGTCATTCGGTCAGCGCCTGGCGGCGGTTTGAATATTTCTGAACAGCAACATCTTGGCCCCGAGCTGCAGGCGTAATGTATGCAGATGGCGTACGCAGATGGTTAAATGTGACCTTGAAGGCAACGTGCTTTCCCAATCAGTTTTCCTTGGGAAAGATGAAGCAAAAACAAACAGTGATGCACAGTCTTAATAAGCTCTCAGGAAATGTTGAGTAAGACTTTTGGCCGAGGTGTCGAAGCAGTTTTTTGTCCTCGGCAGAAAAATTACAGTGCTTTCATATTCTCTGTTTGTGGTGTCAACACAAACCAGAACAATCGCATTTGTGCTTCCTTCCTTCTCTCTCTCTCTCTCTCTCTCTCTCCCTGCGGTTGCATTTGACGATCACTGTGCTTCAGTTCTTGGAAACCCAACTGGACGGGTCTCTCCTCGACCGTTATTGACAGTCGTGTGGCAGCGGAGACGTTTCCCGCTCGTCCCCGTTCACGTCTCTGTCCGCTCCTGCCGCTTAAAATTGTTGCGGCCAATGCTGTCATGTAAATAAAGTTATTATTTTTGATCCGGCCCTCACGAGCGCCAGGCCACACGGAAACTTCAAGTCAACGGTTTGTGTATCGCCGGCGTAAACTCCCCAACTTGGGTGTTTTCGAGAGATTGGAAAGAAGCCATGTTGGAAAGCTGCCCTGCTGCTATTACCTCTGGATTAGGTGGGTTTGACGCAGGCCTCCCCATTCCTCTCCCAGGACAAGATAATGATTGTTTCAGAGGGAATAGAGATGTGTCAGACTTATCCCGGGGAACGGCGAAAATGGTTTACATAGTAGAAATGGCTTCCAGGTGCTGCGATAAAAGAGTTGGAGGCAGAGAGAGAGGCCAGCTGCCTCCAAGGACTGAGTCAGAAATCGTATCTTATCTTTCATCTGGACACCACATGGATATCCAAAGAGGCGGTTGCTCACAGTAGGATAACACCAGGATTAGGCGATTCATCTCCGTTAATGACCGGAGAAGTATAGATCCTCACTTTTGCTTCCTTTTAGAATTTGCTTTCAAGTGCACGGCTGTCCGGTTGCATAAGCTTTGCTCTCAGACACGTCCAAGTGCGTGTGTGACTGAGCCAGAAATGTGAACATAACCCCACAGTTTTCTTTCACTGGCTCCCTGTTGCAAGTTTACGAGGTTAGACGAGGCCTTGTGCAGCTAACTGCGTCTGAAGCAAATCCAACTTTATTATTTACATTCCCTCTCCACTCAAACGTGTTTATGTTGCTTCATTTTGATTTTGATTTTGACCTTTTCTGTGCAAAAAGCGGAATGGTCACACACTGGAAGGCCAATTCTTTTCATCGATCTGACAAAAGAGACACTTTTTTCATATTATACAGAGATTTTATAAACTCTGAAGCTCTGAATTGGCCCCAATAGACAAACTGACCATATTTGAACGGGTTTAATAGGTTTAATCCACTTTACTAGTTTTCTAATCAGTGGCTATTGTACTTTTCATGTATCTTGCAGTGCAGCATTGAAGTAAATTTATTTCCTGGTACTTGCAACATTAAACGTACACCATATATTTTAGCCAAAAACTCTACTTTCTAATTATTTTGCTTTATTTTGCAGAAGTATCAGTAGGGTAGTTTGTTATATTTTTAAACTTTTAATACCTTAAGTGTGTTTTAAAATGAGTACACACTTATTTGTACTCTGTATTTTTACTGTTACTTGTGTAGATTTCTATCTTAGCTGAAGTGTTTCCTCCACTATTGGAATGAATCTGATGGAAAAATAAACAGTCCTCAAACAAAGAGGAAAGCGAAATCGTGGAAGTTGGGGTCATTTTTACAAACGCATGGAGGTAGCTGGCGCGGTCGCTTGCACCATGTTGGGTGCAGACTGGAGGAGTTTTATGAGGAGAGTCTTTGCTGCCAGGCAATGATGCGCTCATCTTATACAGAGCACACTTGTAAATTGTACGCCAGGCCCAGTAAAGATTTCCTGTTGGGTTTTACTTCCTGTCTCCTCTTTCTCCAGCACGCACCATAAACCGCTCTGACAGGGACACCGCCGTCCGAACGGGCTGCTTCCAACCCCTCCATCACTCATAGTTTGTCAGAGAGCCACGGAGGAAGCTCCCGAGCACGTGGCGATTGACTCCGTTGACCCCTGTCGTCGCTCGTTTGGCTAACGTGGCTTTATGTCGTGTTTAATTACATTTAGGGGCCGTGCGGGAGCGGCCGGGCTTGCCTGTGCCAAGCGGAGGCAATCGGAGCCAGTGCCGCCACAGAGGAGGCATGTACCGCTTCAAACAGCATCACGCAGCGGAACGTCCTCCAAGCGATTCCGCGTCGAAAACTCCCCTCGGACGCAATTAAGATCTTTATTTATTAGACAGTGTTGGAAGGATGCCCTGATTAAAGAGCCCGTGCATTAACACTCATTCAGTTTAAGTACTTGAACGATGCAGAACTACAGCAGTCAGTGCTGCATCGTCCAACTTCCTCTGTGCCCCGACTCCTCTCCCTCGGTCCTCTTATGCTTTTGCCCGGCTCCCCCCAGAGGCCGTGTCGCTGCACTGCAGGCTCTGCCAATAACACCTGCGTAGCTCTAGTCACTGCATTGTCATCAGGACTATTGAAGACAGTTTCCCTGCTCCGGGGTAAGAGCCTGCTCTTTGTACCCAGCCCCTCAGGGGACGGATCTGCCGAGCAGGTAGAAAGGGAGAGTGGTGGGGGGGGGGGGGGGGGGGGGGAGAGAGGGAGAAAAGAGGAAGGAGGACCGAGGTACTTCACGTGGCATCAGTGAGGATAACACCAGCAGAGGGACTGGACTTCTGCTGATTGATGCTGGCTGCCGGAAGAAAGAAAGAAAGAAAGAAGGAGGAAGGACGGTGGGCGAGAGGAGGGGGGGGAGGGAGGTGTTTCAGTGTTTCAGTGCGTGTGTTGGACTGTGCTTGAGTGGCCGAGGGGGTTTGTGGGGTTGTCGGTGCATGTGCGTGTTGTCTCACCCAGCCTTGCGAGCATCCGTGCCGTCATTGCTGCTGCTGCTGCTGCTGATGATGATGATGCTGATGTTCTGCCTGTGTCGCTGCGCTGGCTCCAGCCTCCCGGAGCCGAGCGGGAGTCAGGGAGGAGAGGAGAGGCTGACAGCAGCCTCGACTCTGGGTGACACCAAGAAGTGAGTGGATAAGTGAGTCAGCACGGCTCAGTAAATGTTTCTATCAGTTGCTGGGGTGTTTGTCAGGGAGGGGATGAGGGTGTGAGGGAAAGGGGGCGTGGCAGGTGACAGAGGCCCCAGGGTCAGAATGGAACCCAGGACGTCATGAGCCTTTGCAGAAACATACTTTTTCGGATCCCCAAAAAACACGTACTTGTATTCTGGAAGCTGGTGTAAAATGTGTTTTTTTTTTTTCCCATGAATAAAGTAGGAAGGTTGGTGCATCACATGTGATGACATTACATACAGGGTCAATGCCAGGATGCTTGATTTGATTGATACATGTCATGTGATGTCAGGAAAAAAGTAAGGGAGAAGAGTAAGGGCTGACGACCTTCCTCTTCCTCCTCTTCATCCCTGGTCTCTGTTCGATTCAGCCGTCCAGCAGCTTGTGTATGTGCCTTGCTGGACTGTCAGCAGGAGCAGCACCTTTACATTTCTTTCCCCTCTCTCTCTCTCTCTCTCTCTCTCCCACTTTCTCTCTATCCTCGCGTTTGTTTACTTGCCTCCTGACGGGATGTGGTCTGCATCTGCGGTGCGTTGCGTTCGTGTGCACGCGCCTTTGTTTTTCGCTGACAGGTTTCGAGTGGATGCTTATTTCCCTTTGTGTCTGTTTTCCCGATGACGGCCCTCGTTTTTTTTTTTTTTTTGGGAGGTTTGCTCTTTTACGAGTTCTCATCATGGAGAAAGTTGCTGAAAGAAACCACAACAGATACAAACTCTCTCTGGGAGGCGGCAACTTTCAAAGCGGCCAATGTCCCGCTTCCAAGGAAAAAAGGAGGCCAGAGGCGAATGTTTTTAATTGAGAGTGGTGTGTGAGGTAAATGAGGGGAAAACTATTTCATCATGAGAAAGTTTATGGGGGACTTTCCTTCGACCACTCAAGATGGCAAAGAGCCTCTACTATTTACAGAAACTTTATATGCAGAAAAAAAAAATCCCAGGACAAAGATGTTCGAGCTCCGTCACACAGAGTGAGTGACAGGACAGGAGCGAGGAGAGAGCGAACAGGGCGCCATTTTAATCTTAAAAGTGGATATCTGAATAATTTTTTCATATTAAAAGAATTGTCTAACGCGGTGCCTCTTCTGAAGTGGATTTTTATTCACCACTCGCCACTCTTTCATTCTGCTCAGCCTAGCATCAATTTTTTTTTTTTTTTTAATCCAGAAATAACAAGACAAGTTCCAGGCAGCAGTCAGTCTTTCTATTGGCAGATTCTCTCCCCTTCCAACTCATTTCAAGCCGAGCATAGAAAGGTGTTCCTCCACGTCTTTGGATGTGTGAATCAAACGTGCCCTTCCACACAGCAGGAAGCACCGGCGCTCTTTTTTTCTCTTCCTCAGGTGCGGCCTGGTTCTTAGACGGAGGAATCTAGAGGGAAATCGTAGAAAGTTTGGTGAATAAGAGGCGGAAATATTAAAATTGTAAAAGTGCTGTGGGCTCTTGAACCTGCATCGCTTAGATGGAGGACTGTAATCTTTAAATTTCATATACATACACACAAAAAAACAAAAAAAAACACCTGAGTCGTTGAGTGTCCGTCAGCTGTGATGGAGCCAAGTGGGATTCACATCAAATGTGCTTCATGTGTTTCGTCTTCAGAGCCCAGTGAGACGGCCGCAGCTGCTGCGGCCAGTCTGTCGCTGGGTGGACAAAGCGTGGCGTGCCAGTTGGCTTTTAGGCTCTAATGAAAGACAAAGGGGCTGTTAAGAGGCTTTAGGGCGACAATGCAGGAGGACTGAAGGCCAGCGTGCCGCTCTTCCGGTTTCACGAACACAGACGGGAAAGTGAATCCACCTGTTGCAGCGAAAGTCTTAATGGGAACAAGGCGGTTGTTGGAAATCATCGAAAGAATCATTGTGAAAGTTTGCTCTCCACTCAAATACTTTTTTTCCTGTGTTTTTTTTTTTTTTTTGAGTTCTTCAAAGACGTCTGTAGAGGAATCTGTAATTATTTTAAGTAAGAAAAGACTTGGCCATAACCCACAGCACACATCTGAAAGACATCTCGCATTGTCTTTCATTTGAGTGCTGAACAGTCATTTCCGACTCACATCCTAAATGCACTACTCACATCCTGTCCACGGCGTGCCTGCCCACTGCAGTTGACAGCGACGTTGACTTTGACGGATACCGTGAAGGCAGAGGATGAACGGAGCAGAGCTAACGGCACCCAGCTCGATGAAAAACGAGGACCGGGGACATGACGGACTGAGAGGCAGAGCAGGGGGCTGATGGGACGTCGTAAATAGTCCTCAGGGGTGAAGCCAGAATCTTAGGATTCCTTCAGTTGCATTTGTCTGTGTTCAATACGACCGTGTGCTTCTTTTCGGAACCTTTGAGTAAAACTTGAGTGCTAGAAAAGAGTCTCATGTAGTCCACTAACACAGGACTTTAGGTTCAGCTGCACTCTGTCCAAACTGTTCGACGCTCCGCCTCCATGTCTCTGTTCCCCAGACACTGACCGAGTGTCTGTTCTGTCTTCTCCAGATCTACACAGACTGGGCCAATCACTACCTGGCCAAGTCTGGCTGTCCACGTCTCATCAAGGACCTGAGCCAGGACATCACGGATGGAGTCCTGCTGGCACAGATCATCCAGATCATAGGTTCGTACACACACACACACATGAATTGTTGAATTCTAGTTTAAATGATAAATATATCCATGTGTTATTAGCAGTATTAAAACACTGCATTCGTCTATAATTCATCCTGTCTAGTTAAAGCGACCACACACACACACACACACACACACACAGCCTGTCTCTGCTGGTCTTTGTTGTGGTGAGTCGTAGGGAAGCCGTGCCTCAGTCTGATATTTGGGCCAAATCGCAGCAGCTCTCCCTTGTTTTGGGTGCCGGGCGGGCGAGCTGCAGCAGAGATCTGTGACTCCGACACCCTGGGGTGCAAAGGCATGCGTCTTCCATCGGAGCCCAGAGAGTCTTTACTTCTCTCTCTCTCTCTCTCTCTCTCTGTCTGTCTCCTCCTTTCTTTCTGTCCCCTCTCACTTCTGCGTGTCGGTCCTTATCTCTGTGTCTGGCCCTCACTCACATGTTGAATTTTTTCTGGGTCTCTCTTTGTTTGTCTGTTACCCATAATATCTTTCCCATCTCTCTCTGATCTCTCTCTCTCTTCTTCTCTCTTCCTCTTTCTTCTTGCACTTGCTTCTTTGCACTCACTATTACAGTTTGCAAAACGCAATACTTAGCACAAGGAATTATACCCTGACTACAGGAGGTATACTGTATATTTCAGTGCCTATTCAGTTCTATTTTTATGCATTTAAAACCTGTTTAAAAATTAGCTGCTATAACAAGAGCACAGGATTAATATATTTATCTTATCCTATCCTCGCCGTTGTTTAAGTAAGAGACATAATCGGCTGTTTATTACTCACAGACGCCGAGGGCGATCTAAATGGTCATTAAATACCTCCACAGTCTTGTTGAGCCTCCACAGTAATAAAAACATTTTTCAAAGTGGCTGTTATACAATGTTTTTTTTTTTTTTTTTTCCACCCTCCTTCACAATTCTCTCGCAGATTTTTTTTTCATCATCTGTCTTTACACTCTCACCCATTCTCTTTGCATCTGTATAACTGTTCTGAACTTTTTCCTTTCTGGGACGCTCTCCCTCTCTCTCACACACACACACACACACACACACACACACACACACACACACACAGTCAGTCAAATGCTGTCACACTGTGATGCTGTCTGTCTCTTAATTTTCCATCTTACTTCCTTACTTTTTCTACTCCCTCTCTCCCCCTCTTCCCCTCTCTCTCTCTCTCTCTCTCTCTCCCTCCCTCCCTCTCTCTGAAACTTTACCCTCCCTGCCCGCCCGAACAGACAATGAGGCCAAGCAGGCCTGTCAGTAATTCTCTAGCGGCAGCTGACGAATTAGGCAGCTTTGCTTCCCAGACCCAGACACACACGAACATTCGCACACACACACACACACACACACACACACACCTACACACGCTCCTGTGCCGTCCTCAGCAGAGGTTTCCTCCTGGATTTGTGCACCTGAAGTCGCTGGACGCTGGGATGCTGACGGGAGACACTAACTTGATTTCCTTTCTCATGCAGCGAATGAGAAGGTGGAGGACATCAATGGCAGCCCCAGGAGCCAGTCACAAATGGTGAGTGTTCCAGCTAATTGTGTTTATGAGAAATAATTATATAGTAAGAATAATAATAAATAGATCTACTTACTGCTGGGCCATATAGTTTTATGTGTTTTACCAAAGCTCACACAGTGGCACTGTGAAGTTTTACAGAGGTGATTGAGCTGAACAGTGAGAAAGGGTTGCTTTGTAACTTATATCCATTGTTTGCTAAATCTGTTCATTCATTTTCTTTATTGTCATTTTCATTGGTTTGCAATTATTTGACAGTTGAAATAACATTTTAAGTTTCTGTTAGTACTTGAAGTATTTTTTCTCATTTATAAATTTGCTGTTTGGGGAATTTATGAGTCCTGTCAGGTGTCAGGTTTCTTAAAATCTCAGATTTAGGCGCAAATGATCAAATGCGATCAACAAGAGTATTAAATATGCTGTGAGTCCTTGAATTTTTTTAAAAAATATTTTGCTACACACTACTGATGATGATGAATGTTTCGGCTGAGTGTGTTTACAAAACCGCATCTCACGAGCCATTTGAAACCAGTCGTCTTCGCACTTCACCCTTTCAGTATTCATTTCGGAGGCTCACATCAAGCAGCCAATTGCCGCGATTCTGATTAAAGCCATTCGCAAACCATAACCCTGCCTGCTACTCGGCGTGGCGCTGACAGAAGTGACCGCGTTGCCATTTCACCGTAGAGCCTTGAAACCCCAACGTTTTTGATTTGCTGTGCCGCTTTCAATAATAATCTGTATTCCTGGCTGCCATGTGGCTGAGTGATGCTGGTGGTGCGGCCCGCCCCTTTAATGAGACAACGGCCTGTATAACTGCTGATTGTCGTCACTCTCAGATAATTACCCCTCACTTTAACTGGAGTTGACTAAGTGTTTATGCAGTGTCGGTTTGCCCTGGCATCTGCCCTCCTGCCATTAAAAGTGACTAAAGCTGTTTGGCAGTTTTGGCGTGTTTTCATGGTTGGACGCTGCCGTCCGCTGTCAGACTTTGAAATTAGATTCATTAGAGGCTCAGTTGTTACTACACATGGCTTGCAGCACCGCTGATTTTTTAAATTTCATTTATGGCACAATCTTGTCTCTCCTCTGGATTTCCTAACCTCTGCTGGTTAGTTTTAACAGGTGACTGCCAGACAAGGAAGCCAGTGCATGTGATTAAGTGTCTGGGGATGTGGCCGGGGTGAGGAAAATTAGAGTATCTTTTCAAAACCTACCAGAATGCATTTTACAACGTGGTTTCACAAGTCCAGTGGAGTTTTCAGCCGTTTTATTATTTCCTGTCACGGCGAGTCCAGCTGTAGCTCTGTCCGGAAAAAAACTACATGAAAGAACCAGTAAGGAGGAAAATGTAAAGGTCATGTCGTGTCGTTGTGTGGGTTCAGCGCGCCACGGTCAGCGAGAGGAAAAGCCAAACCCACCCTCCCCCCACCATCGTTTATTTTTCTTGTCACGTCCAGCGATTTCGGTCCTGGTGAGAAACAGCTGAGTCCGGGCTGACGCACCAGTCACTGGGGGCGAGCTGCGGCAGCGCTGCAAGCATGTGGCTCGAGATGCCAGCGGCCTGTGTGTGTGTGTGTGCGTGCCGTTAGCTCTTTGTCTCAGTCACTTACTAAGCCCATTGATCCACCACCTGCTCTGACCACAGAGGGTCTGGCCAGCTTGGGAAAATTAAGTTTGAGGAAGCACAGTTGCTTATGGAGTGGAGGCACGAAGGGAAGGAAACATCTGACACACACACACACACACACACACATCACAAACATTCAGCATAGAGGGTTGGCCTGGCATATTAATCTGATTTCATATAAGGATGTGAGCTGAGTCTGAATTTGAACACAGATCAGATGGTGATTTTTTTTTCCTTTTTTTAAACTTTTTTTTTAAGTTTTGGATTCACAGTGACATCACAAGCTTGCGAGCATAGGAAACCAGCCGCTGGCCACGTAGCACCTGTAACCGAACGCCTCGGCCAGAGACGTTTAGCGGCAGCAGCAGCTGTCAGCGGAGGGGCATATAAGTCTGATTAACTTCCTCTGCACTGATTCTCCTCCTCTTGGGACTATAGATGATGATCCGGGAGTCACATGTCTTTAACTGTTAGGCCACTGCTTTTCAGTCGAGTGGACAGAGGCCAACTGAGCAGCTGCGGTAAGCACAGGAGCAGAAACCAGCACGGCGTCTGCAAACCTCCCAGCTCATCTGTATACACAACACACCGTTTGTTTGTTTTTAATTTCCTCTAACCACATTCACAATGCAACAGATCCACATATCAGGGTTAGGCCTGACCATTTCCTGTGGCGCTCATCCAACAGAAAATGTTGGCTGATTTCTTTGCAGTAGCAGTGGCCAAGAAAGATTTGCTCAGGTTGGGAATATTTATTTTAACAATGTGCTTCTTCGACTATTGATACCTGATTAGATCACACTAGTTATAATCTTTACATTTCCTTTCAACCTCAGTGAGGAGGAACTCAGTGAGGTGGAGGTGCTCCCCTATTACTATTCCTCATATTCATGAGCCTGAACAGTATCACCTCTGGCTGCCCTAAGTGCTCATGGGATATCATGACACAGACCGGTGGAGTTATGAATTAATAACCCCTGTTCCCCAGGTCCTCCTCCCGCCTCCTCTGCTTGCTCCAATTTGCTCTCATCAAGGACAGTATGTAAAAGAGTCTGACCCTTGACCTCCTGTCTGCTACAGTGTAATAAAAGCCTGGATAAGTACTGAGGTCAAATTTTGGTCAGTCAATTTCTTATAAGAAAATCATCACAACTTTATGTCCAATAAGTTTTAGACCTAGGCTCAAAAACGGATGATAGCACTTCTCATATTCAGCATTTATGTAATAGCTTGTTTATCTTAATCTTAATCCCCAAATCCCTGATCTTACTTTTTATGTTATCTTTTAAAAACAGTTTGTATATGGATGTGGTTTATTTTTATTTTTTTATTTATTATTTTTTAATCCCTCACTTTATTCAATAGCGTGGTCTCAGTTTGGACTTAAAGATTTAAACAGCACGCTTGCACTCGTATGTTTCGCTGCTGGGACCAATTTCCCGCTCTGCAGCTTCGGCTCATATCTGCTTCTGTGCACCAGCTCAAGGAGTCAGGCAGAATGCCCCGCCCACCAAAACAAAGCTAGCACTGCTTAATATTTTTCCTTTCAGTCATAGATAGATAGAAATTGTACGACTCTAATGTAATTCAGTGGCGGCAGAGTGATGAGAGGCAGCTTCACATCCATCAGTGTGACAAACAAAAAGTGTTTTCAATACCCCCCCCCCGCCTCTCGTCATCCTCGGCAGTTGCAGATTGCTTGTGCATTTGCAGCTAATTGATATGACCCTCCCCTCAGTTTAGTGTCTTTGGATGAAGCGGCTCAGATCCTCGGCAGTTGCAGATTGCTTGTGCATTTGCAGCTAATTGATATGACCCTCCCCTCAGTTTAGTGTCTTTGGATGAAGCGGCTCAGATTGTGAAAAACATAAATACCCTCTGTGGATTAAGACCCGAGCTCAGTGTTTGTGTGAATCCTTCAAACGCCTTACTCACCTCACTACAATCCCTCGCGCCCTCTGACGATGCAGTTTCTCCTCCAGACATCTAAAGGAATTAGATGCACGCCGCTCAGGTTTATGAATCGAGTAAAGGATTGTTTTTTTTTTTTTTTTTTGCTCAAACACAAGAACGACAGGCAGGAGCTGGCAGAAGAGGCCCATTCAGCAGAAAATATTACAGCCTTGCAAAACTAATCCTTATTATAGACAGCAATCATTAGCAGACCCCTCTGTGCAGTACGGACGGCTGTGCGGCGTTTTCACCGTCTTGGGTGCATGCGCACGTGCACGTTTGGCTTCTTGCAGCCTCATCAAAGGACGACAGGAAGAAACAAACAGTTGTCAGGATCCTTCCGCGGACTCAGAGATGTGCAGAGACCTGTCAGCAGAAGGTTGCTCAGGTCGGGGCGGGAGGAGACTGCAGCAAAACAACTCATCACTTTCGAGTCAACTCTTTCCTGTTGCTTTTCATTTGGAGGATTGGCCTCTCGAGCCATTTGCCAAATCCAGTCTGATTAGACAGAGTGATTCCTTTGGCAGGGCTGCACCTTTGAAGGGGCAGAGCGTGGAACTCCAAGGATGAGGAAAGGGGAAGATGGCATTTTTATTGTGAATGAGTGAATTTTCTTTTGGAAACATTCACTCATGTGAATCAGGGAGCCTGTATTTCTGTGTTTGCTAGTTCATTTGTTTGCAATTTGGCAAGTTTATGCAAAAACAAACTATCACAAAACTAGTTTGAAGAATGTGATATATATATATAGAATTATTTTATTTATTATTAGAATCTCGGTGAAAAAAATTAGAGAGTTAAATAGGAAGTATCATTACAATAATTCTACAAAGCCTATATGTTCAGACCTTTAACAAAACAGTAACACCAGACCTGAAGTGCATGACCACCTGGTAAAATTGAACTGAAAGATCCCCAAACCCCTGAGAAACAATGTGATGGATAAAACCATTAGACAACAGGCAGACGCGCTGTACCTCGAAATTCAAATGTGAACACGTACTGATGTGTGATCTCAGGGGCTTAACTTAGCTTAGTGCACACACATAGTCAACTAATGTAAAGTTGGGCTGTTGAGAATTTGGAATTAGCAGCATGTCTGGTGTCGGTGCGCTGCCTTTGAGGCCAAATTGAGTCTAGGGTTTCTCGGAGACCATAAAAGACCCCTCGTCTCATCTGGGCTCCATCTGTTGGCAGCCTGCACACGACGCCAGACAAGAGGACAAACAGCACGAGCCACTCAGCGGTGTCGTCTTCGCCCGCCCGAAGCTTCATCATCGCCGCAGAAACGCTCTTAATCTCTGCTTCTAATTGATCATGTCCCTAATTTGAGTGGCTGGCCCCGGGTCCCTGCAAGGCCCCACCCACTGGCATCTGCGTGACACTATTCCTCATGCATGGCCTTGATGTGATTACACCAGCCCGGGCTGTCAGGCCATTCACCTATGATGAGAGCCGGTCGGTGGAGAAATACGCCGACAAATGGATGATGGGAGCTTGGGGTTTCTGAAATGTCCCTGATGTCATTGTGCATTGCCCACTGATTGGCAGAGAGCGGCCTAAAGAGGGCAGAGGCAGATGGCCAGTTTAGACTGGAGAAACTATTCAGGGGGAGATTCTGGAAACCAGTACATTTCTTCCGGGCCCCAGTCTGGCGAGGCACGTTCTCCAAGGCTGAACACGACATCCTTACTTTCTTTTTAGATTTATTTCCACAAATGCAACTCCTGTTTATCACAGGACATTATAAATAAAACCAAATCACGTGAAAATATTTTTTTCCAGTGCAATAAATGCTGAGAACAGCGCATGGGCGATCCCCGATTTGGGAGGTCTAGGTCCAGCTCCATCGACTTGGACTGTAATCCAGATTCCAGTGTAGGCCTGCTCATGTGCCTCAGCAGCTGCTGCAGTAAAACTCGCCCTCACACCGTGTAAACATTAGTCCCTTCGTTCTCGGACTCCTGTGAATCTCCCTTCCCCTCTTCTTGCAGCCGGTTGTTTTTCTGTTTGTCGATGAGGTGTGTGATCCGGAGCCCAGGTCGACCCTGGCGGCGTGAGGCGAGCGCCCAGGGACTTATTAACGGCTCACTTGTAGCCTAATAGGAAGCTTTTAATCGCTCATTATAAGTGAACGACGTGGGCAGATGTTCCGTGGAGGCGGCAGAGCTCTGGCTTGTTCAGCTGGCACGGTGAAGGACTTTGGATCGGGCTCTGAGTCGTTCCGGCACACCAGCTGCAGCTTCTCTGCGCTTTTGTCAACGTGCCTTCGTTCAGCGCGAACGTCGCAATTTAAAGGAGCGACAAAGTAAAAAGCCAATCCGTCTGCTCCAAACAGAAAAAAAAAAAGGTCTGACCTTGTTCCTTTTAAACACAGAAATCAGAAACCTGCTCCAGCTACATTTTTCTGGATTTGTATTAAATCTCTTTTCATCCTCTGCTGCTCAGTATTCAGCACCGTTGCTTGTACTGTAACAGTAGCCCTCCATCTCCCTGCCCTCTGTGAACTCGACCCAGCTGGATCCCCCCCCCCCCCCCCCCCCCCCCCCCCCCCCCCCCGCCGTCCACCACCCCCGCCCCCCGCCCCCCCGGCAAGCTTCACGCTCGCGAGCGAACGTCACGCTCACTCGCCAGCGCGCGAACAAAGAGGGGGCCTTGTGTTGCGCTCAACAACGGCGGTTTGTTTGTTCAAAAAAAGTCAAAGTTCACAATTTTGGGGCGGATTTATTTTTAACACGTACTCCCGAAAAATGCTGCGCCAGCTCTCTGTTCAACGCCATGACACAACATGTGTTTTACCTCCACATTACTTCCTGCTTCATTTTTCCGGACCTAAAATGGCTCATAGCAGGTTCAGTAAGGCACATTACGAATGAAGTTATAACTCCCATCACCATTCTTAATATTTAATGTGGCCGTAACATATCCTCATATAGAGTGGAGCTCCTTTCTCATAAGATAAAAAATGTCTTCCCCCGAACCAGGACTTGAACGTGTGTAATTCACAAACGTTTTATTAAGCTGCATGTTGTACAAACTGAATGAACTGGTCTCATTTAAATCTGCTCAGAGAGGCTCTGTCAGTGAAAATAGCCTCTGGTCAGGTCTCGTAAATATTTGAGTATTGAAGCCACAGCTTAACTTAACGGACAGAATTCCAATACATATACTGGGTCTATCCGGCTGTCTATCTTTAGGGCTGCCAAGGTCTCAGATCATTTTGTATTCTTCATCACGATCCCAAAAATGCAAAGCAGACTTTTTCAGACATTTAAGCTGGAGGAAGCTTCAGTATATTTGCACAATGCAGGCTGCATTGTGCAAATATACTATAGCTATGTTATATCCGTGTCAATAAAAGAGTGGACAAGCTGACATCAGAGCAGGCTGGTTTATATTGGGAGATGTTTCAGACAGAGGCTGAGGAGAGGAGCTGCAGTGGTCTGAGGAAAGGGATGTGGCTTCTGAATGTGTCTCACCATATTCCAGCTTCTACAGTTGCCTGAATTAAGTTCAGCAGCCTGAAAATAGAAAACAAGCTTTGCATTGAGCCTTGTACTTTCCAGCCGGCACTGAAATAATAGCTCATGAGACGCCGTTGCTTTGTTTCTATGTGGGGCAGCGGGACTTAAATAATGAGGCTCGGCAGCCGGCAGCGCGGTGGAGATATGTCTCACCTCTCCTCGTGTCTGCTCTGCAGGTTATGCACGCAGATGCCAAAGAGACAGCGGCTTAACCCCGCTGACCCCGGGAGAAGCAGCCTCAGACGGGTCTGACAGCAGAATGTGTTGCTAATGCTCCTCAGCGCGCCGGTGACGGCCTGTAACAGGTCTGTTACACTGTCCGTGCGAGGCAGAAGGCAGCGCCATCGCTCCAGCTTGTCATCGGGAAATACTTAACACTGTCCCACAACTCAGATGAACTGTGCTTAGACTTCAGTAGCTTTTTTCCATGGCAAATGTTTGTGAGGTTTTTAATATAATTAACAGAATGCGGATGAGGAGGTGACCCGTTTGGTCTCCGTCGTCCGTGAAACGTCTTTGTTTGACTGTCTCTTTCCCCACGGCCGCTCCCTCCCACAGACTCCGCACGTGTGCACACGCGCCCCTGTCTGTGCAGCAGATGCGCAAAAGCCCGCATGGACGGCCTCCAAGTTATTTGATGCTGTAAACATCTGAAAATCAACCACCATATGTAATTGAGACGTCCATGGACATAGGCCTGGGTTGCCACGCAGATCCTGTTTATTATACATCGTGCGCGTGTTTAGAGGCCGACAGAGCGAGCGGGGCTGCTCCGAAAAGAAATGGGAACGTCACAGGCAGTAAAATCCTTCAAGGGAATGACAGAGAGCAGCTTGTTTTGTCTCGGCTGCTTGAATTGATTCATTTTTGTTTGCTCTTCCCCAGTTAGGAAAAGTTTTGTGATGCGCCTGTTTCATAACATTTACACTGGGATGAATGCTCCACTTACACGGGCAGGGTCAAACTTGTGGCGTCTCTAAAAACAATATTATTCGAGAATTTTACATTAGACAGAGCCAGCCCGTGTGATAGTGAGAGTATGGGACCTGCCACCATGATTTTGCGATGATGGATCGTGTGACGGGCTCTTTTGAACCCAGCCTCCCCTCTGTCAGCGGCTGCCTGGTAGGGCAGGGGGGGGGGAGAGGAATCGATGGGGTGTTAGGGGATGAGACGGGTTCACGCTCTCGTGTCAGACCTCCAGTCTGATGGAGCAATGACAGAAAGTGAGGGCAACTTCGAGAATTTTCAGGGAATTCTCGAAGTTGCCCTCTCCTGCCGTGTGTGTGTGTCCATAAATGGATAAAAAAAACACATATTGTAAATTCAGGGAAAAAAAAAAGCCCATCCCAGTCATGCTGCAACAGCGTGATTGATGAGCTCGGCCTCATTAGGTTTCCAGTGGCATGAGGAATTAATAGGTGTGAAACGTGCGTATTCATCTTCTTGACATTCTGCCATGTGCAAGGGGGACAACAAACAAACAAACATTGACGCAGAGGTGTCAGAGGCAAAGCCAATTTCGTTAGCTTCGGCTCCAGTCTGCAGACTGTCAGGGCCACACAGCAGCGGATACGTGATGGATCTTTGCTTTGATTCACTTCACCTGGGCTGAATCTGAAATCAAAGTCTGAGGAGATGCAGCAGAAGCCACTGAGGTCTTCATTTGAGCAGCGCACCCTCAGCCCCCCTGGTGATTTAGGTTCCCACCACCAGGACAAGATTTAAGTTTTTTTTCCCCTGTGGTTGTAAAAAAAAAAATAACAAACACTGACAGCTTTCGCAGAAACATCACAGGGTTCCGAGTAAAACAGATTGGAAAAGAGACATTAGAAGTCATTTGGAGCCAGCTGAGTCATCCCAAGTATTACTCACAATGTACCGTAGCTCTGTTAGGGAAGCTTGTGTTTTTTGGAGCAATCGGCTTAGGGATTTAAGGTGCCGTGAATTTTCCAGTGAGCGTGTTCGAAGTCTGAAGTAAAACCCCTCAATTACGGAGCCGTGCTCATCTAACGCCTGGTTTTCCACTCCTGTCCTGAAGGTGGTTGTTTTCTGTCCCGCAGGAAGTGGTAATTGAGGTGCTGGCTCATTTGTCTCTGACAGTTGCATCTAAGGGATAACACTTTCCAATTCCAGCCATCATGCATCAGTCACTCGAAACCTTTTAGCGGCCCGGGACACTGTTCTCAGGCAGGGAGCCACGTGAGGAAAATGAAGGATGGTGAAGCATCTAATTTTGTGTCTCACCACCTCTCAACTGGTGTGGAAAGAGTAAATGAATGTACACATGCACTGCGGACGCGCTACAAGTGTGCTGTGTCGACCGTCGCGCCTTAGGCCAAAAGAGTCAAACGTGTTTCGAAACTGCAAACGCAAATTAAAACTTGTATTTATATCTGAAAGCAATTGGGAACGAATGAGCTTCTCTTCTGTTTCAGGCAGCCACTGGTTTCCATTAATGACTCAGTGGCCAATTAAAAAGGCAAGAGAGAATCTTACTTAGACTTTTACTTGTTCTAAGAGCAGGAAATTACATCCACTTTAGAGTCCATCCTTAAATGTAGGCTCCACTCACATCCCTATACTTAGCAACAGAATGTGGTTAATAAGGTTATTATCATTCTTTCTTTATAAACAGACGCCTAACGAGCTATGTTTTATTTTTGCTGGACCAGCATCTGTTTCATCAACGCGAATAATACAACAACGTGACTATTTAAGATGTAGTTTCACACTCGATTGAGCTCCAGTGACAACAACCTGGTCACAGGGAGCAGATGTCAAACCGCACATCACAGACAGGAAGCTTTAATACAAAGCACGGTGTAACAGCACTTCCTTGTTTGCTGAAAAACACAAGCGCTGCCTTTTCCTACATGCCCACAGTCCCATATATTGGCAACAGGAATGTCTTAGTGTTCTCTGCGTGTGTGTGTTGTCATTTGAGTCTTTCAACACGTTCATATTGAAGTGGTAAGTGGTCTCACTCAGCCACGGTCGACGGTTTTCACCACTCGGTTGCCTGTGTCAGCTGGAATGTGATATTTGGGTTTGTGGAGTGGCCCTGTAAATGAAACCTAGTTTAATTGAACCTGAGGATCACTGAAACCCCCCCCACCCCATTATTCCCTCCAAGCTCGGTGGCAAGTTTCCTTCCCGCGGTGCATGTTGCACACGTGCCCCCCCCCCGTCACTCCTCAGACTGCACTGCCTTTGCTCCGTGATTGGTCGAAGCGCTCCCCATCAAAATGCCCTTTTTCAAATTGCTTTTAATGGCTTGCGTGGATCCGTCTGATGCCAGCCTCCGTCGGAAAAATAAATGATGTCGGTTTCTTGAGGAGCTGTTGCCGCGGTGCCACAAAGCCAAACCACCCACCAAACTAGCAGTTGAGCACCGCCAGGGCCCTGCGGAACACTAATGCCCCGTCCGTCATCGACGCCTTCAATCACGGCTCCGCTTGTTTACGTCATTTTAAGAGCTAATGCCGACTGAAAACAAACAGCGGTTTCGTCTAAAAGCCTCCGAATTTATGCTGGGGATTGTTGAAGGCTTATAGGAAGGAGGCATCAGTGATTCCTGTCCTCCTTTAAAAACAGAGATCTGCGTCTGACCCGAGAGATTTACTTTGTGTTTACGACTTCACTCCTTCTTGTCTTGATCAGCCATTAAAACCCGATTTCAGACACACACATGGACACGCTCACTGTCTGGGGAACAGATGCAAGATGCTTCAGGCCTGCAAATGTAAATATTTGCGCCTGAATGAGCCTAACTGGTTTAGTCCTTGATTTAAAAAAATGGCTTTTAATGCAAATGTCATTGACTGTGGCTCATCCCGGTCTGAAGGCTGTTAGTATTGGAAGATCATGTTTTTACAGTCCTCACATCTCACATGATCCTGCTGCTCGGGGTTAATTAATTCACTCCCAGACGCTGCTCCCCACATGTCTGTCCACGTACAAACCTCTGAGAGTGTGTATGTGGGATAGGCAGCACACATGTGGGAGCGGAATATGGAGGGCCACATGTGAGGGGGCTTGGGAGGAGGTGGGTCGTGTCAGCAGATGGGGAAGCTCCCACTCCTGGCCCATGGTGCATTAGGGCGAACGCCATGTGCGGGGCCCCAGACTTTGCCCCTCCTGTACCACCCCTCACCTGAACGCTTCACGTGTTGTTAAACCGACAAAGGTCACACAACTGCCTTTCATGAATATTAACAGTAACAAGATGCAACACACTGAACTTCAGGTCAAAACAACAGCTGTAAAATTAACTCTGTAGGTGTGAAAGTTGTGTAACCGCCCACATTGTCTCACATTTAACATTATGGCTGACTCGAGCGGAACACTTGCTTGCAAGATCGTGAAATTATCAGACCGTCAACTTGTCATAAGGTGAAGCATTGAGGTATTTCCGGCTGAATCGAGCACTACATCAAAATTTCTGATGGGGGAAAATACTTGCCTGCAGATTGATTTGTATTCAGTTGTAGTGCAAAGAAATAAAATAGTTTGCGATCTCAATCAAGAGGTTTGTAATGCTGCCGCTGGTCACAACCGCACACTTGTTAGAAATCCAACTTTTGTGAAATTGCCCAACATCTCTGTCCGTCTGTGTCATTAAGGCCCTCGCCTAATTCTCTCCATTGGATAAAATGCCACTGAAACTCACATTATCAACCCACCGAGGACAACTGAGCTCAGCTCGATGGGAGCAGGAGAAGAATCAGCAAGTATCCAAATGAGCTGTGAGCAGAAATGTCTCATTATCCCGGGTTCTGCAAAGTCTCGCTCTCTCTAATAAAGAGACACAGACACACTCAGTGAACACGCATTAGGAGGGGGGGGGGGGGCTGGGGGGGGGGGGGGGGGGGGGCTCTGGGGGCGTTACAGCTCATGAATCATCATTGCTCGCTGGACGTCTGGCTGCGCTGCCCTGCCTGCCCTCCGCGTGGCCTTGGCGCACAGCGCCAAAGCCGAGCACGCCGACCTTTGACCCTGTCATAAAGGAGGCCTCTTGAGGGGCGTTGGCGGCTCGCCACCATGCTAATGAAGCCACCCATGAGCGTGCACGTCGAGGAATGCCAAAAAGAACACCCGCCCCCCCCCCATCACTGTGAGCCTTTGTGAAACTGATACCGGTCTGCAGAGGTGACAGTTGACTCTTGTTGTAAAAGACCTTCAGTGACCAACACACGCTGTGTTCGCATGCAAATGAAGCAGGAAGAGGAAGTGCTCCGTCCCTGCATGAGGGCGCTGGAATACATTTGTGTCTCTCCTGGCATTGCTTTGTGCTTATGGGTGTGTTACTTGTGTAGGTGGGGCGACGCTGCGGTCAGTCATGTCACGCAGCCGCGTCCCAGGGCCAACAAGGGGTCGGATATTAGCCACACAATGACGTGCTTTATGGGTAATAACACTGATCATCCTCATCCGCTGCGTCCTCTGCCCCGGGACATTTAGGCTCATTGAATGTTAACTGTCGCCACATTCCTGCAGTGCGTGTCCATTGTGCTGACTGTCTGACCATCTTCTCAACAGATTGAAAATGTGGACGCCTGTCTCAGTTTCCTGGACGCCAGAGGAGTGAATGTACAAGGGCTCTCAGCAGAAGGTAAGAGGGGGCATACAATTCAAGGCCTGGAGAATTACAGACGGCAGGAGCGAAATGCGTTGGACTCCGACACTGCTCAACCTTTTGTTGGTTGCTCTCTGTTTCCTCACAAAAACACTGGTTAAACCTCTCCCTGAGAATTGTTTTTCTATTTCACAGTGATGGAATTCACCACGTTGGTATCAGTGCAGGGGTGCGCGGTTTTCTCATCCCCAGATCTCACTATGGCAGCGTAGGCAATCATTAGGGCATCAGAGAGGATTGTGGGAGGATAAAAACTGCGAGGGATTCGCTTTCCTTCCATAAGGGTACATGGCTCATGTGACACAGCGCTGCTTTTCACTTTCCTCGCTGAATTGAAAAAAGAAATGTCATTCTCCCACAAGGACGGTGTGGAAACTATGTTTCAATTCTAAACTATTTCTTATATGATCAAGTTTCGAACTGAACTCGAGATTTTCTGAGTGTTTGTAACAGATCCAATCCAATGAGTTTGATATTATCCAAGTGATCCAGAGTGTTATTTTTGCTGGATAATATAATAATATAAAAAAATTGTGCCAATCTATATTCAGATAAATTGATGAAAATGCACTCAGGAGCACATACAGTAGACAGAGGGGTTTTTTTCTTCACCGTCTCAGTCCAGCACATCTCATTTGCTCCGGTAATAATCGTCTCCAGCTGTTGTTTAGGACCAGTGCTGACCCAGACCTCATGTTGTGTCTGCGCCCCTTTAAACGTTATTGAGGTGAACGTGCCCTTGACCTCTCCAGCAACAGGAAAAAAAAAAAAAAATGGAGAACCTGACACACTGACCGACAGCTCTAAATTCAGTGCCCCCCCCCCCCCCCCCCATTACAGCACTAAAAACAGCAAAGTGACTCACAAGGCCTGGAATTTCAAAGTGGGTCTGTAAATATATGGGCTATTGGGTTACTCTGTCCATTGCTGCTGCGTTTCATCACTCCCTTCGCTCAGCCCATCCTTCCTCAGCCTCACCAGCCTCGTTCTCAAGACTGTCTGTGTGCGATTTTGAGTTGAATCAGGTCAGAGGTCTTCAGATTTGTTGGCATATGCTTCTTTATGAACTTTTTAAAAGGTACGGAAATTAATTGAAGTGGAAGGGTCGTAATGTGCGCACAGGAACTCAGAGATCGTTACAACCTCTGTAGAAGTTTCCTTGCATCTCTGTGGTGGGAGGCTGTAAACTGAAGTTCCGGAAGGGCTCCTGAGGAACAGAGTTTGTTCCCCCCGCAGACGAGGGCGTTTATAGATTATAATGAAAACAAGGCTAAAGATGGTTTTCCAGGATGCCAGAGACACTTATGACGAGAGAGGTACAGATGAATACATGGATCATCTGAATATAAAAAAGCAGCTACTGACCCGCAAGGATTTTCACCTTCATTTACACCATTCATATAAAGTAGAAAACATTTCTATGGACACTCTGCTAATCCCTTAGATATTCTTTCTAGCTCCTTCATTAGGTCAAGATTTTATTTGAATTATTTAAATACTTGCAAAAACAGTTTCTGCTGACCAGTCATTGTGAACTTGTGTCAACCCCCACCCCCTGGGTCATTTTATGAAGAGAAAAGCTCCACCTCCTCAATTAAAATTCACATACCACCCGTTAATAACGAAATATATCAAAACCTGCCAAGATGTTATGACCTGAAATGTGATAATTATACACAGGAAGCTCGGGCTACCATTTCAAAGTTGGCGCAAAGCCCTTAAACACACATTTCCTGCTGCTGATAATGGGCGTCAGTGAAGGGGTCTCCTACAGCCGATCATAAAAGCTTCTGTCCAGGTTCTCTGAAACGGAGATCTTAGCGGAACACGCTCCTCTTGGTTGTAACGGCAACCCACACAATGACCTGTTCACCACAATAAAGCGCCCCGGCCTCTTGATCCCAGTTGGTGATTTTTTTTTTTTTAAACAGGTCTGATTTCATTCGTCCACTTAAGTCACTCATGTGTGCTGTGTCAGCAAGAGGCTACGCTTGTGCACTGAGCCGAGGGTCAGGCCCAGGGCAATGGCTCTACTTACTGGGAATACTTAAGAGAGAAACAATGGGTCATAATTGAGAGTCAAACAAGGGAATTAAAGGAATAAAACGAAAGCTCCATTAAGAAGCTGAGGAAAAGAGAAAAAAAACGTGTTGATGAAAGAGGAAAAGACAGATAATATAGTCCTTACCTGTCCACACAACGTAACCTCTCCAAATGCGACTGAAACCATGTCAACCACTTCAAAGGCCTCTAAAAGCAGAGGCACGTTTTCATTGTGCCTCTGAGCGCGAGCCAAGTCGAAACACTTTGCTTCTCCGCCACTCTGGAGCGGCTGGAGTCCTGCAGCTCCCAGTGGACGAAGAGGCCGAGTTTTAATATGTTGAATGGGAGATTTACCGAGATGTAAAACTCCCAGATGGGTCATTGCTGTGGTTTATGATCCTGGGGCTGGTTAGAGACACTTTGGACATGGCATGCACTAAATTAATACTTTTTAAGGAACCCCTATGCACCTGCCTATTCATGAAGTTATGCTGTCACTGGATTGATTTACCTTTTTCTGATCTACACGGACTGTGGCATTTTGAAAACTGGATTAAAGTTGGAACAAAGTAGTTGCTGTCCCTGTTTGGTATAACCTTTCCAAAGGCATAATACACTAAGTGGGCTGTTGTCTAGCTCACCCTGACCTGGAAGGCAGCTTCCCTTTGGGGACCAATGAAAGATTTTTATTCTCTTGCCCTCATGAGTGTAATTTTTTAAAAAACTTTTAACAGTTTCGGTCCAGAGCAGCTCTCAGCGCGGCTGATTCTGCAGCGTTGTCTCTCTAAAGCACAGGCCCTCTCTGAGGTCCAGTATAAATTACCACCACTGGGTGTTAGAAAATGGAAAACAACCCCCCAGAGATTAATCTTCTCCAGCTTCCCCACTCCCCAAACAGCCCGGGCCGGGAGACGACTGCCGGAGAATGTTTGAGCCTCACCAGATTGAAAAATGCAGCCAAAAGCCCTGCGTCAGCCGCTGCCATCCCTCTGTGTGCCAGCTCTCACTGAGGCTTTGATATGAAAAGTCCATTTCACAAATGGGTGCTTTAGCCTCAGTGATCAATTTTTCCTACTCTGTGGTGCGACGGCTGAATCCCATCACGGCCGCCGTGTGCAGGAGTCTGTGAGAGACGCATTTGTTTGAGTTTCGTCTGAGATGAACTCGAGAACTGTTGAGGATAAGTCGAACACTCTGGACGGAGCTACCCGCGATTAGGAACTTTCTTGCTGCTGCCAGCACACTGCATTTTAAAAGTGAACTCCGTCTGCAGCAGGGCTGGAGTTTCTCCGAGGCGTGAGTCCCCAAACATGAATATAAACATGAACTCAATTCAATCTGGTTCATTTCCAGTATGAAATGATTTGGTTTGTTGCATTTCACCCCTTTTATTTCTGTCCTGTTGTTTCTCCCGTTGATTTCACTCCAACTGTACTTTGAGTAGTTGAAATGCAACTCAGCAACCATTTCAATAATAACACCCAATATCTATTCATGTGCGACCTCAGTGCCTGTAAATACACTTCCTTTTCTCGTGGCAGAAGCAGAACTGTAAATAAAGATCCGGTTTTAGATGCTCGGGCAAACCCGAGATCCCGTTGTCATCTGCACTCCTTCGTGGCCCAGCTGTTTGTCAGGTCTTGTATGAGAGCAGATGCTTAAGTCTGAACACACAGCAACTGTTTGTTCTCGTCAGATTAAGTGTTTCTTCATGCGGAATATAATTAAATGACTTCGCAGCAAAGGCCAGACCTCTGAATAATATATAATGTGTATCCATTTCTACACTAAGCCAGTGTATAATTGCTCTTACGAAACTGTTACGCTCCCTGCACAACAGCTGCACTTGAGCTTTATCCCAAAAAGGATTTCTAGCAGTGAAAGACACGATATAAAGGTCTTGAAAACAGGATTTCTTTTTTAGGACACTGCTCTCAAAATAATATATATATATATATATATATATTATTTTTACTACCAGGAAATGACAAGGGCTTGTGTGGATCTATCTGTGGGGTTGAAGCATGTTCTCTTGTCTTTGGTTTTTGTCCCTCCAGAGATCAGGAATGGCAACTTGAAGAGCATCCTGGGCCTCTTCTTCATCCTGTCGCGCTACAAGCAGCAGCAGCAGCAGCAGCAGCAGTACTACCAGTCCCTGGTGGAGCTCAGCCAGCAGAGCAGCAGCACCGCACCGTCTGCCAGCACCCACAAGACGCAAGAGATGCAGTCCAGGTATGTCACGCCGTAGAAACTTTATACACCTCATGGCTCGGGGCTCGGGTCTGATTCTGGGCAGAGGTAGCCCAGAGGTCAGCGAGCTATGTCACTGGTTTGAATTAGTTTGCCAATTCTTTTTTTTTTTCCGACGCCAAGGTCGCCTGGTTTATTGCTGTTGGAGGCTTAATTGGGTCCAGTTAGAGCTGTTGTAAACAGGAAATTGATGGATATGACCGTCTTTCAGTGGAAATAAATAACAGCCTTCATGGAAAGATGTTCCTCATTAAATGCTCTGAGGGATTTTGCTGCGTTAGCTTTTTTTAAAAAAGGATTTTTAGCGCACCCCTGCATTTGGTTGTCGGAGATATGCGGATTCCCACTTTGGTTCAGAGATAAATGACATAATAATGTCAAAGAATAATGTTTCTGGGTCAAGAACAGACTATAAACAGTTTAAAATGTTGATTGGTTTGTTGGTTACCAGCAATATTTAGAATCTACTAAAGAGATTTCCACAGAACTTGGTGGAAGGACGGGACACGGGCCAAGAAAGAGGCTCAGAGGCAGAATTGTTGTCTTTCCTTAATATGGTGAATGAATAAATCAGGGATATTTGCTCAGCTGATATCAACAAGTATATAACAATATAATAGAAGCCACTATAAAGCTCATGTTTATTTATCTTTACCAAGATAGGACTGAGAGCAGCATCTAAAGGAAGGCCTGACATGCCAAACATTAGCAGCATTCCCCCTTACTAGGTCAAGTTACAGCTCGGTTCAGCCATGATGCATGAGTGTGTGTGTGTGTGTGTGTGTGTGTGTGTGTGCATGTGAAACTCAGTCTAATAAGAGCAGCACCCGCCCGGACAGTAAGTAAGATGATAGCGTCGAGAGATTTAGCCTTTCTCTGTTTGGACGGGCGAGGAAATGATGCCAGGGCAGTCAGTGTGTCACATGCGGGGGGGGGGGGGCATTAGGGGCACAGCTGCCCCCTATTCCCACCCTCCTCCCCTCCCGCCCCCAGTGCAACAGGTGGGGGACACACTCACACATATATACACACGGCAAATAGTGCATTTCCAAGCACACCGCTGCATCGGTCTGACACATGACACACGAGACACGTCTGTCCATAAGGTAGTTTGCAGGGATGTGCGTCGGACATTCCTGAGAGGACATCTCTGTGAAGTGACTCGGTTCAAACAGACCCTGTGCCCTCTCTGTTCGCTGCTCCAGTCGTGTCTCACTGCCCCGGGGGCCGATAAGTTAATCACCTCTGAGGCCATCGCTAAGGTCAGGGAATCAGTCCATGTCTGCCAGTGATTAAATGAGACATTAATCTGTGAAGTTTTGCTGACGTCCGGGCTGTTCACTCTCAAAATGTCTGGAAAAAGGCGAGGACTTGATTTTATCTTTTTTTTTTTTTTTTTAATGGAGAAATTAATGGGGGAAAAAAAGAGAGTTAGGATCACAGTTATTCCATGAAGAACAGTCACACAGCATTGTCTCACTGCCCCCGGGGGACCCCTGGAAAAATAGCCACTGTAACAATGTTAATATTTTATTTAGAAGATATGAATGTGTGTGTCTGCCAGGCGATCATGAGGGTGTGCGTCAGACACAGATGATTTGCTGCCATGTGTCTCATCCCATGTTCTACGTGACGTTTCAAGGAAAACACAGGAGACTATTCTCCATCGGTTGTGTTTGTTATGGAGCTCTTCTACTTGACCTCCTAAATAGTACCAACTCACTGTCATTCTATACCCACGCTGTGCAAACCCATAATCTATCTATCTATAAACAGATGCACAGGGCATTTTTTATTGTAATGCAGTCAAAATGTGAGTTTCCTGTGATAATGTAGGCCACTGAAAAGGACATATTATTTTAATTAATAGCTGGAAAAAGCTGATAAAGTTTTAGTCTGCTCAAAGCTCTAAATAATTTTAGAGCAAATCAAATGCCAAGACCGCAGGCAGGGAGATTCATATTTGTCTTGTACAATTACTTGCTTATTTGTACTGCGTTTTTATCGACACAAAAACTAGAGGCAAGTGACCGAAGTTCATTATCCAACAAATCTTAAATGCTCTTAAAAGGGACTCGCTAAGAAATTCTAAATGATAAATGAGTTACGACAATGTGGAACAGGCGTGCTGTTGCTATTCACACCAACAGGTGAAACGTATAGACGAGGGCATTAAAGTCCAGCTGATGCATCTCAGATGTGGAATAGATTCAGACAGATGCACGGAAGACGCATAAATGTCAAACAGTGTTGCTGTCAAACTGCATCATAAATCCACGGGTGTGTCCGGTATTATTTCGACTCTATGAAATGGATTTATATCTATTGTTTATGTGCGTGGGGCTTCATCTCCGTCACAAACAAAGCAGGCGCCTCTTCCGCTTCACCCACAACACACAGAGATAATTAAATCTATTGATCTGAATCCTTTCCTCTTCAAATGCTCCACCTCAATGAATTCCTGTAAGCTTGCGTTAACCCGTAATATTAAACATGTCTGAGTAACGTGGAAGAAGCACGCCCTCACACACTGTCACACACATTTGGACTAGTGCACATCTACAGAGCTTTCTATAGACAGCACCTGCTGGCCTCACTGGTGTCTCTGGGTGAGGGATTGGGATGTGTGCGACTGTGTTTTCCAAGGGGAACTCCCCATTGGACAGAGCGCGACAGGCCGGAGCCACGGGAGGTTCTCAGAGAGCTCTAGAACGCAGAGGGGGGGCCCCGCGCCGAGCAGAGCGCAACAAACCCTCCCCTCTTTAACTCACCATGTCCCGGGGTGAGCAGGCCGACCCCCTGGTCTGGCGCTCCTCGCGCCTGCCCACCGCCGTGTCTCGCGACAGGAAGAGCCGCCTGCCTTACGGGAGGGCCAGCAGCCTCATCAAGCCCGACTCGTCTCCAAGGTACTCATCTCACTCGAGCGGCGTGCGTGACTGGTAGCATCCAGGGGACGGCGTTTGGATTATTTTGGAAATCACACGGGGCCATGAGGAGAATGGATTAGTGTCAGTGGCATCATGAACTGGTAAATAGTTTGTTCTACATTCACCATGGAATAATGCTTTTATTGCTCAAGCACTTCTCAGAAGATGCTCACTGCTGACAGACATCAGTTTATTGTTTATCTAATGAAAACACTGACTTTTCTACTGGAACTTAAGAAATATGGCTGTTGGTTCAAAGACAGGAAACTTCTTATGCTTATTTTTGACTGTGACTGAGCCTCATTGTGACTCACAATTGCAACAGTCACTTATAATTGTTTTTTTTTTTGTAGATAGGTTGGAAACACTAGAGAGACACTGGGTTGTTTGTTTTGACGGACCTTAAACTGAGCCGCAGCGGGAAACACAGTAAATTGCAACACACCTTGAATGTGAGCAGCATGATTGGAATCATGTCTGTGCCGATCGGGCCTTGAAAGGACCAAAGTGGACGTGAAGGTCAAATAACGCATCATTAAACTTCTGTCATGACGACGGCTTGAGCTTGAGTGCGACCTCAGAGCTGAGGCCACAGTCGGGCTGAAACTGACATTACTCACATTTGTTGGGACGGCCACTTTGGCACAGACTGTTAGGTGGAGGCCGTTGTGATGCATGTTGTATTTGATCAGGAATGACAAACTGTACCTCGGTCCCTGCCTCCTTCCACCACCACGCTTCGTCCTCGCCTGGACCCTCGGTGTCTCTTTCCTTCAAAGCAATGTGTTGGACTTATGTGCTACACTCCCACTATAGATATGAACAATAACAGAGAAAAAACTGGAATGAAACAAAAGGATTACTTAGGAAGAAATGCGATGCATGCATTAAAGTGCAAATGTTTTTCCATCAAACAACTTAAAAGGCGTTTTGGAGTGCGGCTGGCGCCATTAATCCCTGTCGCAGCTCGTCTGTGTGCTGAGTGCTATTTAGAGTATTTAATAAAGCACCAAAATACTACAGGGAGCTGAAAATGGGGTGTGGGCTGGGCGGGGGTTTTGGGAGCATATTTCGTTGTCAGACGCCATTAGCCGTCGCGTCATATATCATATAGTTCATTAATAGCGTGATCCGAGGGTGCCTGCTGCTATAATGGGAAAGTGCCCCGGACTCACTTCCTCCGGGCGATGCTGTCTGTCGTGGAGCTCGTTAGGATAACGTAACATCACGAAAAACCTGCAAGGTCAGTTCGAAACGCACAGTGACACGGCAGCTCATCATAGGTGGATTATAAGGGACGTTCATTGTCCAACAGAGGACGGTGTAAACAGTGGAGGTGCATTTGTGTAAACCTGGAGACACTGAGGATAACTAATTGATGCCATTAAGCTTCAGTAGGGGCCTTTGATGGCATTGTGACTGTACTTAATTATAAAGTGCATGCTGCCTTTAACTGGCAACGGTAATGATGTGGTGATGTTGTTGTTACACAACGCTGATGATGTTTATTTTATTTACCCTCCACATGTAGGCTGTATGTATATTTACAAAGTCCCTATCATTATTTATATGATGATGATTCTATTGATTAAACAAATACATGCAGCAGTTGTCTCATATACACCAGATTTAACAGAGTTGCCATTATATCCCCCACGATTCATTAAAGATGGACAGGGTGCATTTAAACAGACTGCATTTATGAACCCTATTAAAATGCAACGTACTCAACAACTCAGTATAATCAGTGGAATTCCCTGAGGAAGGCCTGAAGCCTATAGGTCCCAGTCCTGCCCTGCAGTGCTTCTGCATGGAAGAAAATGAATCAGGACGAGATTTTATAAATGGAATAGTCTTATTATGAAGCACAGTCCCAAGAATGCTGTAATAATAAGTAATTAACTAAGATAAGATCTGTTTTTCAATATTTATTCAAACACATTCGAAGTCTTTCGAAGTCCGTTCCGATTTGTGTGGTCAGGGTGTCAGCTGAACGCATGAAATTGTCCGATTTCCCAACTTGTCAGGCTTTATTTATGTTAATGTTTCACACAACGTCGAGGGAAAAAAAGGACGTGCTGCCTGCAGTGCGTCATTCCGACCGACCAGCATAGGTTGTTTATTGTCTCCGTCCACTTTCACTCGCCAGCGTCAAGCCGGCAGCCCACAACCTGCAGAACAGAGAACGAGTTGTTCCCCTGTTGTCAGAGGAGAAGAGCGGCTGAACGGGCGGCTGCTGTTCGGTGCTTCCACCCAGTGCAGAGGACACTTTAAAGATGGTTTCGCTGCTCAGCTTCTCCTCTGTGGCTCCGTGCTCGAGAGTGCAGCTCAGCGGAAACCCCGCGCTTGTGTCTGATCGGCCTGTGGAAGGTACGAGTTATCTCTCTGTGAAGTTTCAACACATCCTGATATGGGACTGTGTGTATCTTTGATCTCTGGCTGCATTTCGTTGGACTTGGATCGAGTTTAGTTGAAAGATGTCAATTTAAGATAACATGTGATGTGAATGAATGTGAAGCTGCTATTGAAAGTTGAGGAGTTCCATTATTCACTGATTATTCCGTAATTTATGTGTCATTTAGTTTATTTATTTCTGTAACCCTACAAATATAGATTCATGTCAGTGATAAATTAATCTTGCTTAATATACTGTATTGCTAATATACTATGTTAATAGTATAGTATACTAATACTTTGGTTGAGCTTATCCTGTAAACCTTAAGCGTCTGTTTCAATTCCCTTTGTGTGTTTGAGAAATAATTTAGTAATTGTAACCACGTATAGGGTAATGGATCCATGTTTCCAGCTGAGATGCAGTTAGCCTGAGCATCCCTGTGCTGTAGCAAGATATGAGTCACACAATATGTCCCCGGGGCATTTATAGCTTCTAGCAAAACATGATCACGTCCATTCTGTATTTATAGATGGTACAGACTCGCTGTCTATATGGAGGCTCCTCCGCCAGTTTACAGCATGTGAGAAACGCTCACATGGCGTGCAAGTCATATGCCTCGCACAGGCCATTTACACACAACCGTGACACCTTTGCTGTGTCCGAACTCACCCACTAACCTACTATTGCCTTCTGCAATGGAAATGCTAAACGTGGGAAATCCTGTATTTGTGCCTAAGGGTAAAAATGGTGTTGAATGATCATAAGTTAAATGTAAAAAGAAACTTCTTGATCTCCAATTTTAAAACGAGAGGATGGGCTGTTCCTGCTTCCCTCGCATTGCATGATGGTTTCTATTTGTCAGTCAACGACCGCCCATGATGCATTGTGGGAAGAGCGACTGCACTATAACATCTAAAATGGCAAACACATTGTACAGTGCGTTATAGAGACCGCGAGTGACGTCGGACGCAGGCCTGCTCTTTGACTCCGTATTGTTCGACGACTAAAGCCACGTCTGTGTTCATGAAGCACGCGACGAGCAGCTCAGCATGAATGCGGCAGGACCACGACGCGGGTCCACGTTGATTCCCGTCTCAGTGACTAAGAGTGAGTGTTGGGTAATAAACTGTGACGTGACTGGTGCTGTGGGCATTGCCTAAGCCTCTGCGTCGCTTGCGGTGTGTTCTGGGGTTTCCTTCAAACACTGCCACCACCAAATTAATCAAGTAAGCCTCTCTGGCCTTTTTTTGTCAGCTGCCCCATAAATGGATGTTACTGGCTTAGTCATACGCGTGTGGTAATAAACATGTGTGAGGCATCACGTGGAAGGAAAACACGAAGACATGTCCACTGGCGCGCTCCAGTTTGTGCCATAGGATTCTTCATCTGCCCCCGTTCAACTTTTTTTTTTCTTTATTTCTCGCTTCCTGTCCTTACCTGAATGGCTCCATTCACTCACGAAATTTCATTAAGGCTCGGATTAAGCCGGTCTAATTTATCATCTAACTGAGTTAACGGCCCCTCTGTCATCTCCTCTGCTCTCTCCTCAGTCTCACAGCACGATATGCAAGTCCTCCCGGCCACAGTGGATTAGGATCACCACAGAAGAAGAACACAAGGTAATCAAACAACTTTTTGCACCATCGCTCACTAACGTGTCACTTACTAAGTTCTTCATACAAGGCCTTCAGTCTCGGATTTGAAAGCGACTTTTTTTTTTCTCTACATGCGCCCGTGCCCTTGAATTCTCTTTGATATGGGGTCACCCTTCAGGAGGTCAGAGGTTAAAGGTCAGGGTCAGACACAGAACAGCTGATGGGGATTCGCTGATACCTCAGCAGGGCGTCACTGTATTTAACACTGTGGCTGACTTACATTACGATGCCCTGTGGCATCTCCGCTTGGAACTCCCGTCACGTGACATCGTTTCTGGGATTAAAATCCTCGTTAAGGATGTTTTTGTGTGATGACGTGGTTCCGCTCATTTACATCGCAGCTGATTGAATCCAAATGATTAAATTACATGGAAAAAAAAAACACCAGTTGAACAAGTGGAGATGTTATTTTCTGTCTTCATCCCAGCTTTATATCCATTTGACAGCAAAGGATCTGCTGCTGAATGTTCACCGGACGTTGAATGATACTCTTTGTGTGGCTGTGAGTCAGGGATGGCAGGCTTCTACTGCTCCGAGACACCGAGTGGGAGACCTACTGTGCCGAACACACACACACACACAAACAGAGCTGTAAACTGACTGTAAAATGTTTTGGCTCTCAGATACGCCCTCAGACACGAGCATGTGCACACAGTCGGTGCATTGAGCACGTGTATATAAACAAACCCAGAAGGACACAATAGCCGATACACGTCAACGTCCATTCATACGAGAACATATGCATTCACAATCCTGCCCACATGTATAGTATGCGTACACCCCAGGGTCCAGCTGTCCGATGCTCGCAGCATTTGCTCAGAAGCAGCGGGAACCACCGCGCTGGCGAATAATTCCTCTCCTGCCGCCAGTGAGCAATGGCAAAAATGCTGCAGCCAGCAGCTCCGGCCCTGAGGGTGGTAATTTGCCCTCTCACGTCACCTCCCTGCTGCAGAAATAGCTCTTTAATTCCAGCGCACTTATGAACACGCAAACAAGACGGAAACTTCCCTCCTATCACTCAAGCCGGAAAGTTTGATCGGTTCTAAAATGGGGCAGCGTTTGTTTGATCTCTCTTACGCGGCGCTGAATGTCATAGAAAGTGTTTCCCTCCAGGCAGGTTTTAGGATGTATTGTTTTTTTCTCCTATTTTATTTGACATTCCGCTTGTTAGCCAGAGCTAACGGAGCTGTCCTACATTCAGCAGCACTTCCGATGACTTGTTTGAGTCCCAACAGGTGCTGAGACATGTCCACCCTGTTGTATTTTTGATTTGGACTCACATGACCTTCCTCAGGGGAAGTGCCCTTTGCTATAATTGTCCTTTGTTAGTGGATAATGAAGCCGGCTTTTATGCTGTTCTGCAGAGTTTTTTCCATTCATTCTCTAGTTCCGCATAATGGTTCACTTCACGTCTTTGATTCTTATTTCATTTCCCCTGTGAACAAGCAAGCGGCATTTTCCCTTTGATGAGGACATTTGACCCAAATTACAGAGGAAGAGTTTTGCTTGTGAGAATACAATGATTTGTTTAAACCTGCAAACGAGATGCTTCGGCCTCACTTTTGGGGAGCTGTCATGACTTTATATCTTTATCGACGTATCAAGTAGAAACACTGTCCCTTTAAGCTGCCCTTAAAGCACTACACCATCCCTTTAAGTGCAAGTCAAATCCTACAGCTCCATGCAACCTGATTGATTTCCATATTTGTTTTAAATGCATAGCTCCATATTTGTTTTAAATTCATAGCTGTGATGGAGAATCTCTGTTGTTTTGCCTTGAAGGTGACTTGTATGAGGATGCAGGTACTCAATGCCCAGACTTGTTGCCTAGAGCTTGGCAGGGGCACTGAATTGGAGATGCTGTCTATCCTGCAAGAATCCTAACTTATGGCCTGGTGACTGACGGGCTGAATAATGTGATGTCCAGCTCCTCTCGTCCCCTGGCAGGATGCAGAGCCTTCCTGTGGCTGATCCACTTTTACAGAGTCTGTCCTTAAACAAAAGCACTGCATCATATTTCCTCCGCAGCTCCATTCTGCTGATGCATTATCAAACATGTATTTTGGAAGATGAAAGAATTGGATGATGAAAGAGACCACCTCCGATTTCCATCTGAATTGCCTCAATCTCTCACCCATTTTCCGACTGTTTACCTTTTCATTTTCCCTCGTCTGGGTTTGCAGCTATTGTTCTCCGAGTCGCTCCCTCTCTGCATCCTTTTCTTTCTCACTTCCATCCTTTGTTCTTTCCATTCATCGTTTTTTTTTCCTTTCTTTTAATCTCATTATCCGTTGTTCTGGCTGCTCGTACCTGAAAGCTCACAGCGCTAAAGCTACCGTTATCAGTGCATTCGTGTGGGGGTCGTTGAGGTGAGTTGTGTCAGCAGTTAGCTCTGGGCTGGATCGCACAGCGCACCAATAATCTCACTGTTTCTAGACGGTCTGTTATCACCACACGCAGTAGGAAGGGGAACACAATCACAAAGGAAGTTATTGCGCAGGACCGGTACATTTAGCTCATGGCTTTGCACTTTGGCACATTTCGGGGTTTTTTTGCACAATTGTCTGAATAAAACAATGTTTGCATTTTCTCAGCACATGAACTGTCTGAGTAGGCAGTTCGGCTCAGACCTCCTGCCGTGCAGGTTGCATAATCGCGGCGTCGTGTTCTATTTTTAAGAGAGACACCAAAAGTAAACTTCTTTTTTTTTTTTTTTTTCCTCATATACAATTCAAGTCTTTCTCCCTCCAAATAAGACGTGTTGACTTTTTATTATGTTGTTTTAAAGCACGCACTTCATGCGTTATTTAATGTTTCTGTTCAAGGTTATTTTAGAGGAGGGGGTTTGTCTAATTCGAGGTTCTAAGGACAGAAGGAGTTATTGTGCTGAGGCTAAATTTGAGGCAATTTGGGATACAGATGCTGCATTGTTTGTCACTGGGTCACTGCAGGGTGTCCTCTTTTTAACACTTGGGATTTGACTTTTTTATTTGGACTTGTCTCCGTTTAAAATATATGTTCCAGATCCATGTGGGTGCGCAGAGAAGATCAGCGGCCTTTAATTACTGACCCACACTTTAAAGTGTTGAAAGGATTCTCCAGGGAAATTAGATACAAGAGTTGCTCCCTGACTTTAAACTTCCAGTATCGATTCAGTCACTCAGTAGCTTTTCTTCTCGTCGCAGGACCAGGGCGGCCTGTCCTTCTATCTGTTTGCTTTCATTAAGTGAAGGCCCGACAGACAAAATGCAGCATATGAAATGAGCTTTGACCACTTCAAGGTTTCATCAGCATGAAAAAAAAAAAAAAAAAACCCTCTCCCCTCCGACATCTCGGCTCCATCTGCGTTACAGACGCGAGTGACATATTCAGCATGGCGAATCGATTATCCTGGTCAAAGGACATCCCGACAGCTTTCAGGCAGGAAAACAGAAAGAGAGCAAATCGTTAGAATCTGTTCAAGGTTTCATTCAAGCCTCGTTATACTTTGTGCCTGTGTCTTGAGTTTCCTGCAGTGTTTGAGTCTGAGAGATGGTTTTTGTGATGTGGAGCTCTTTGGTTTTTATACACGTGGATTCTCTCTGACTGAGACAGTCAAAGACAAAAGAATATATTTCATGCCACTGGAATAATTTCCAAAAAAATCCCATCTAAACCTTAATTGGGATAATTACTGACGGTGGAAATAGATCTGAGTTGTCAAATATCTTGTCGTGCTCCTGGAACCAGCTGCCAGGTTGGTATTCTGTTACCATTTATTAACCAACAGATGGGCGGGAGCATCTGGCAGATTGCACTGAAGCTGCAGTTTAGTAAGTTGTTGCACAACAAAAGCACATTTCTGATGATATAATGACTTCGGCACTGTCCTGAGAATAGTGAAAATCCTCCAGCTGCAGCCTGACACACCAACATTTGTCTCTGACGGCTCAGGCTCCGGCGAGAGAGAACGTGTGGTTAATGTGTGCGTGCATGTGGGTGTGTAGGTGAGTAACTGACTGAAAACATCCAACACCATCCCCGCCGCAGGTCTGAGTGTTTTGCCTTCACTTCGCTGTACGTTGTCAGAGGGATTGCTGGGTTGCAGAGTACTACAGACATCATCATTATTATTATTATTTCATTTCATTTTCACCTCATTACGTGGAGTAGGAATTAAAATGTGCATGCTCTGTTCTTTACTGTTCCTCCATTCTCAACACACATGAACAGACTCCCTTTACTTATCTCTAGGATCTAATACTGACTCTATCCTCAGCTCAGGTTTTGTATTCATGACACAACGGCTTGACTTCTTCAACATTCTTCCTGACTGTTGGGGTTATGTTCCCTGCAGCTTGCATTACTTTGCCTGGTTCAATAAGGAGGTTTTATCTGAGACCTTAGAAAGGCAGATAACTGCATGTAGAGAGAAGTTAATGAAGCTGAACTATAGAGTCATTTTCTTCCTGAATGAGCCCTTTGGATGTTGGTCTTCACATAATGTAGCAAGGTGACGTAGTAACAGCAACCAGTAAATCTGGTAATGCAGATACTTCTCCTTGAGACATGGACATTTGTCAGCATAGATTTCCTTTGATAGAAAAATGTCTGCATTTATTAAAACAACCTTGCCTGAAGCAAAGATGTATTAAAAGCAGAAATAATAAATCTCAGGTGAGTGGAGGAAAATGTTATGAGGGCAAATACTGTAAGTTTGAGCTTCCTGCTATTGACTGTTAACGTGATTCTGACCCCACTTGATCCAAGAGCTGCTTCGCCTCAAACTGTTTTTTTTTTTTTTTTTTAATGAACTAATTTCAACATTAATCTCTTTCTTTTCTGCATTGACCCCTTGTAGGTTACCGGGGCCCTCCAGGGTACCTGCTGCAGGCAGCGGGGCCTCCAGGAGCCCTGGCTCGTCCAACCTCAACCGCCGGAGCCAGAGTTTCAACAGCATTGACAAGAGCAAGCCTCTTCAATATGCCAGTGGCAACGACAGAGGTAAGGACTTAAGATCACCTCCTGTATCACAGGGACAGACCCAACGGAATGCTCTGGTTTTATTGGAGTCAGTAGAGTTTGATGGTCCGTCGGCATATTTGCATTCTCCATCCTGGCCACTTGATGGCACCACTGACTCAGACAGCTGAGCAGCCTCAACCAGTCTGCTGAATCATGCCCAGCTCCTTATTCCAAGTGACTTATACTGGAAGCCATTAAGCGGAGGCGGTGACAAATTCTTCACAGCATGGCAACAGCCGTTTGAGAGATGACCTGAAGGGGTAAATTCAGGCAGCTGCTCTGTCAAGCACGATGAGGCTAATGAGAGTGATTACGGTTTTTAGGAGGCGTCTGCAGCCTCTGTGAGTTAGTACGGGGATCATTTTCATTTTTGGCAAAATGGATTAGTCCCAAGTAAATGTTTTTTTTTTTTTTTTTTTTTTTTTTAATTTGTTATATTCACTAACAACGTTATAATTTTTTTTTTTTTAACTTGCTCATGGCTCCTTTGCATGATTTATATTGATGTATCGGTTAATATAGTGATTATAACACCAATTATTTCAGAGAGTCATTTTAATAATTCAACTTTAAACTGATTGAGTACCTTTTATTAGTTGATAACAAAACTGGTAGGAAGCTGCTTGATTTCCACATGCAGCTTGAACTGCACCTGCTCTTTTATTGATGTCAGCGCTGGTATTAATATCTACTCCACACATGTACCAACGCAATGAAAGGTTTATGCTCATCCTCCATATTTGGTCTCTGTCTTCATTATAATTGTCAAGTTAAAACAATTTCATAATTCAGCAACATTGTTTTAATAATGTTGTGCACATTGAATATTTAAGACTGCACCAGTTCCCAAACCCCCCCCCCCGGTGCAGCTGGCCTGTGCCAGTGGAAGAACTCTCAGTTTGCAGAGATAAGACAGCAGGTGTTGGCAGAGAAATCAAAACCATGTTCAGGTCTAAAAGTAAAGAGGAAAAAATAAAAAAAATAAAATAAAAAAAACAGAAAAATCCATTGTGTGAAAATGTCAGCGATGCAGCCAGGAGCTTCAGGCCAACACAGACAGAGAAACAGATACAGGAAGTTTTCGCCACAAGCTATTGTAACACTCTGAGAGTTTATTCTGTCTCTTACAGGCAGTTATAGTTCATTTTTTAAGGCAGTATGGCTCAGTGAGCTAGCATGGCCTATTTTGGTTTCTATAGTCTTCATAATTGAAATGATTCTTTTCAGGTTTTAAGAAGTCATAACATAAACTCATCAATAGATACAGATTCATTTGGTGATTGTGTGTCGCTCCTCTAATGGTGAGGGGAGGTGTGTAACTTTATATGTATGCACGTGCATCCCCACAGGAAAGAAGTGATGACATTAGTGCTGTTCTGTGTCTCAGCTGTCACACGGTGAAGCTTTAACCAGAGAGAACAAGAACCGAAAGGGCACCAGGACCTTTGCGTAATTCTTGTTACCATGCAACAATCTAATTGGCCTCACCCGAATTAAACTGAAGCATGCAGAGGTGCGGTTTTTGTGTCATTAGACAGAAGGACACTCAAGCAAGTTGGAGATTTGTGCGGCTTGTTTTCAATGATGAGGACGAGCGAGTAACAGACAGAGTTATTTCAATCCTGTATGATTTCACACGGCATGTATGCGTTGTGTTTGTGCGCGTGTATATTTGTTAGCAGAGGGTCGAGGGTCCTCGGCCACTGAGGCAAAAAAAAAAAAAAAAGATAAGAAGAGTGTGTTGCCATGGCAACAGTGAATCACTACACAGGGAAGAATATGGTGGCACTGCTGAATAGCCTCTGGCGTGGGGGGGGGCGCAGCTAAAAGGAAGGAGGATCTCTGAGGATGGGGTTAATTGACCGGTCAACAAACAGACACACACTGAAGATCACTGTCCCCTCTTTCATTCACATTCGTGAACGGCCCAGAGGGCTGTTGCAGCAAGGTAATACAGAGGACACACAAACACACATTTTGAAAGACAAGAATAGATTCTCTCTCCTCCACATTCATATTGTAATGACTGTCAGACATTACAATGATTTACATACGTCAGCTGGCTATGACTATAAACTATGACACTGAATTAATATTTTCTATTTTTTTTTTTATCTGTGTGTTTTAGTCAGTTGATGTCCTGATGCTTTGTTCTTAAACTGTTGAACAATTTATTTCAGTGGCCAGCTGGCTTCGTTGGATGGTTTTCTGATTTAATATATTCATTCATCAGATTGTCATCCCCATTAGCCGCAGTAACTTTCTGCTAATTGGCCGTGCACAGACGTGAAATGCAATAATGAAAAAAATAAATAAATAAAAAATTCAGCAGTGTCTCAAAAATAACAGTTGCATGTCTGGAATGAAAGAGTGTGCCTATTGGTGGACAGTTGCCACCTGGTCCCAGATTCCATTTTTACACAATTCCATGCAATGAAAAGTGTTAAGATGTTATTGTCAGATTGCACCTCTCTCTCCACAGCTGAGACGCTGCACTGAGGCGTGATTTCAGGGCATTTTTACTGGTGAAACTTGGTTAAAGTGTCTCAACCCCCCCCCCCCCCCCCCCCCCTCCCCCGTCCCAACCCCCCCCCCCCCCCCTCCGTCTTCCTGAAGGGGGTTTAAATTGAGGTGACTCACAGTCAGCTGCACCCGGCTCACTGTGCTGACTGACAGCCAGACAGGCCGTCGGACTAATGGTGCATAATTTCATGCTGTTACTGCATCTCCTCGCTCTTTATTCCCGCCCCATCTCAAATTCCTCATTTTTCCCGCTATTTATCAGCCTCACAAAAGTGGCCTCAGAGTCACACACAGAAGACAAGTTATTTCTGCCTGCATGTCTCACTTTGTCTCTGTATTCCTCCTGTGCCATGAAGCCAGTGCTATATCTGTGTGTCGTGTTGATGGAGGATCAGCTCCATCATTAGAGGTGGGGTGTGTTTAAAGGTTAATGCAGAGTAGAGGCAAACAGCTTATTTAGAAAGTACAAGTGTGACATTTATAATGAGCCAAAGTGCGTTTGATGGAATAATCAGGCCAAGCAGGTTGGGCAGTACATAAGTCAATTAAATACGAACGTCTCTGTTTCTAAAAATTACAACATATCTTACCAAACGAATCTCTATTTTATGTTTAATTAATCATGTCTCACATCAAATATGTTAGTTTGACACATTTTTTGAGTCGAGTTTCATTTTCACTGTGATGGATATAAATAGGTTCCTAAATTAAATTCTCATCGCGGTCCTTATAGTAGACTTCAGAGAATTTGATTAATATTTGTTATCCAGTTATTTAAAATGGAAATGCATTTATGAAAATTGAGCGGCTGTGGTAAATGTTTCAGAACGACTGTTATTCATTTTCTCTCGTCCATGTGTGTCTCAGAAGCTGTGAGGGGCATCCCAGTGCCCAGCGGGATGAACGGAAGCGGCATCGGTGGGACGGTTCCCACCAGCCTCAGTGGGCAGCAGCTGGCCTCTGCCATCCCCTCACCCTCCGCCGGCAAGACTTGGCGCAGCAAGTCCATGAACCTCAAGCACAGCGCCACCTCGTCCATGCTGGCGAGCCCCACGCACTCTCCCTCCACCACCCCTTCACCTCAGGCCTCAGAGGGACCACATGGAAGAGACGGATCGAAAGTGGGGTCCACCGTGGGCGGGGGACCTCAGAGGTCCATGCTGGAGAAGTTCCGCATGATAAACCCCAGATCGGCGTCGCGGACGTCTCCGTCCGTGGCGGAGATGGCTCTGCAGGAGGAGGATGACCTGTCAGAGTATGGTGAGGATGGCCTGACGCCCACAGGCTCAGTGTGCAGCAGCGCCAGTAGCAGTGCTACGACCAAGCAAGTGCCCACCAAGACGCCTGCATCGTCCCTCACCGCAGTCGGCAAGACCTCCTCGTCTTCTTCCTCCTCACTTTCAAAAGCGCCCGCCAACGGCAGCAGATCTGTGGCCTCGTCCAAAGACAAGGAGGAGAAAAGCAAGTCTGGCAAGTCTTCTAAGGACAGCCCTCCCCCCAAAGACGACCGTGAGTCATTTGTGGACGGCAAGAAGACCTCCAAAATCGCCAGCCTCATCCCCAAGGGAGGGAAGCCATCAGCAGGGAAGAAAGATGGCGGTGCTTCTAGTGGCATCCCGAAGTCAGGACTCAAAGCTCCCTCAGCAACGACGGCAAAGCCTCAGGGTCAGTCCCAGACCCAGAGTTCGACCTCTTTAAACAGCAGCGGCAACATGCGCGGGGGAGACGGAGAGCGGGGCAGGCTGACCAAAGGAGGGCAGGGCGGCAGCTTCTACATTCAGCGTTCCGGCATGGGGGGCCCTGAAGGAAAACGCACCAGCATGACCTCCTCCACCAGCACCTCGGCCCTGTCTGGGTCCGGCGGGATCCTGGCAGGAGGCGGAGGGGGTGGAGGCGGAGGAGCACTGGGAGGGAACGGAGTAGTGCAGCTTCCTCAGCAGCAGCAGCACAACCATCCCAATACTGCCACAGTGGCCCCGTTCATGTACAGGTGAGTACTGTGGTCTGTGCTCAGGTATGTCAATATATCAATATATCCCGCTCTTATTCTGAAAACCCGATTTTACACACGCTTGCAGTCCTCCCAGTGATCGGCTGGGGCTCTCCATGGTGCATCTTGCTCTCGCCTCCACATCTCTTCACAGTCATTACTGAATAAATTAGCATCCAGCGCCTGCTGGCGTGCAGAAGCCTATTATTTAACTGTCTGAGTTCTGTCTTTTATGGGAGAATCCAGACACTGGCGGTTCAGGAAACTCATGCCCCCGCTCTCGCATTCAGCCGTAGCTGTTTTGATGCGCGCAGCTGTTGCATCGTTCCCTGACGTTAGGATCATCACAAGCAAAGAGAATTGGGTAAATCTGCCCAGCGGTGCTGTTTTTTTTTTTTTTTTTTTTTTTCTTGCGACAGCAGAGGTAATCCAGGAGGAACTGCCAAAGTCTCTCGGATGCCTTTGTGCTCTGAGAGAGAGAAGGAGCAAGGAATCCCATTAAACAAGGCTTAATCCGTCCCCCCTTCTCCCCCCCTTCCATCTATCTTCTCTGTTGTGCACAGTCAGCTCTGCCAGATTCAGCAGTGGCTCCTTCAAGCCCGAGCATTACTTTAATCTCACATATTTAGCGCGTTAAAACTGCTGCGGGTATCATCGCGGGGCAGATATTGGGTGATAGCTACGAATGCGGGAACCAAAGCGAAACTGTGAAGACACAGGCGGCCCACTCAGCGAGCGAAACGTAAACACCGAGTGACGGGGGAAAAGACTGGATGTACCATCTGTCCCTGAGGTGTTTTGCTGCACGAGCTGGAGTTGAGCACTCACTGCTGTCAGGAATTCAAATGAGACAGTCCAAATTTGGCCAATGAGAGTTTGAGTCAAGCAACCAGTGCCGCTCACAAACATCTGGCTCCTTTTTGTTTTATGTGTAGCAATTCCAAAAACATTTCAAACATCACTCTGGTCAGTCAGTTTATTTTGAATTTGTAGTGAGACGAGCTGTTTGTTGTGGCTATTATAAACCTTGTTCATGGTTATGGAACATATGGTTTTTAATCTTAAAAGTAGACAGCAGAGCAAAGACAGTTGGGATGTCGGCAGATTAAGTTTGTTTACTTGCACAATTCATTTTTAATTTACACATAAAGACTGGAATTTTGCCTTTAAAGTGTTCATTGTTATTAGTAAACGATCCCCGTGTTTGTACAGTTTGGTTTTTGGTTTTTGGCTCTGCAGTGAATTTGCATATTACCCCGTTTGACCGTTATACTTTTTCACCACAAGCATTTAGATTTATTTCCTTATCCGCATCATCTGCCTCTTGTTATGCTATAAATGCTCCCCCCCCCCCCCCCCCCCAGCCCTCCAGAAGGCTTCACCACCACCCCCAGCCCTCCAGAAGGCTTCACCAGCAGCCGAGAGCATGCTGACAGTGAGCGTAAAGGACCCCTGCTGTGCTGCAAGTTAACATCCTTTTCTGCCCAATTAAGCGCCTTTGTCTCGTTCGCCTACTCTTTCCACACCCACTTTGAGCCGTTGTTCCTGCCAAGCCGAACAAACCACTGTGGTTGTAGGACGTTGCTGCAGTCGGAGTGCAGATTTGATTTTGACCCCACACAGAGTTTGGAAGGTTACTGACTGAACTACCTCCTCCCGTAACCTGAGATCCAGAACTATGGCCCTCAGTGGTTTTGTGCGGTGCCTCTGCCAAGATCCGCCAGTCTCTACATATCGCATCAATGTCCATACACTCAGACATCATGTGGAAGAGCAGGGACCTCACAGATGGTTATGAAAACTGAAATCTTGTTTTAAGCCAGAATACTGCAGCAATGTCATGATATAAATACTTAGTGGACTTTCAGGATCAATGACACTGACTCGCCTCCTGCAGCTGTCACCCATATGTGCTTTTTTTTTTTTTAATTCTCGGTCCAACTTGTTGTGTGCAGCAGTGACAGTGGATGTCCGTGTCTCTGTGAGTCCACTGAGCTCAGGGGAGACTGCAGGAAGAGGAGAAAAAAAAAGAAGCTGTTTCACGTGAGCTGAACTCACAGACTGATGTCTGTCATAATTGGAGGGGAGGTTTTATCTGCAGCTCTGCAGGTGCTGGTCGATCATTTGTGTGTGTGTGTGGAGGGTGGGTGTGGGGGGGGGTGTAATAATATACAGCAGCTTGTGCTTAGATCTGTGTTCATGTGCAAGGTTTACTGTGTGTATTTCAGGATTTTCAATTCCCATTGTGTGTCTGCATCTTGTATTTTGTTTGTATGAGCGTCATCCATCGCTGTGTTCGACGGAGCCGTTCGTCTGTTTTTATCTGTTTGTGCATCCGTGGTTTTAGTTGTTTCTTTTCCTGCTGCTGTGTGTAGCGCTGGTACTTCGTGAGGTGTGTTGGACTCGATCCTTGTTTCTTCACGCGAGCAAACAAACAGAGCCGCGAGAGGCAGCTGCACACACACACACACACACACACACACACACACGTATTCCATGCACACGCACTCACAAGCACTCGGAGGAAACCTCCCATCCAATACCACCCCCCTCCTCCCTTCAAAGGTGTCCATCTGTTGAATATGTGCCTGAAACCAAAGACAGAAATTCCAGCACTGTCATTGCGTTACTCCAAATACTTAGGAGGAAACATTCTGTTGCTCTAAATTAAGAACTAAATGTTTTGGTCGCTGGTCTCTGGAATCTGCAACACTGCTAAATGTTTAATATCTAAACACACAATGATGTATAGTCTCTAATAAAACGAATCCCAGTTTGCATGAGAGAAAACGCTTGCATAGGCATGGGGAACATGTAAATGCTGCACCACCATACTGCCAGTGGGGATCACCATTTATTTAAAATCTTCGAAAAGTACTTTGTGAAAAAAATGCTTATCACTTAGTTGCACACAGCACTGTGGGATCTCCTTTGACTGCAGTGGCTGTGTTTTCTGCGTCTCGATAACGACCGCGCATCCTTTGTTCTCTGTGCCCTCAGGACGTTCTCAGAAAATGACTGTACCATGGTGGCCCCGGCCGACCCCTGCCTCAGCCCCACCAAGGGAGAACTGGTCTACAGCAAGACAGCCAAACAGTGCCTGGAGGAGATATCAGGTAGATTCAACAGTCAAGACATCACATGGCGGGCGCTCTGCAGCCTTCACATTTCTCCGAGTGGGCATATGCTTCCACGCATTTTACTCTTGTATCTCTCAGGAATTGAACTCAGGTCAGATTTAGCCGCGTCCATGCAAACCACGACACACAAACACCGCAATGCAACTTTATATATCAGGAATATATTAATAGAAAAATACACCAATGATAAAAAGTGATGAATAGAATGAGATATAATATTACTTTGAATTATGATTAAAAGCCTCTCTTTCAAATTAGGTGAAAAGGATGAGTTGAGAAATCATGTTTTATTACCAAGAGAGGTCGCTTTTCCAATACCCAGTGGCGATGTGTTCTACAGTTTAAGGCAGTAAAAAGTTTGCTTTTATGGAACACAAGAGGAACATTTGAAAGGAAAGCATTAGAGGATGGTAGGGATTTTACTGGAACTTGAAACGAAAGACTATAGCCTTCATCTGCTGTGCAGTATCTATATTTATTTAATGTTGACCTCGCCGCTGCTGCTCCAGTGCTGCTCTGCATGTGAGAGGGATTCAGCGGAGCCCAGTGCAGCAGAAGGCTACTGTTGTGGCTGGCACAAAGCACTGATGCTGTGCTGAGAGAGAGAGAGAGAGAGAGAGAGAGAGAGCGCGTGTCGCTGGTTTGCATTGGCTACATATGCTGCTTTGAGTCTGGTTGTGTTTACTGGGGGATCTCTGTTCTGCGCTGGTCTCATGCAGAGAAAGGAAAAGGTCAGCGGTGACAGCCAGGCACACGGAGCATCTGTGGCTCTTTCCGTCTCTGCAAGCTGCCATCATCAGTTACAGAGCCATTTTGTGCATTCATGAAGTCCTATTCAACTATTTGCTGCCATAACACATATGTACGCGGATAAAAAGAGCTGCGTTTCTATACATGTAGCTTAAGACTGCAAACGTCTCCATTAGCCTTTAATTGCATGCGTTGACATCTCCGCGGCTGAGCTGCAAGAGCTTAGGGGTCAAGAGTTTGTAACCGCAAACTGAAATGCATGACAGCGAGCTGGATGAGAGTTTAAACCAGGCAACACACATCAAAACAAAAAAAGCTGGCGGAGAAACGTGCTGTTGTTTCTATGGGATGTTGCCAGTTGTGGATGTAGAGTTCTGTGTCACAGTTCCAGGCATCCTGCTTTTTTACACTACTGATCTTTTTGTCGTTGAAATTATATTCTAATGTTCTAATTATTTCCCCAGATGTTTCTTTTTATATGTCAGCAGAAATAGATATTTGGAAAGAAACTCGCTCCTTCTTCCCCGCCCCCAGTAAAAGACGTATTAGAGGTCAAACAAACGTAAGCGCACTCGGTGAAAAATAAGATGTCAAGCTCAGAGGCAACCCAGACAGACTTTGTCTACAAAGCCCGGCGAGCACAAACAACAGCCCGTGATTACAGGTTTCGGGGGGATGTCGGGTCGCCAGTGACATTCCAGACGTTTCGCTCTGGTCGTGGCTTTTTCCGAAGCCCGTCATTTGAAGGACAAAATTAGACTGCAAGCCCTGAAGATCCCCTTTGTTGGGGTTCATTTCAAACACTTGCTTTTTGTTGTCACACGTTTCATGGTTGCGTCGCGTCCTCTGTTTTTTCCCGACTCGCTCCCGGCGTGGAAGGAAAACCAGCACCGCAAATCCCACATGACAAGCCTGCTTATTTTACGTATACGGTCTGACCCGGTGTCGGCTGCGACAATTCCCAAAACATCAAAAGAGCGCCATTGCGTAAAGTCTTTATTTACATGTCCATTTAAGCGTATGTGTAATTATTTGTAAAACAAGTCGAGCCTCTGTAGTTATCTTTAATTATTCCTCTATTTAAATGTTAATTTGGATTGATAACAGAACAATGATTCACGATGAACTCGGGGCCGCAGACTATTATGTAGATAAGTCGCTCCGAGTGTAATCACCTTGATTATGGTTTCTGAGGCAACTGCTTCCAGTGTTTCTCAGCTCGTGGTAACCAGGCTTTAGGAGGACAGCCGTGACGGATGGCGACAGGGCTAATAACGCTCGCACTGATTGATGGGAATTTGTCGGCCGCGGTCCCACTGTTGATCCGTGATAAGCTGCGGGCTCGCTGCTCTCACTTCTCAAGATAGCATTTAATTAAGTCGGGGCGGCCGGCGGGGGCACTGCAGGGGCTGCAATCTTACAGGTGCACTGTCCAAACAACTCACTGTCACACTGGGAGCGAGGGGAACGGACGGAGGGATGCTGAGGGAGGAGGGTGGAGGCTCGATAGCGTGAGGGAGGAAAAAGTGAGAGAGCGAGAAAGATTAGGAGACAGAGAGGGTGATAAACACAGAGAGGGAGGGCTGAGAGAAAGAGAGAGAGAGAGAGAGAGAGAGAGAGAGAGAGAGAGGGAGGACTGCAGACTGCATGCTGGAATGAACAGGCAGACGGAGAGCTATGAGAGTCCGTTTGCCGGCTTAGCCACCCGTTCATTTTTTTGCGCTGCGAGGAGAGAGTGGGACCGTCGGAGTCAGTGGGGAGGCAGGGGAAATGTGGCAGAGAGGTGGTAATTAAAGAAGAAGACAGAAGGTTGGGGGGGGGGCGGGGAGCGATAAGAGTGAATGAAAAGAAACTGTCGTTTAATAGGGGAACAGATAAAGAGAGGGTGAGCACAGGCGGAGAGACGGAGAGAGAGAGAATGGGAGCGTGCTGGTGAGGGACCGGAGATGTAGCGGCTCGTTCATCCACGTCCCTGACTGTGGTGAGGCAAAAGGAAGAAGCCAAGAAGACAGAGAGACAGCATGAGAACTGGAGGAGTGGAAGGGATAAGTGTTTCTCTCCGGCTCATTGTCTGACTATGAGTATGGGCTGCCTCAAGGATGGATCTGGATTCTACCTGTACGCCTGAGAGGAGGGGTTCCTCTCTGCTCTTCGCCCTGTGCTTGGAAGCCTGGACCTCAGTCAGGAGGTGTCAGGAGCGGGGACGCGTCTCTCTGCCTCCTCCGCTGCCCCCCGTCTCTCCATCCACTCCCTGAGTGACAGCGCGGCCACGATGTGAAAGGGAACGCCGCGCACAGGTAGAGTCAGAGTCAGCCACCGAGCCACCGGAGGGAAGCTGAGAGAAGGGAGGGGAGCAGAGATGAAGAGAGGAGCGGAGTTCTCGGTGTATCAGGGAGGCAGCCCGGCTCGGCGGCCTCCTCAGCCTCTCCCCGACAACCTCAACCTGCGGATCAAGCAACGCTCGCTCACCAACCTGACCCTGCTCAGCGACGGCGAGCAGCGGGTTTACGCCTTCGAGCTCGACGAGCCTCCCTCCCACGTCTCCCAACCTCAGCTCTCCTCGCTGCACTCGAGTTCCAAGCAGCGGGCAGGGGGCAGCCTGCAGGGCAGCCCGAGGAAGGAGGTGGTCCCCAGGGGCGGAGGTGTCCGGGGCACCAGGACTCGATCCCTGTCGCTCTCCCTCACCAAGGTGCTGTCTCAGTCAGAGCATTCCCTCATCCCTGTCCCTTGGCGGAGCGCGGCTGCGGGCGGCAGACCGCAGCGGGCGTCGTACAGCGGCCATTCCAGGACCGAGCTGCACCGGAAGTCCAGGGAGGAAGCAGGAACAGACGAGGAGGGCAGCAGCGGGCGCTCGGACGAGGAGCCCGGAGCGGCCAGGGCTGGCGGGAAGAAGGGGGAAAGGGAGAAGGATGGAGGCTACTGGGCGGAGGAGGAGGTTTCGGGGGGAGGTCCGCGCGAGGGAACGGCTCAGCTGGATAAGGAGGTGATTCTCACCATGCTGGGCGACCTGGAGAAGGTGCTGCACAAACAACCCCGCCCACGTGAGTCCAAGCAGTCGGAACTGTCTCCAGGGAAATAACAAAGAGGAAACTTTTTTACGGGGAGTAAAATAACTTACGTTAATATTATATAGCTGAGATTTGGTTAGAAACAAATGCTGACATGAGCTTGTCATGACAGAAAAAGCTTTAAATTAGCCGGTTATTTTCCTAATCCTCCTGATGGGGAAGCCTATATCTCCGAACGCTATTAGCATTTTAAGAGCCTATTTAAGAGAACTGCAAGGGCTGGGCTGGGCTCTGAGAGTACACACGAGTCATTCACACACACACACACACACACTCACCCACAAATGTAAATTCATCATCATTCACGGACGCAGACTGGGGAGAGTCTCGTATGCATCCTCTCTGGTAATGAGGGTCTCGGCTCAGTGTGCTGCGATGTTCGGGGCTCCGTGGAATTTACATTGCCGTGCTGTGTCTAATCTTTACCCACAGGTTCAGAGTAACACGTTGACAGCAGCTTAATAAACATCCAACACGGGGTATGTTTAAAGTAAAATCTCCCAGATTCCCCTCTGTGTGCTTTTGGTCCCCATGTACAAACCTGGCTTTGATGTCAGAGCAAAGGGATGTGAGAGGGAGGGGGAGCTTTGCTAGATAAGATTTTATTTATTTATTTATTTATTTATTTATTTATTTTAATGTAACTGTGACAGCAGACATGATTATTGTGACTCCGCAGATTAAGCATTGTAAGAGGCACGGGCGCGGCGGCGCGATGAGCCGATCATTTCTGCTTTCCTTTAAGCAGGTTGAGGCATGATGCAGCACAAAGCAGCAATACCTTGAGATACGCTGCAGGTGATGGAACGCCAACGCCTCCTCCACGGAGAGGGAACAGCTTTTATTACTTGCCCTCACAGCCTGTGAATCACCACTTTGATCAATATAGCTTATTACACCTGTTTGTGTGTGTGTGTGTGTGTGTATTTTGGGCATACACTGCAAGGCTTGAGTGTTTGAGCAGTTTCTTCATCCTCCGTTCTTTAGCACATGCAAAGACGCTGCATTCAAGTGCTCAGTCCCTGCTTTAATTTGAGTTGGCTCACGTCAATATTTTTTTTTAAAGACTGCTGGTAAAATATCGTCTGTGTTAAAAGTCGAACCATCACCAGGGTTCAGATGTAATGTTTCCTCGCCAGTGTTGACAGAGCTACCCTATATAATGAAGTGGCGATAGAGGCGATAGAGATGAGAATCTACAGGGTGAGTACTGAGGTCGATCCATCAAAACTTATTGGGCAACATTTAATTTAACCAACAGGGTGACAAAGTATCCTCGATTGGAAGTTGATGTCCCGATCTCTGGCTGAGCTGTTTTCCACACTTCATACAGAGGACTTATGGTTTCCGGCCTGGACTTTTATGATGCATTCAGACAGTCGAGAATCCATTGGAATCTTTAAAAAGTCCATTCATCCTGATGAGGACGGCTTCCATTTGCTGCTGCCGCTGCAGTTTGTGCTTGTAGCCTCGGGAGGTATTTGCCATTAATACGTGTTAACAAGCATTCTGGGTGCTGCAACTGCCATAAGGAAAAAGACTGAGCAAAAAAAGGCCTGATTGGTGGCAAACTGCCTCAACAAGGAAACAGGTGTCTTGTGTTTTGTGTGTGTGTGCGTGTGCATGTTTGGGTTGGAATGCATGTGTGAGTATGAAAAGCTGAGGACAGGATGCTGCCTTAATAGTGTTGAGCTGGAGCAACGTATCATAATATGATAGAATGCATTATTGAAGGGGGGGGGTGTTTGTAAATGTGTCAGTCCCAAACTGCAGTGATTTGCATTATGTTGTGTCAACTCTTATCTCCAGCAGCATTTGTTCTACAGCTTTTACCAGGACTGTGGTTCTGTGTGTTTGTGCCCACGTGTCCTTTTTAAAATTGAAAACAGCATCGTGAGGACAGAGGAAGTAAGGTCCCATCTGGTCCCATCTCCCATAGTGCACCGTGGTCAACCCGTCGTTATCACCGAGTCATTTGATGTTGATGATTTGTTGAAACCTCAAATGCATTAGTATTTTTAATGTTCCGACACCAATGAGAATTAAATGGGTACATTTTGTCATAAAATAAATGTAACAAAACAAAAACCTGATTATAATGACATCAGCAAATCCAGAATATGTGCCTGGGGGCAACGCTTTTATCCCTGTATGGGTTTTTTTTAGGCCAAGACACACAGAACAAGTTGGCTGAGCAGGTTGTGTGTGTGTGTGTGTGTGTGCATGTGCCTTTTCATCTCCCTTGCCCTTTTCAAACCCCCACACTGGCCTGTTTGGCTGCTTCACGTTCTCACTGGGCCAAGACCTGGACAGCAGCTTGAATCCTAATGAATGCTGCGTGACTCCTCACCTCTCTAATACTGGATACTGAGCGAGAGCAAGCAGCTAAGCATACATGTGTTTAATAAGCCACTGCGTTTGGATATTAGCGGCCGGGGGTTCCGTAACATGCATGGCTGCCACTTTTTAAGGGTCGTGAGCTGCCGAATTACTTAACGTGTTTGCGCCTAATGGGGCTCTGGCTGTGCGGTGCACACCCGAGAGGATCGTGCGCTTCAGGTTGTCTTCAAACTCCACAGGATGTGTCCTTTCATGACGGAGACCAGATCCACATCCGTGACTGAAACCAGGTCCTCCTAATGTCTCCTGATAATGGGATTGTAATCGGATCTTTCTTGAAGGGGCCCTGCTCAGGGGGAGGAGCCCAGTGGAGAAGATGTTAGAAAAGGAAGAAGAGAAACAAATAGGAACAACAGTTAATGCGGCTATGAGTTTTTGTGTCCATACAATTCAGGAGCTGGATCTCCCTTCAGTAAATAAACCGTAAGAAAAATTGTCCCCTAGCAAATTGTTCCAGGCTTCAAACGGGAATCGTTGTTCCAAAGTTTCTCTGCAAGGGTCGTGGATTAAAGTTTGGCACCGTGATTGCATGTCTGCTTTAGTCTAGTGAGTGAAACATCATTGATTTCTAATTAGGGCCCATAAAGTCGACGTCTGATGTGGTGTGAGACGCTAACAGCCCATGTCACCACCTTGGCCTCACACAGCCCTCAGTGTGTTTGCTCCGCACAGACAAAGAATGACCTCAATTATCCCAGAATGCTCAGTGCCCTGCGCCGGTCATGGCACCGTGCTCCGGAATAATTGAGGTCAGGTCTTGACTTAATTTTGATTCTTCAATATTGTATTTTTTTGGACTTTGCAAGTCCTGGGGTCTACAGACAAAATGACGCATGCTGACCCTGAATTCAGTGAAAACCTAAATCTCATTGTGCCTTTAGGTATAGTGGATTAAAAATGGTTAAAAGACACTTTTGTCCATTCCAATTGTATCTGGAGTGTTTCACTTCCTAAAAGGAGATGCCAGTGTCATTTTTGCTGCACCTGGTGAACCGGGAGACTCAAATGAAATGCATTGTCACACAGCATTTAGCAAAACAAGAAAACTGCAGTCAGCTACATAATACCAGCGTCATGGTAGTCTGTTCAAATCAGATCATTTTTTTTTTATGGTGTAGTGAAAAACAGGAACTGTAGGAATGCCTAGGAGAGAAAGTAGAGCTGCCTCCTCCTCCCTGCAAACTGTTGGTTTGATTTCAAATAAAATAAATAATTTAGATGGGGGGGGGGTTTGCTGGAACGTCGAAGAGCAAGAAACACTGTTGTGTTCAACTCGATATTTCTGTTGTAGTTATCCTTGTCTCCCATTTCGACCTGTTTCCTGTTCCTGAATTTGAACACCTGAGCCAGTTTCCGTCTCCCGGCACTGAGCTGTGCCACAGGAGACGCTCGGGGCCTTTTTAAACCTCCAACCTGCCACTGCTCCCTCTCATTTGCCCCAGTCACCGTAATCACCCCAGTATTTCTGCTCCGAGCTCTAAAATCAGCACGCGAGCGCCTGAACGCAGCTTCTCACCCTCATCACACCATTGCAGTGTGTGGTACAACATCAGGGAGACGGTCTCCCTCTGAGAGCACCTTAACACCGGAGAGACCCCGACTCATTCCACTTTTTAATTACCCTTTCTGCGTGTTCCGAGCTTGACGAGCCAACCAGGCCTAATTGGAGCAGACAAGCAGAGACTTTCTCGTGTGCCCTGAGCCCTCAGTTGTGAAACGTTGCCCACCCTGCGCTTATGAGCGGCACTTCTTCGCAAGTCATCTTAAGCATATCGAGTCTTTTAAAGGGGCACGGCACAAAAACGCATTAAAAGCGCTTTCATAGCCACGTGCCGCTGCCGGGAGAGACAGACCGTGGTGGACAGACCATGGTGGACAGAAGTCGCAGCGATTTCGGACGGGGCTGACAGAGAAACACAGGAGCTCTGACAAGAGTTTGCTTTTGCATGCACAACTGTGTTCCGAGCCAACTGATAGAGTGTGTGGTGTCGTGGCACGACATCTCTGCATCGGCCCTGAAGGGAGAATGTCAATACTGTGTCAAATGATATCCTTTTTTTGGGGGGGGGGTGGGGGAGTAAAAGAACTGCATGTAGTGAAGCCTGACAAGAGGATTTATTGTAATTCTCTAAATTAGGTTTAGCGATGTGCACCCATGCTGGCTGTCACTGTGATCAGTCATTGTTCTCTTCTCCCTACTGAGACGTTCAGTGACATCCCATAAAACTCCGGATGTCAGATGTCCCCGTCACTTTAGCATGTGCGTGTTTGGAGCGCGGCTCGGCGTGGCTCCAAACGTCTCGGTGCATCACGTGACCGATGATCTGTCTCCCCAGGAGAGGATCCCGAGACGAGACGCATGAGGACGGTGAAGAACATTGCGGACCTGCGGCAGAACCTGGAAGAAACCATGTCCAGTCTACGGGGGACACAGATCAGCCACAGGTAGGTCCGCAGATGGCGCTGCCCTTTGCTTACTCATGAACCGTTTCGTCAACAGCTCAGCAGGAGACTGCCTGGTCAAACACATTTCCCATGAGGGTTGGCACAGCATGAAATATAAAACATACATAGTATAAACTCTGCTGTGGAGATCTGTGGTAATCTTGTTGTCTGATATTTGTATTATTTTTGCTGCTTCCTCCATATCATACATCGCCCGCGTTTGATCCATTAACCATTCAGTCGTAACCTCGCAGCACATTCAAAGCTTCAGCCAGACCGTATGCAAATGAAGTCAACCGAGCATTTCACTCCTGCACCGCCCCGAGGCAGAGGTTCCTTGTTCTCACACTCGATCCGTGCTAATATGTACGAGGTATAAAATGGCCTCTGTCCAGATGGGCATTTTTTTGCTCCATATCAGACATAATTTCATTCCATTCTTGCATGCATGACACCACATAATGTGCACGGGGCATGAGCTTGCTCATGGGAAGTGTCAGCGGAGTCTTGTCTCCAGATACACGCAGGCTCATGTACAAGAGCGCATGAAAAGAAAACAAGGTCGGCAACACTTAGTCATTCTCTGTGTTGCATTCACGAGTGATCTCTGTCATGTGTCATGTTTGCGAGTTTCTGTCCGCTCAGACCAAAATATCAACTGCAGCAAAATGATGCCCTCGAAAGCAAAAGTCATAATACCCATTACTGGAATTGCTATCTGCTTTCACAGTGATTCTTTTTTTCCATTCGGTTGATTTTAACCTGCCAGATTGTAATGTAGACAACAGTCTAACTGTCACTATAGCAACAGTTACTATCAAGAGCTGCAGTCTCTGTAGACCCTGTTTTACACATGTCATGTCGAGTCTGAAACAGAGACCCGCGCGAGTCAGGACTGAACCACTGATAATAACCATGGAGAAGTAGGAGATGAAAAAGGCCATCTTTGTGCCCACAGTCGTGTGTCAGCGCAAATTAAACCAAGTCAGCCGCCTCGTGCGTCCATTGTCCTTGACAAATAAAAGCAGTTCCGATTTTGATACCTGAGTTCATCACACTGATCCGACGGGGAGATGCTGTGTTTCTCCTTCCATTACCATTTTCTCCTCCACCTACCCTGGATTTGATTAAAGCCATGCATCCCCTTATTCACCAGCTGACACACGTGTCACGACATTCAGGAGTTGATGGACAACTGGCGCCTTAAAATGCCTCTCCCATTTGTTGAGCCATGAGCAACAGGGAGACTCACGACGCCCCAGTGCAGCGCCTGCTTTTCGGGCGGGGGCAAAAATGATAACCATAGGTGTGTGTCAGCTCCCCGGGAAATGGTTTCCTGCTCATCCCTCCTCTTCTCTGCTCAGTCTATTATTTTTGTGTGTTTTGCCCCATGTGCAGAGGAAGATGGTGGCCAGGCTGCCGACAGCCATGACAGATGGCATCTGTGCGCCCGTGCCTGTGTGTTTGTTTTCCAATTCTTTTTTTTTTTTTTCCACACACAGTAGTCAGAGCCAAGCACGATCAATACAGTGCTATTGTCTTACCAATACATCTCATCTAATGGGAGCCACACAGAGCCGGGATTTGAGGTGTGTGTGTGTGTGTGTGTGTCAATTCTCATTCACATGCATCAGACAAAATGCAACGCATACCCGGCACGGGCATCAGACACGGCGTCTTTGTGTGATTTGGAGACGCAATAAGCACTGAGATGAAAGCATCAGTGATATAACGTCTGGGTTACTTGCATGGTTTTCTACCATTACATTAAATGGAGGAAAAAGAAAAAAAGGGAAGCCAGCCTCCTGAGCGTGAGCCAGCGTCTTGTCTCCACTCTCTGCGTGTTTATATTCTGAATGTGACAACAGTTCCTGAGCACGCATGCCAATTCTGTCCATGACCAAAGCCTGGACGGTCCATCCTAATCTCTCCCTTCGATAAGAAATGGCAGTAATCACCATGAAGCTTTCAAGCACCTTAAGTAATTACTGCTATGCTTGAGCAGACATGACTTTCATATTCATCATTCTGTCTGCCCCTCTACGCCTTTTTACATTATTCTCTTTTTTTTCCAATGTTAGCATTTGATTTTGTCCAGAAAAAGTGATTATGTCAGCAGCTGTGGAATGGTTTACCGAAATCTACAGAAGGGGGAAAGAGTCAAAATGTCTGAATTAGAAAGACTCAACCAGTTCATCTTTGATCAGAGTTCTGGTTCTCATTTTCAGATTTCAGTCAAAGCAGATTGGTATTGTACAAATCACACGAGAGACAGACAGAGATAGAGACACAGATTATACCAGTGAGGTGCAGTCAGGGGAGGCATGGTGTCAAAAAAAATAAAAGAAAAAAATAGAAAATGAAAAAAATAAATGAAATGGTTATATTTATTCAGTAATGTGTACTTTAAAGTTATTTTCCATGTAACCATCACCATCACCATTTTTAGATGTTTTTTTTCAAAATCGTTGAATTTTCACATTTTCCGCTCAAATACTAAGAAGAGACGTGCGGTGAGGCAGCAGCCGGCTGAGCCTCTATGAGCCGCTATTAAATGTTTTAACACTTTTACTATATGAACTAAATTTCCATAGTTTAGCGGATGTATATTAATCAACGTGTTACTTGTGCTGAGCAATCATAAAACGCCTGCGAAGAGGCACTGGGTGAGGCATGCGGTTCTCCTGCCTCATGCTAGGGGGCGCTGGTGATCCCAGGGATTCTTTTTACTACTCCGCGGCGGCTGAAGAACAGAATTAGTGACAGCAAACTACAGTAAACAGTTAGCAAGTCAAATGCTAACATCCATCCTGCCAGAGAGACTTTTAAAACTGAAGAAAGATAAGGAGGACTTCTACAAACAAATTATCGATGCTTTTCTTCAGAAGGAGCGGCGCATGGACTTAATTAAAGTAAAGTAAGGGCAAGACGATAAAAAACGTTGTTTAATGTGCTTTTTTTCTATGCTACACTTTGTATATGTAAAGAATGCTAGTATGAATTTTAAACAAAACACGTGAACTGTTGCCAGTCAAACGGTGAATAAGCTGCTCTGCAGGGTTCATATGTTTGTAAAGCTGACTGATGACGTCAGTGCCTCACCAGCCATTAACCTCACCGCACGTCACTGGATTATATGATAGTCTGCAATTGATATTGGAGATGAGAGGAGGCAAGAGCTCAAACAGGGGTGTTTGAATTCACGCCCTTTCACCCCGTATTGAAAAAAAGGAACACAGTAAAGACAGATGTTTTGCCCATCTGTCTTATAATTGCACTGCAGCCCCAAACCTCCATTTGTCCACTGAGCCAGTAAAACCCTGAACCCAGACTTCTAGATATTGTTATTTATTGTAGATATCAATAAAAAGTGTACGTTTTTACATTTGCTGTGCTTTTAGGTACACATTTTTGAAAATATCACATTTCCTAACTTGATTACCTTAAATATGTTGATTTTTCTTATTATATTTGGAAGCCTCTGCTCCATAAAGAACGCCTATCATTCTTCCATCGGTTCAGATTAAGCCAACCAGTCTCCTAGTCTCTTGCAAGGGAGCTAATGGTGTCTAATGTTACCTGAAATTATTGACCGCAGGAAAAATGATGTCCTTTTTTAGACTTCCCTTTCAGAGGCCCTACCTGACCCCGTCACTTCGATAACTGGGTTCCCTTCCACTGCGTTCATCAGAGGCACAGATGTGCAGGGTCCTCCAAGGAAACTGATTAGAAGACCCTCCGCTGTTTTCTTGAAAACCATGTCGGTTTGCATAGGAAGGGAAAAGAACATCCGCATGTGCAGAAACTCATTGATCTCCAAGGTCAAACCTGGCACGGCAAACATCCCCCTCCTCCTGGCTCGCTGTCTACGCGGCGCAGACAGATCCATGCCTGATCCCAGAAGGTTTCAGCAACTGTCGGGTGACATTTTGAATATAATTGCCTCACCCGGTTGCATTTTTTTGTGTTTGCGTTTACATTTGGAGCACAGGGACAACAGTGTCTGATAAATTATTCATCGGCTTGGAATTTAGGAGATAGCCGCCGGTCCTGTTTGTGTGCACATGCACAGTCAGTCATTCACATTTAGATGACATATTATTTTCTTACAATGAATTGGTCAGTAGTAGTACTTCACAAAAGTACTGCAGCCTTTGGAGCAAGGCTTGCAGCAGTAAAAACACCTGACTGTGTCTCCTGTATGATGGAGGCCGGGTGTGCCAGGGATGGACCAGGACCTGTCTCAGTGTCCAGATGATGGGTGCTGTTGTGGTGGGGAGCAGTCGCTCTGGAGGCCTCTTCCTCTATGTTTTATTATCCCTCTGTCGGGCTGTATTACATGAGTGATTGTGGACATTTCTGTCTTATGGCTTCCTCTAAACCCTCAGGTCATTGTAAAAAATGCGCTGTAACAAAATATGCTATTTTAAAGGTGGAGTGCAGGTTTACTGACTGAGTTTTTCCCTTTATAGCTTTGTAATAAACTCAGAGCTGTGGTCATGGACTTTATCAATTTCACTATAAAAACTAGCTCCAAAAAAAAAGTAATTAACTGCCTGTGTGAACACTGTGGCTACCACTGAACATCACATTTGCAGTCCTGGCTTCTGAAGCCGCGCGGCAGAGTTGGGTCTTAACAAGATCATTGAACTAACCTCCACGAGAAGTGCACGTTCCACTCTCAGGCCTCATTAGCAGCTGCGGGAGAAAGTTCCCATGTATTTATATCCAGCAATGCTCAGCAATAAGCAACTCCCTGCTGTCAACGTGGATTCTGCTCCTGCTGAGCTCTTGGCTTAACGCAGAGCAGTCCCCCTCCGTTAGCACTTATTTTGGTTGTGATTCTGCTTCACACCACATCGTCTCCCCAAAGCGGCAGTGTTCATGGGACGTGTAGCCTTCATTGTGAGTCACATCAGTTACATCTGATTTATGGTATTTATGGTATTTATGGTATCATTTTATATTATTAAGTCCAAGTACTTGGTTAAAGTCTTAGGTCATATGTTGAAGATTAAGAATTACATTAACAACATTAAGAATTTCCTCTTTTCAATTGGATGTGTCTGTTCACACCTTTCACAGTACCGCCCCTCGTCTCGCATTTTCTGACACACACACAAATTATCCCTCAGTTTATCTCTCTCATTTCCCTCTCTCTCTCTCTCTCTCTCATGCACGCTCTCTCTCTGCTGCCTGGAGATAAAGATAAGCTGATTTAGCAAACTACATTGTGTACGAATAGTTAAATGATTTTGATTTCTATACGGTGGCAAATTGATTTCTGCATTTCCATATCTGGCTCTGATCGCTCGGCGGATAAGCGGCGTCGTTTGGCTTCGCTGCATTCTAGCATGGGATTGCGTGTGTCATTGTGTTTCTGTGTGTGTGTGTGTGTGTGTGCGTGCTGATTTGAGGAGGTGTTGATCGAGATGTGGTGTGAATATGGCTGGCATCACTGACCCTCTCATGTTGGCACTTGGCATTACAGGAGTGGGGTCTTCTGTCCCTTTTCACATGCACCCCCACCCACACAGACACACAGACACACACACACACACTGTCACACCTCTCTCACTTGAATGTGTGAGACCTGGCTTTCAGATGTCATGTGTTTTTGTCACCTCGTGGAGGAAGGCCAGTGTAGACAGGCGTCCACGGAGCTACTGTCCTCTGTTTCAACTGCACTCCACACAGTTTGTATTGCATTAGAATGAATATGCTGATAAGGCTACAGTCTAGTCTGCCATACCAACATCGCATGCTTATACTGTGAAAAGTGTTAGAATCTGCACCACCAGACACGTCTGAAACCATAATCCTATTTATACTTCTGCTATATTGACAGTCCTGTTTCCATGGTGATATATAATATACGTAAAGCAACACACCATTATTTGGTTTACACAGGGATATTTGTGACTAGGCAGCAAATCCACAGCTTATAGGTAGAAAAAAAAAATCCAGAGTGTAGTTTTATATATGAGGTCATGTGAATGCAGTGCACTCTTTCTCCCAGCAGAGAGAGCTCCAGTTAGGTACCATGGCTGCCATGATGTATTAAGTTGCAGGGGCTTGGCAAGTGAGTGGTCTGCAGCACTTAGGACTTGATCCCACCCTCCTCCTTGGAAAAAAATAAAATAATAATAATATCTGGCAAGGATTTTTAGTCAGATGTTTGAAAAGCTGCAGTTGACATTTTCCGATTTTTCTCCAGAGAAAATGAGTGCATGGATTTGTCCTTTGCGGTGTTAATGAAGAATAGTCAGGATAGTGAGCGAGTCCTCTTCGTCTCCCTCCCCCAGGTTTCATTACTTGTCTTAGCTGCTGTCTTTGCCAACGTTGTACTTGGCCAGCACATATTCAAAGCTCAGATTTTATTGAAGTATATATCAACATTAAAAAAAAATGAATAAATCATGGCACTGATGTGGTATAAACTACATTTTTTATCATCTGGAAAACTGGAAAAAAATGCTAAGCAGGACAGCAACTCCTTTATTTTCTGATAAAGAGGAGAAATTGCCCCCCATTTCCTGTGACATTCCAAAAGTTTGTGTAGCATGCACTTGCTATTAGTATGAAAACAACATTCTCTCTTCTCCTCTCTGTTTGTGATGTGCCATGATGCTCTGACATATGTTCCCATGGGGGCCCCTTTCAACTTAACACGCTAACAGGAAGAGCGCTGTATGAAGGTCACTCACACACACACACACACACGCATGTTCGAAGATAGAGCGCAGGATTTGAAGGGAGTGGCAGCTCTCTTCTGAAAATATGAGTGAGCATTTCACCTGAATGATTTGCCCTTCACACAGTAGTGCACTTGATATGATGGCATCAGTGATGTCTTCAGACATTGTGCTTCTGGTCTATTGGAGCCACTTTACTAAAGGGTTCTCCTGAGGGCCTTTAAAAGTGGTTTGCAATTTATCGAATAATATGAACAAATGCAAAATACTTTATGTATAATTCCATTATTCTCTTTTTCTATCTCTCTCTTTCTCTCTCCACAGTACATTAGAAACCACCTTCGACACCACGGTAACCACTGAGGTCAATGGGCGAAGCCTCCCAGCCCTCGCTGCACGCTCCTCCCCCATGGCCTGGCGACTGGGGCAAACCCAGACCCCTCGTCTCCAGGCAGGCGACGCCCCCTCAATGCCCAGTGGCTATGCTGCGCCCCGGGCGAGCTCGACGGGGGCCGGCACCACCGCAGGGCGCTACAGTGGGCACTCTGACCCCACCAGGTTTGTGTACAGTGCCCCCCTGAGACGAGCAGCAGCGGCGGGGGCGAGGGGGGCGGAGCAGGGGGAGAAGGGAGAAGGAGGGCTGGAGAGAGGGAAGCAGATGGAGGTGGCAGGGTACATGAGTGATGGGGACATCCTAGGGAAGAACGGCCGGATGGATGAGATCACCAGCGGGTAGGACGAGCATGTTAGCCTCCACTGACACACTTACTAATTCCAACTCTCTGCTGTAATGGTGCAACTAATAAAGCTTATTAATAGGCCTAAAATCCAGGTACTTACTGGTATAATCACATCTTAAAGTAAAATTTAATCTTAATTGATCACGACTGAACATTTAGACAGATTTACAGTTGTAAATAAATAGAAGCTTATAATGAAATGCATCCGTTTGAGTGGTAGCTGGTTCTATGACCTCAATCTTGCTTGTTGTTCTGGTTCTAAAACTGTTTCTCTGCCTTTGTGTGCTTTTGATATTAACATTCATTTTATCTCTCATGCATGAATGAACTCAACCACTTTGCTCTGATGTCTGAAACCGAACACGTCAGCTTTAATATAGAATACATCGACCTTCCTATGTTTCTTAAAATGCCGCCTTTAAAACATCATTTGTCTCCAGAAGCATCATGAATATAAGTAACACATTTCTGTACACGGTTAGCTGTGTATTCAAACAGTTTTCAAGGTCTCCCCAGTTTTTATTATTTTATTTCATTTTTAATTTTTTTATCTTTACACCAATACAAATAGCTGGCTGACAACAACCAAGGCTATCATGGGCTTGTCATGCCTGGAGAAGGAAGGTCCAAGTAATAGATTCCATGACCGAGGGAAGATAAATCAGTGCCTGCCACAAAGCATCGTCACAACACTTCTGACCTTGATTCTCTCAATGGCGATAAATACCCTGAGCAAGTGGTGGGCGTTCTGAAAAAGCAGTTCATCTTCCGCACACAGACACACAAACACATCCATGCACTCAAGAGCTCCCATAAGGTCTGCTGGGGCCACGGGATGACGCAGGTGGCATTTAGGCGGGGAGTGATGGTGTGAAGCATCTATAGGGTTAAAGATGCCTCAGAAAATGTAGCAACACATCATGGGGGAAAGGTGAATAACTGAATTATCAGCTTAATTAGCTCAACACTAATGATCCCCATGTCTTATCAGCCGTGTCTGATAGCTGTCTGGCAGCCGCCTCTAATCCAACCACTTGCTCACTGCCATGTACACATCCTAAGATACACACATTCAATTAATCATGTGCCATTTAGTTTTATATATAGCATTCATTAGTGGGATTATAAATCAATCAAAGGAGCCACTGTCAGATCTCTTATTTAGCTCAATTTCCTTGTTTCTTTTCATGATTAGAAAAAAATAACAGAAAAGTAAACTTTTAGTGTCAAACTGAGCTCAAACTTCCACCTCCTCTAATTGGCTCTCCTCTCACAGATACCTCACAGACGGCGGCCTCCATCTGTATGCAAGGAACACGGGCCGAGGCTCAGACGTGGCTTCTTCGCGAGAAACCTCCCAGAGAGGAAGCAAAGAGATGCAGGGAGACATAGACAGGTAAGGATGGAGCGCGTCAATCACACGGCGCCTGCTTGCTCTGCTGACGTGTGTTTGATGCGTGTTTGGGCCGCACCCGCGTCTATTAAAGTTTTCTAAGGACAAGTTGAATGGATGAAGGCGCATTGTTGAGAACCCAAATTTGCATACACCATGTGTGCGGTTTGCATTTCATTTTTTTTTTTCTTCCACTTTTGGCGTTGAGCTGATGTTCCTGTCTAGAGAAGCCTGCAATGGTTTGAACGGTGCAAGCCTCAGTGACTTTGCTGGTTGCCAATCACTTTTAGCCACAGCCAGGTGTGTGTCTGCGGGGGTGAATCCACCCGACTGGGCTTTGAGGCGTGAGAAGAGCAAAAGGTTGAAATCTTCCCAAGCAGAAAATGCGGGCGCATCCTCTAAGAGCCAAATGCATTGATTTGATGTAAAGCCTGTTGAAGCATTCAACTTTGTGACAGCTCCCCAGCCAGAAATGGGCGGAAGTAATTAGTACTGACTGGTACAAAGCCCTATCCGAACTAAACATGTGTTTTTGAAAATGAACTAGATGAATTCAGAGTGGTTTTCTTTAGTTTACAGCTGTAATTTGCAGGATTACATGAATGTGAATGGCATACATGTTTTTCATTGATTTGATACAAAACTAACCATAAAGTTTGGAGGACTGAATACCTGTGCCTGTTCTTATCTGTTTGGAATGAAGTGCTTGCTTCATAATGCTGGTTGAAAACTGCACATACCTGGTGTGTCAGAACGATGGATTGTTTTGGAGATATGCATGCTACAGACAGACAGACAGAGATTTCTGGAACTGTTCGGTAGATAAGGCTGGAAGAGTAATTGATTCATTACAAATGAAACATTTTGTGCAGTGACAGATGATACCATGCAAACACATTTTATGTCTTATTTGCTCATCATCACAGATGTAGCTTCATCAAGTAGCTGAAGCAAAAGCCCAGACTTGAAAGTCCTAACTAAGTAAATGTCCTACAGAGGTGACAGTCAGGACACCTCACTGCTGCGGGGACATCTAAGATGTGATATTGATTTGATGCTGTCAGGCTAAGATTGTGATGGCAGGCCTTCAGAAAGGCCGCTGGGAACCGACTGATGCTGTGACATTTCCCAGTGTCGCAACTTTCTCTCCTGCCAAGTTTTTAATGAGACGCAGTGTGAGAGGCCAGAAACGCAATCAGATATGACTCTAAACAATTGCGTAGCTTTTGTTATATTGCTCTAAATAAAAACACTCTCAGCCACGAGGAGAGCAAATGGAATTTCATAACTCTAAAAACCTAAGCTTTGTTTCCTCCAGATCCTGCTGCTTCTGGGTTACACGCTCTCACGAGCACGTTTGTCACAACAGTCAGTCAAGCCAGTCCGATCATATCTGTGTTCGGTCGAGCGTCAAAACACTCTGGACCTGAGCAGAGGTTGTGAATAGGCGATTAACCTGCCTCTCGTCTGTCTCAAGCCGATCTGCCTGTCAGACTTTGACACTCAGGCAAGGGAAAGGGAAAGATCGGATAAGAATAAATATGAACCCGGTGAACTGTCTCTTCCATTTGCCCAGTTGCAGCTTCACCGTGCTCGTGTTGTATTGCAGCATTTTAATATTTTTTGCCCGAAGTGTCTCTTACCTTGACTTGACATAAATCAAAAATCAAGCCGTTCCCTCAGCTAAAGTCGCTGTTAGTGCTCTGGGCCCTAGGGGGCATGTGGAAATATTGATGCCTGCTTCCCCTTAAGATGCCTGCAGGCAACACAGTCCCGGTCGGATCAGAATTTCAACTGTTTCCTTCCTCCCCTTCTTCTCTTTCCGCTTACAAAACTATACGAATGTTACACATGTGAACGAATACACACATCGCCTCCCCTGCCTCCCTCTGACTTGTGTGATTGTCAGAAGCTGAGCTGTCACTTTCCACTGACATAAGCTCAGGGGGCAAATTCATTTCCGAAGCGATTGCTCCGTGGGCTTCACACCTCAGCCTGGCTTTAGCTCGCTCTGTGAGACAGGATCTGCCCTCCATGATCCCCTCCTTCTTCATCCAGGAGCATTCGTCTGCCTTTCCACACAACCCCCATTGATAAGGCTCAAACGGGTTTATTCTGAGCTCGTAATTGAGTATAATCTTAATTGTTGAATGATAATTATACACAGGTGGAGATTGAGAATGATTGGGATACAAAGGCAATACTGCAATCTGCTCTGCATGTAATATCCAATTCAAGTACAAAATTGTTGCCACTTACATGCAGCACTTTGTCGTTTTTAAGCAAATTATACTCACTTGATTCTTGTCATTCTGTGTCTGATGCACTCAGAAAGTCACTTTGGACGAAAGCGTTGGCTAAATAAAATGTATTGTTATTATTTGCCACCTCCTTTGAAGTAATCTTACAGTAGTGTAGAATATAGATAGCTAGATATAGACCAGTCTAATATATATAATGAAAGAGGCCCCTGGAGAAAAAGGTTTGCTGTAAAGAAGTAGGTTTTTAAATGGCAGATATTTGCACATTTATGAATGTTTTCTTCTGCTTTGTTCCTTCATTTTATGTATTTGTATATTTGTACTGGAAGGTAATCTACTCCTACTACCATATGTGTAGCATGCTTATTTTATTTTGCAGGAGCGCTCATCTTTGGTTAGATGAGTATACGTTGTGGTCCTTTTATTTTGAAGGAGCGCTCTTCTTCTTTGGTTAGTGCGACGTCTTCATTCCTCCACAGGCTTTTCTCCAGCCGTTTCCGTGTGCGCTACTGTCCCGCCTGGTCGCCAGTTCAGGACTCGGATGTTTTCCATCGTGCATGCGGTTCCCAGCTGGTGTGAGTGCAAAGCTGAACGGTGCAACCAGGTGCAATGGTGCAATGATGGCGCATTGCATGGGCAAAACTAAATGGCACTCGCTCTGCATTTCTCCATCTAAAAAGTTTTCTCATCAGTTTCTGGTTTTGTCCGTGGCAGGTGGACGCACAGTGAGAAAGTTACTTTGGGCGGTACCTGGATTTAAAGTGCAGTTTGGGACAAATCATTTGGAAACAAATGCTGAACATCAAAAAGTCCTTTCTTCTCGTCCGGTATTTTGCATCTCCTCTCACATATGAACATTAATTGGAGGAGTTTCACCCGTGCAGCCACGCACACACCCAGTCACACACGTACAAACCCAAGTGCACGTCCCCTCACTGCCCAGTCCTGCTGGCAAACTGGCGGGATCAGAGACAGATCCTGGGAGGCAGAAAGCAGGCGCGGATCTGCATACATAAACTCAACTCCCATGGGGCTCATTATTCTCTGCGCTTTTGTCCGTCTGTAACGACTCCCTTGGCTGCCACTCATGACAGCTTTATCCCCAACCAACAGAAGCCCCAAGGAAATGCGTCTCAGTGACTCATCAGATCTCGACTGAGCGGGCAGCAGGTGACTGAGACCATCTGGGGCTTGAACAGTGCGGGGTTATGTTTGTTGCAGTGAACCTGATATGACATATGTGCTTGATGTCATTATAGGTGGTGTGATATATTGCCCCTCTGCATTTTCTGAACTGAACTCAGCTGGAAGTTTCGTTTCTCCAGGTAGTTTGGAAGAAGGAGGATGAACTTGAGAAGTGTACATTTTATGGATGTTTTTACCAACAGTATTCAGCCAAATTAAGCACAAAAGAAACAAAAAATAAGTTTAGCGTCAAACAAGCAGTTTTATTTTGGAGGTGTTTTTTATTCCTGCTATGAATAGAAGTTCCTGAAACTGACCATCTGCCCCTCAACAGGACTGAGGCTCAGATCCCTCTTTTAATCAGCCACTTCAAAAACAATGGTAAATTCAGCCTTGGCTAAAGAGCAAATTTCTAAAAATACCCTCCTGTGTGCCATGCAACATAGATGAGTGCATATTCAAGGCTTTACTGTCAAGAAAAGACACCAGAGCAGAATGTTTTGACACAGGCTCCTGTTCTCAGCAGACGCATGAATAAGTAACGGGGTCCTTCTCTTTTTGCATCCCGGAGTTTGCCCCCCCCCCATCCTTCTCTTTCAGGGCAGGACTGTGGCAGCTGGCTCTGCATTTTTTTTTGGTTTTGTGAAGCGTTAGGGGATTGGAGACAAGTTTTTTTGTTTGCCTGTGTGTTGTGTTGTGTTGACCGTGCTCGACGAGCAGATTGCTTCTTCAACGACTAAGACTATGTGTGTGTGTGCACACATGCCTTGTGCCTGTGTGTGTGCGGCTGTGTGCAGGGTCCTGCATGCGTGTGTGTGTGTTACTGAGCAGCAGGATCGCGGCTGTCACTGTGAAGAGCACTGACAGTCGCGAGGACGCCGCGCGGCTCATCAGTGCTGCCGTAAGCAGCAGGGAGATTTGCAGGAGACTGTTTTTAACCATCAGCGGCAAAAGTCAGCCGTTATATAAGTTTCTCTGTAGCTCAACTCTGCTAGGGGCGCCACTTAGGAAGAAAATATCCTATCTCACGCTGCACCTGCAACTGCAATGCTTTAAAGTTTTTCTTGGCGCCTGTCAGTCTCTTTCTGTTTCGAGGCATTTGTCTATTTTCAGTTTTTCCACCACGAGAAAGAGCACAGAAGCTAAACTTAGCTGACTATGCAGATGTGTGCGCTCCATTTTGCTGGAAGACACACATATTTCCTCTGAAGTCCTGCACAGGCAGATTGTGGCCCTTACCAACAAATGCAAATGTGCATCCATTTATTCAGAGGAGCTCAAAGGAAAACTTCCTCTTTCTGGAAGTTTGGAATTTTCCCCCTTACTTTGTTCCCTGTCTGGCATTAACTCAGTTGTGCTTCCCACTCTGGATGCTGCTCCCCTCTATTTATAATTGATCTGAATATTTTTCATCCATTCCTGCAGGGGAAGCCTGGTATCCTCGTTAATTACTGTACTCACTGAATTAATAAGCGGCGTGGAGTAGTTACAGAATGAGCAGTAGTGGAATTAAAAGACATTGTGCCCTACTTCCCTTTTCTGAATGTGAAGTCTGGGTCTTCCCTCAGAGTCACAGTGGAAAAAAGTTTGATGCACTATTTTAATCAGATTTATGATATCATATGTCAAATGTTTCTGCTTCTTCACGTTTTGCTCAGTGGCTTGGGGATCACCCTTCTGTTAGTTCACTGTGCTGTGGCTTCTGTTCCTTCACCGGGACGAGTCTAAGCCGCTCTCAGTATGATGAGCTTTGGTCCATATGCAGACCTGCAGTGATCCACAGCGCCACCTGTCAGGGGCGGGGTATTAGGTGAAGACATCATGGCCATTGGCGTCTTTGTGGAGCCTTATAGTAATGACAACATGAGTTAGAGGTAGAAGTATAATGCCTGTAGCCACCACTTGTTTTTCAACACATCAGAATATGATTTTCTGAATCACATCTCTAGGTCAGGGACCAGTGACCTTTACAGCTTATCGTTCCCTTATTCTTCTCCATATTTGTCACTGTCACAGTGTGTGTACTTACCTGGACATCTTTACTCCTTCTTGGTTCTATAGCTGCACGCCTCAGCTCAGACTCTGTGATTTATGGGAAACGGTGATGCCATGATGATGACTCACCTTGACTCAAAGGTGACATAAGAGGGTAATAAGATGTGCATAGTCAATCCCAGTGCATAATGCATTTACGAAACAGGTCATACATGAGGACTGTGTGTTACCCAGCATTAATTCATGTGTCCATATTGTTGTCACTGATGTGTGAGTCACTGTTAGTTTGCCTTGAGACCTCAGATATTGCCCCCCCCCGTGTCATTTATCATGAGCTTAAGGTTTCTCCTGCTGAAAAGCTCAAATCGACATGTAATGGGGTCAGAATGTCCATAAATATGAAATAAGTGGCGAGTGTAGGTCACTCTGTTGCCACAGCGCTGCATTAGAGTTACCGTGAATGGGCAAGTGGTCTATTGATCTTAACAGAGAAGTGATGCAGTGCTTTATTAAAAAAAAAGAGAGCAATGCGCTCCATTACTGGCAATGATTCCAATATATCTTGAGTCTGAGCGCTCTGCTGATTTAAAACTTTTAATCGAATAAGTTTGTCTATTTAAACGGCCGAGTGCATGCAGAGGGGGGGGAAGCAGCGGTTATTTAGCTGTTGATGCCGAGCCTGTGGCCCTGAGAGTTTACTTGGGCTGGGAATTCATTTAATAGATTGAATTGTCTGCATGTCTGCACTCGCAGCAATTTCTTTGTCAACAAGTTGTGGGGCAATGAAAGACCAACCTTGGAAATCAAAGCAGCATAATTAGATGTTGTTAGCATCCAGATGTACTGTATGACTGAACCGTGTGACGGCATTGTTGGGTGGTCTCTCCGTATTTTGTTGTCGTGGAAAAAAAACACTGCCTTGTTTCTGAACAACATTCAAGGACTTGGGGAGAATGTGGCGTTGCACTCCACCAATGCTGTTGTTGGATTAAATCAGAACTGCTATTTCAGAATGGATAGAAGACATAGGTTAGGGGGAGAATTTGTAAAGATGTGACTCCATTAATCATCCGGCACCACTAATTAGTTAGTGAGAATATGAATTGACAAAGCCCCCATCACTGCTATCGTTTGTGTAACTAGCACTGATTATGTTGCAGATTAAAAATGGATTATAATACATTAATACTTTCAATGAATATGTAGTTGTGCAGTTCCTGTTAGTGTTTATGTCCCTCTGTTGTTATCAATAACAGCCCTCCAGCAACACAAACAATATGTCGAGGGAGTTTATATCCAGTAAATACATTTGGGAGAGAAAAAAGGCAGTAAATGTACTGTGAATGATTTAATACCCCAGATAAAAACCCTCATTCCATCGTGCTGTGTGTTATATTGTCAGGATTCAAGCACCAAGACTGACACACAGAGGTCGAGGATGGATATAGAATTCATTGTGACAACCCTGTCAAGTCTCTCCCTCCCACGTCGTCCGTTGCTCATCATAGATTCTGGACGCACACCAAGATCACCGGTGGCCGGGTTCTGACCTCAGCCACTGGGCTGCCTCTGTCTGTCAACTTGTAACGCCATAATCCGACATAGATGAAGGTCTCCCTTTGCCAGAGCAGTTCAGGATGCAAGGTTCGGCGGGGAACGGTTTGCCAAGTCGTCTGCCACAGACGGAAGAGGCAGACGGCCGGGGGGGGGGGGGGGGTG
>JAFBJW010000082.1:1380546-1422067 GCA_016785235.1 Pseudorhombus dupliciocellatus
GGGGGGGGGGGGGGGGGGGGGGGGGGGGGGGGGGGGGGGGGGGGGGGGGGGGGGGGGGGGGGGGGGGGGGGGGGGGGGGGGGGGGGGGAGCTGGCAGCAGCAGTAAGGGGTGAAAGTGGAAGAGTGAGGTAGTCCCTGATTCCTTTCTCTTCCGTTCCCATCTCTTCTCTGGGCTCCCACTCGTCTCACAGCTTAGAGCGTCTCTGCCAGGTGAGCTTTAGCCTCTTGTGGGAGTAGGCGCGGCAGAAAAAAAAAACCCCGAACCAAAGCAGGTGATTTCCGTGACAAGCCGACAGGCAGCATCCATCCCATAGAGGTGAGTTGACACACACTGTGTGGACTGGAGTGATGTTGAGTCCCACTCAGTTTGCAGAGCGGGTCTCTTTGTGAGTCAGAGCGAATTTGAGCCTATCTGCAACTTTGGCAGGTGCAAAAACGGCAGGAGAGGGGAAATGAAGTCATTTGCATGGATGTCTTGTTTGTAATTGGAGGAGCTCAGTGGCATTAACTGGGATTATGGTATTGTCCAGGAAAATGGGGATGAGTGCTTACCATTTCCATCACACAGCTCCATGCTTAATGTGTGGAGAGTGACAGTTATTGTCATGGTGGTGGAGAAGGATGTCTTTGTTGCGGCTTTGCCGTTCGCTCGCTGTGTGGACTGTTAGTGATTCGCTGTTTGAAGGAAGGAAGCATTGAAAACTGAAATGTCAACAGTATAGAATGTTTCTCCTTAATGTCCATGTTTCTAATTATTTAACGTTAAAATGCGCCACAGTTACAGTTAAGGGTTTTTAATGCTGCTACAAATGCATTTCATCCCTCAGTGTTGTGTTGTTATGTAAGTTGTCCTCTTCTGCTGAAGTATTTGCATTGTCCTATCTGGAGGACATCGCCAATTCACTTGGACACTGTCAAATATTTGTCCGTCCCGTCCTCTGCTTTATCCCTTTGCCACAGTGTGATCACCACTCTTTAGTTTGCCTTCATTCTGCTAATAGCATTTTGTCCTCTGGGCCGCAGGAGGAACAAGACACAGTGTATTGAATATTGAATGAGATAATGTTTGCATGGTTGAGTGTCGCCTCAGCAGTGCATTCACAGCATGGGAGCAGCTAGGTGCTGCAAGACAACAGGCCAAGAATTTGCAGTGAAATTCACCACAAGTGAAACGACTGGATGGGAAGACGTCCGTCACGTCCTCATTGGAAGTCATGTCCTCCCACCGGATCGCTGCCTTTGGCTTTTGGAGACAGACTCTGTATGGGTGCAGGGATTTGGAAAACGGGTCAAACCTTCTCATGTCAGTCGTCTTTATGCGTCTTTTCAATACTCGAGCCCAGTTTGCAGTTTGTCTAAGGGAAACACTGGTTTTTGGGAGGGAGACTTTGTCTTGCTTTGTCTTCATCATGCCAGTTTGTCGTCTCCGCTCATGGAGCACGGGACAGAAGGTTCCTTCCAAGCTCTGCTCTGTACATTGTTGCTCATTGTTAATTTAAGAAGTTATGACACAAAGTCCGACTCACCCGCCCTCACTGTGGGGTTATTGAGTTTGCCTGTTCCGTTTCTGATGGCGCAACCCCCAACCAGCCGCACGTCTTGGGAGGAGTGGTGACGCGCACGTGAAGACGTGCAGATCTGAGGGGGGAGGAGCTTGGTTGGCCGCAGCTCTCTCAGAGCAGTCAGAGCCGAACTCACCCCCAGGGGGTCGGCCTGATGAAATATTTCTGTCCTCGGAGGAGTGCCTCACATTATTTCTGTTTTCTTTTCATTTTTTTTTCAAGACAAATATCGCACAGACGCCCCACAGGAGCAGCTGGGCAGCTGAATGTTTGCCCTGTCCTGTCTGTGGGGTTTATGGGGGGCGTTGATCAATATCGATGATTAACCTACTACCTCATTCCGTCCTAAGGGGTCCGGCTTTGCGGTCATGCACAAGGGGGTTGGGAGCACGGTGATGGACAGGACATTAAAAAAAAAAAAAAAAAGTACAGAAACAACCTGCAAACCATAGGGATCATTTTAAACCACTTGTTTTGTTTTTTCATGTCGACATGTCGTCACATCTCTGATGGTTTCTCACATCCCTGACGGCCTCAAAGGACTGTGAATGTTGACATGATACAATATAATCTGAGGGTAATCCTCACATTGTTTGTGTTTTCATTCAGCAATTTAGTTTCTTCCGTTTGTTGTCTTGTATTAGAAAAACAGTTTGTTAATCAACATGCATTTGCCTTAATAATCACATTTAAAGTAATGAATGCAGAAGCCAAAGGCCATCTTTGCTTTGTACTCATTAGACATTCACTGTGACTCATTATGTTAATTAAGAGGGAATTACCCAAGAAATAGTTTTAATCATAATAACCGCAGTTGAGCTTAATTCTCCATGAAGAAGACTCTCAGGATCGTATTAAACAGACCACCCGAGGAGCGAGGAGCGATATGATGCTGCCAGGGGAGGCTGCGCGAGATTATTCTCGTGTTTAGATAAGAATTGTAAGTCAATGAGCTCGCTCACTGCCATCTGCCTCCGCTCTGGGTGTTATGATGATAGACTGCGTGACAATCCTTCCGCTGCTGTTTCATCATTTCTCATGTTTGTGTTTCCCAAGGAAATCAGCAGCGCTTGATGTCGTCTAGACTCATTTGTCTCTTCAATCTTAAAATATGGGAACAGTGACCATTGTTTAACTTAAAAAAAAATTGGAAAGATATTTACAGTCTGCCATTTGGCTTTTAGATTTTTATATTTATAGACAGTTGTATGTGTCTGCTGTTATGGAGTGCAGCCATTTCACTTTGGACTGTTTTATTTTGTTGGAGCAGCAGATTTGCTGGCCTCCGTCTGCCCTTGCTGTCTGTCATGCTCTGAAGGGTGGTCTCAGAGGAACAGACAGAGTGCACTGCAACCCCCCTATTCCCTCTGAGTGGAGAAAACTGAGCAAAGTGTTAACTTCACGTGTGATTGTCCCGGCGGCTAATGGTCCCGAAACTCAAATGCCCATCCCGGCACTGACGGCACATTTAACCTTGACGCGCTGCCAAATGGGACCAAGTCGGACGCAGTCGGCTGCTGTCAGACGGAGCTGTGCTCACCTTAAAGACAAAGCCACGGCATCAGGCGGGCTTAAAGGATGAGAGGGAACAATTAAAGGGAAACTACCCAGGCATGTTTCAGAGCCATCGATTTACACAGGCTGCTTTTGCAAAAGCCTGTTTGGTGCAGAAACGCACTCCTTCAAAGACTCGTGTTTGATATCAGAGCTGCTCTCAGTCTGCCCAGCCGCCGCCTCTTTATTCTCAAAGAAGTGCGTTAAAGCTGAAGATCCAACAGCTTAGAAGCCCAGACTGACGGTGAGGATGCAATTTATTTTCCTTGAAAGAGCCTCAGTGCATTAAACATCCATCTCTGAGATGTGTCTCCAATAATGGCTTTGACTCGCAGGGAAATGAGATCCGAAATTGACAGATTAAGGGTGGCATGACAAAAAAAAAATTAGTCGTAAAGCTCTGACACACAATGACCTTTCTTTCCTATTTTGTCATGTCATTTTCCAACCGCTTATCCGTTACCGGGTTCTTTTTTTAATTAAAACCTTCTTGTGAGCACTTTGACTAATTCTACATAATCTGATCATATTATAAACAAATGGTCTAAAGTGAACTTTATATATAGAGTTCTAGTCGGGCACAGACCCGGTCAGATTCTGGCCGTGCGAATAAACGCTCCTCATCCTGATCCTCTCATGAGGGCAAATCAATTCTGCACTGCACCAGTGGGCAACTGGGTCTCAAAGTGTCTTCTCTGTCCCGCATTCATTAAAAACTCCTCACAGGTGTCAGGTGAATACAGACACATCTTCTCCTTGCAGCGTATTGACTCCAGCTCTGTGTAATTTTTACCAAGCAGGCAAGAACTAATGACTGGCATGGACATTGTAAGAATAGCAGCCCATTATTGATTTCCTGATCAAACATTTATTAAACCCATCGCGCCGTCATCTTCCCCAGACGGCTGCTGCATATACACGTCTCCGGCTCACCCACGTTTCCCTCGTGTCCTCCTTTGTGAGCCTCCTCGAAATGACTCATTATTCTCTCATTTTCCGCCTGCCTTCGGGTTTCATCCTCTTTCCCCATGAATTATAGATGACATGCCTGAAATGACTTGTTGAAAAAATTGTAATTAGCTTCTGGAAGTTGTTTCTGTTTTTTTTTTTGTGTGCGTTTTTGTTATTGTTTGAAACAGTCATGTCAAACAGGGGAGGGGGATCAGTCGGTGACAATCACTTTAATTCTGTCGGTGTTATCTGCCGCTGCGACGCAGATTACAGCGTGCGCTTGTGGGTAGTGGCTGTCATATAGTGTGGGCCTGGGTCCATTGAGTTTTTTTCTCATTCAACTTTTCACATTTGGTGAGTTTTTGGAATTCAAACTAACCGGCATGGATTATAATTCATCATGTCCCTAAATGATGTTTCCAGATCAGAGAAACATGTTGCAGGAGTGTCCGCGCTGTACTTTAGTTGGAATTAAATGGTGTGCGTGGAAATGATCGGTGCCCATATGCTCGTCATTCCGGGGGCTCACAGCGTCTGTCAGCCTTCAACAGCGGCTAAATAATTACGCCACTAATGGAGATTCTTCCATTTCTCCAGACACCCAGAGCTAATGAGAAGCTTAACAATTAATGAGCCAATACCACGTTTCCGTCCCTGTAAAAATTAGATACCCACAAGTCAATCCGGCTCAAAATGGAAGCACAACTCATTGCAAAGACAAATCAGGACAATTATCATACAGTTAGGTTGGTCGATAGACGGTAATTCAATGGTGAGAAAATGATCCGTCATTGATATTTTGAAGAACGTTTTTGTCAAAAGATGGAGATGGCACCATCGATAATTCTGTTGTTTCTTCTTCGACCACATCCACTGCATCCACGGGCCTCACCGACCTTGGTTTCTCTCCTCCGCTTCTCTCCTGCTACAGTTGGGACGACAGCAGCTCGGTGAGCAGCGGCCTGAGCGACACGCTGGACAACATCAGCACAGACGACCTGAACACACCCGCCTACTCTGTTGTCAGCTCGTCACGCAAAAGCAAAGGAGCGCAGGTGAGATGACAAGAGAACAATGACACATTTATTCTGGAAATAAATCACAATGTTATAACAGCATGAAACCGAGACCGGTTTGTACGTGAGCTCCGAAATCGCAGCTGAGGGAATAATCAAGGGACTGAGCGCCACTGCGCAGCTCCTCATAGGCTTTAGCTGTATTCTGCCAATTTTCTTTGGCCCTCTTGTGAAACACACAGCAGACTGGGATCTTAAGAGACTCTGGTGTTGCTAGGGAGACTGGCCATCTGTTAAGGTAGGCTAGTTGTCCTGTGTTGAGTTGTGTGGGTGTTTGTATGCATCCCAAAAGAGGAGAACTGGACACGGGTGATTTCAAAGATAGCCGCAACGTCCCACAAGGAGAGAAGCGCTGCTGCTCTGTGTTTGCATTTGTTTAAACATCTAGTCTGATAGATCGTGTCATAAGTTTTATTATTTTCTGAACCATTCATCCTCATCCAAAACCACTCCAGTCCCAGAAAGGAAGCAGATCCAAGCATGCAGACCAGGAGGTGAGCAGCAGCTGGGCCGGCGCCGAGGACCTCAAGAAGGTAGAAGAGGAGTTGGACCCAAGCATGGACCCCAGCAGCGGCTCATCCCGATGGAAGCCTCCCTCGTCTTCCTCTTCTTCCCAAGCCCAGGGCCAATACGAGGACGCCAGTCAGAAGGCCGCCGCGCTGGCCCAGATGTCCCAGACAGGCTCGTGGAGGAGGGGAATGACAGCCCAGGTGGGCATCACGCCACCCCGGACCAAAGGTACTACTGCCGCCCTTAAAACACCAGGTAGGAAAGCCACAGTCATTTTGCATTATTGAGACATAGCAGACTTCAAAATGAGGCATGAGATTGATCGAATAATGCAGGATGTAGGAGTGTCACTGTATTAGAAACAATGCACTAATTGTATTAGTGTTAAAAAAATTGGTTCTATTTCCTATTTATTTCTTTTTTTTTCCAGGATTTTGGTAGGAGGAGACATCTTTTCAAAATGTTTTGATGATTCTTTAAAAAAAAAAAAAAAAACAGGTGTTTAAAGACCCTGCAGTGACTCCTAATTTTGATTTGAGATAATGAAGCAGGTTAAGCAGCTTTGCTGTAGATAAATATTAGTTTTCAAAGCAGCTGAGCTGTGGCAAATGCCACCTCTGGCTTCTGGCTGCAATTTACAGTTAATTTGGCTTCTCCTGCTGCGTGGCAGCGCAGGCCAAGAATCTGCTGAGGCTGTTGTTTTTTATTATTTGTGCTAATAAGTGTTTATGCAAATTAACAGGCAAAACTGATGACGCTAAGGCCTCAGAGAAAGGCAAAGCACCTTCTAAGAGTTCAGCTGGCATCCAGCGCTCGCCCTCTGACGCCGGGAAGAGCAGCGGGGATGAAGGCAAGAAACCCCCCTCTGGCATCGGACGCCCACCCACCACAGGTTCGTTTGGATACAAGAAGATCCCAGGTCCCAGTGGCGCCCTGATCACCTCCAGCGGCGCAACGCTCACAAGCGGCTCAGCCACCCTGGGCAAGGCGCCCAAATCCTCCGCCGCCCTAGGCAAAGGCACGGGCATCGGGGGTGTTCGGAAGACCAGCCTGGATGGCTCGCAGCCCCAGGATGACGGCATCCTGCTGAGCTGCGGAGGCTCCAAAGTGACCCTCCAGTACCGCTCCCTACCCAGACCGGCCAAATCCTCCAGTGGGGTGGCAGCGGGGCGCAGCGGCCATCGCTCCAGCTCCAGCAGCATCGACTCAAATGTCAGCGGCAAATCCTCCGGCGCGGCGGTGGCACAGACGAGCGCCAAGCGCAGGGACGGAAAAGTGGCCTCCGACCGTTCCAGTCCCATCACGATAAACCAGACGGACAAGGAGAAAGTGGCCGTGTCAGACCAGGACCCGGCTACAGGATTATCCACATCCCCCAAGTCCAGCCCTACCTCCACTTCAACGGGCCAGTCGGGCCTCAGGCAGCCAGGCTCCAAGTACCCTGATATTGCCTCTCCCACCTTCCGCAGGTCAGACACACGAAACAAGACGCTGCTCTCATGCTGTCTGTGTCCTTCATCATGTGCGTTTCTACGTGAATCAAACACTGCATTCACCACATTCTTTTTTTATTCTCTCAAATATAGGCCGTTTTTGTTTCGGTCCACAGCGAGCATGCCTTTAGGTTCTTGTCTCAGTTTAGAAATATGCTGAAGTCATCCACGCATCTTTTTTTTTAAATTTAGAATTGCAAGTTGAGGAGGTTTTTTTTTTTTTTTTGATGATGATGATGAACTGATGTTTGTTGTGCTCAATGATGCAGACTCCTGTAAAAGGACAGTGGTGGTAAAGTTACATCCTTACTTTGCGAAAGAAAGAAAGAAGGAATAGAATTTATCACATACCAGCGCCTTTGAGAAAAGTACGATAGAGTTTGTGTTGCTTCCCAGCCACTGTCGTTATAGATTGTTTCCTGGCGCAGCTGTCAAGCCACTGCGGATGAAACATAACTTTGCCCCGAAGACGCAGGTCTGATGGCTTTTCATTTAGTGCATATGAATCCAGCTGAGCAGTGTTGATGAGAAGCGACAGGAGACAGGAGTTTCTCAGCACACCAATCCCTGACTCATTAGATGCATGCACTCGGCAGGCGTGTCCAAACACTCATCCCATCCGATTTGTCAAGCCGACACGTTTCATCTGCATGTGATGTATTTTTTTTTTTTTTTTTTCCCTCCTTCAAGAGCTCGTCATCTATATATTTGGTGTGACCGTGCTGACAGACTGGGACGGGCTCAAGCCGGGTTGCAGGCTGTCTGCAGGAGCATATGCGGGAGGCAAACAGGGTTGAGTGGTTGAACAGATGAGGTTATTTAGAGTCACAGAGTTGAATCGGGCAAAGCTGTGAGAGCAGATGTGTCTGTGTAAATGATGGCAAGTTCGCAGCTGAGATGAGGTGGCGTTTGCTGCGAGGTATGAATGCGTTGGGAGGTCTGCTCAGCATTTCATGTGCAGTCTAAAGTCAGTGTTAAAATAAAGGTGAGGGGATGTTTGTAGACATACTCGTGACAAATACAGAAATGCCACAGTTTAATCTGATGTATAATTTGCAACAAACCCGTGAGATAACCTCAATGTATTTCAACCCCACAAAGTCTATCAAAGTCCTTCATTTTCCAGTCTGGATTTTGCAGATGCTCATCACTTGTCCTTTGAGCATGTCTGAATGTCTGCACCCACCTCTCTACCCCCAGATTGTTTGGCACCAAAGCCAGCAGCAAGGCCAGCTCTCCGGGCACGCCCGACTCTGGCAAGTGCCCCTCAATACTGGGCAGCCCCCACGGCACATTGGCAAGGCAGGCCAGTCTGGACTCGCCCTCCTCTGGCACGGGGAGCCTGGGCAGCGCTTGTGGCATGAGTGGCGGTAGCAGCCCACTGTACGGTAAAACCCCAGACTTGTGCACTGACTCCCCGGCATCCAGTCCGGCCTCTGGCCTCTCCCTGCCCTCCAACGCCAGGCCCTGGCCTGCCTGTAGCTCGTCAGCTGGCAGCAAGGACACACTGAGCTGCCAAAGCATGACCAGTCTGCACACCAGCTCTGAGTCTATTGATCTGCCGCTGGGCCACCACGGGCCAAAGATTACACGAACGGGCAGTGTCAAGTCCACCCTGTCTGAGGGGTGAGTAACAGGAAATACGATTGGGCTGAATCGTATTCATTGTTTCATTTGAGAACAGAGACAAACCAGTGCATCTCCATAACATAAGATCTAAACATACTAGGCAGAGTAAGCTTAGATAATAAGAAATAATAATAATGATCAGAAAGCCAATCACTCATTCAGCACATAATTTGGTTTAAGTTTGGTTTTCTGGCATGGTTTTGGTGTTTTCAAATGTTCACTTTTGAGTAGATAAGCCATCTATGACAAGTCCTTTTTCACCTTTAACTACAGAAGTGACTGAATAACTTACCAGCAAGTCTGTCACGTTGCTCATGTATCACCGATAAAACCGTAAGAAGGTCCATGAGAGAAAAACCTGTGGCCCCAAAGCCGTGCCAGAAACAGCACCAAAGTAGATTCAGGCTATTTCAGACGCTCATTCCCATGAGGAGCCTTTATTAGGCTGTTTCCATTGTTTTGTCCACACTGTGCATGCAGTAAATCACAGAAGATAAAAAAACAGAGCACAATTTAGTTTCTCTTATTAGTTTTATGTCTCAAAATGAAACAATTGTTTTAATATTCCTTGTGTTTATGTTTGTTGTTTATTGTACTGTGATGCGTCAGTCAACACCTTAACGTTTTCTCCATAGAGTTCATCTGTCTGCATACTGTACGTGTCCGTGTGTGTGTGTGTCTGAAATCAAGTTTGTAAAATGTGACAAAAGTCATTGTTATTGTCAGCCAGCGCAAAAAAGACAAACAAACAAAACAAAAACAAATGGTTTCTGACCTCATCTAACTCACTCATCCTCTTTGTTTTAACAGCATGCCCCTTGACAGAAATACGCTCCCCAAAAAGGGACTGAGGTACAACACATCTGCAGCCAAATCTCGGCCATTCTGTCCCGCTGCTCTTGTCCAAAGATGTGCATGCGGTTTGCATGTGCATGTAAATTCCCAGCTTTACCAAGTGTTGTTGAACAGTATGAGTAGCTGGATGTGGCAGCGACAGCAGTGATTTCCAACCAGGACTGACTTTACCTCACAGACTTCATGTAGAATTGAATGTAAATTGGACTTATATTGGCTCCATTTTTAAAATATCAATAATAACGCTGGAAATAAACCAGTGTGCATGATTAATTTGAGAGTCTAACAGAAGGTAGAGAACTACTGTTGTATATAAATCAGTGACTATAGAGTGTGCTATTCACACTGCACATTCTGTGTTCCTGCCACCAGATGCTGTGGCCCAAAAGTGATGTTAGCTCAATATCTAATTTTGTACCAGAGAGCCTGAAGTGAGGCAAAAACAATTCCACCGCAGTATGAATGGTGCCTGAGATGATCAGTGGCTTCCCCGTGTGCCCCCTTATCCTCTCTCCTTATCTCGTGCACGGCTAGAATGCGGCACAAACAGCCACGATGACAGAGCAGTTCTCCCTCAGCTCCCTACAAGGGCTACAAACACCCTGATAACGTTCCCCTCCGCTTGAAGGGGGGCGGGGGTTACTCCGAGTGTCATTTTTGAATTTAGTTGGGCCTAAAGGGGAAGGGACAGAAACACCGTGACCCATTCATCACAGTGGCACCGCCTCTGCAGGGAAAGCCTCTCGAACCAATTACACATGACTGCTGCAGAGGGGGTTGTACGGGGCATGCTGGTTTCAAGCCATTCTTTCATTCAAATGCTTTTTCGGAACTTTATTGCACCGAAGAGCATCAGATGTTAGACTTCACTCAATGCCAGTTGAAAGTGATGCAGAGTACAGACTGCACCGTCTTCTCACTTTTCCTCATCTTTAGATTTTCTTACAAGTTGAGCTCAGACTAGTAATTGCCCCCTCTTGTCGTATAAATAAGCGAGCATCTTCTGCTGATGGGGATTTCATAAGTGCTAAGCATACTGAGTCAACCGCGACCTCTGGATATTTCACTCTGTTCCATTTCAACCTCAGCGAGGGACGGATGCTACCGTGCCCCCACATTCAGCACAGTCATTCAACACTCAGATGCCCGATCCCTGAGGGAGGGAACGCAGAGCCAAAGGCATGGGGAGCGGGGTCAGATGTGACAAGTGTAGTAATGGGGTCGCCGGGAGGAAGACGCGGCTGAAAAGGGATGAGTGCAAACTCAATTATCATCCTCGGAGGATTAAATATGGCGGATTGTCATGTGTGCGATAAGGGCCTTCTGTTGCCAAGCCACTCCGGAGCTGGGGAGAGAAGAAAACCACAGTGTGTGTGTGTTTGGCAGCTCTGAGTCGGAGGAGTATAGTGTATGAAGCATGTGGGGTGTGGCTGCATGTTTTTGATGTCCTTTCTACTCGCATGCCGCTGCATTATTAGCTCCACGCTCATTTCATAACTGTTGTGGCGATTTCAAATACGTGCATGCTGTGTGCAACTACCCCTCCCATGGGCTTATATGTTCCTTCGGGGGTTTCAGGTACCCTCCGTCCTCACGTCAGACATCCCACGAGGAAGGGAAGGAGTGGTTGAGGTCCCATTCGACAGGGGGGCTTCAGGACACAGGCAGTCAATCCCCACTGTCTCCTCCAGGAGCCACCTGCACCACCACTGGAAAATACCACTACTCCAACCTGCGTGAGTCTGCTGTAAAAAAAAAAAAAAAAAAATGTCATGGAAACCTATCATATATCAAAAGCGTGTCTTGTCTCTTTATTCCCTTATTACTTTTACAACAAGCAATTATTTTAGCAGTGGATGGAAATTTAATGTAAAGTAACACATATAAACTGAAACTGAACTGGAGAATATCTAAATAGAATTTAACCAAACTGATCCTGGGTGATTGGTTTTCCTCCTCCGTGCAGTGAGCCCCACCAACATTAGCCAGTACAACCTGCCCCCCATCAACAACAGCATGAGCCGGTCCAACAGCATCCCGGCCCAGGACTCCTTCGACCTGTACGAGGAGGGTCACCCACTGGGCGGCAGCGCCACCTCCTTGGAGGACCGACCACGCGCCATCAGCCGCTCAGGCTCCTTCAGGGACAGTACCGATGAAGGTGAGGTGGAGGTGGAGGTGTTTACACCGTGAGTGAGTTGGCTGATGCCTTGCTCTCATGATCGTCCTGTGGATGATTTAAGTGCCTGTGATTACATCCATATAAAGGTCGTCTTTTTAACTGCCGGATCGTATTATTTTTTTTCTGCCCATTCATAGCTCTTATAAATATTGCATCAATCTGAGTGAGCGACCATTATTATCAAGTGCCAATTATTCAACTGGGTAATCAAGAATAAATAACAAAGCTGTTAAAACATCGATCGGACGCATCAGGTTGCATATGTTAACATTTACATTTTTACTGAAGCATGTTCACAGTATTTTAACACTCCTCACTCTCTCAACGCCTACAGTCCACGGCTCGTCATTGTCTCTGGTCTCCAGCACATCGTCACTGTACTCAGCGGTAAGTAGGTGGACAACCACGTTCGTCAAAATACACCTTTTCACTCTGAGTGCTGCAGTCAGGTAGCGTACATCTGTTCAATATGTTTTTAGAATATACGTCACAGAGGAGCATCTAATCCTTTCTTGTGCTGACGCATTAAATCTCACATGCACTTTGTTCCATATGTCAGTGTGACCTCGCGTTACTTTATGAACAAAACCAAAATCTTTCCATCTCGCATGCATTCAGAGAAACTGCAGTTGAGACTCTGGGCAGGTTTCTGGCTCTCGAGTCGTCACCGACCAGTGAGGAGGCAGATTGCTTTTAGGGTGAAGAATCGATTACCACTCCCCTCCGCCTCTTTCCAACAACAGAGGAAAGGCCTGGGCAACAAATAGAGATTGTTTTAATTTACAAAGTTTCGCTCTAGCAGAATTCATATTTTGCGATTTATTTTTTTTTTATAAATCTAAACCAGGTTCGATTAACTTTTGTAAATCTTTCAAATCTTTTGATATTTTCTCTCCTTTTATTCTATCGCAAAGTTTGTCTTTGTTCTCCATCTAAGAATCACCTTCTCCCCTTAGGCATTAAAATGCTTCTCATGGTTTATAATCAAATTTAACACTATGCTCACATTCCTTTTATTATGTCTGCTGCTTTCTTGCAGACTGAGGAGAAGGCACACTCAGAGGTAAGGACGGGGAACAACGTGTCCATCTGTCTGTCTGCATGCCTCCTGTTTTGCTTTACATGTAGTTCCGGACAGTCTTGACACATTGAAGCTGCTCAGTGCTGTTCCGTAGGTGGGGTGGGGTGGGGGGGCTTTCTTATGGACTCCTCAAAGAAAGCTTCTCCCTTTTCTGAGTTTGCTGTGTGTGGTATTCAGTCCAACAACCTTCATGCCACATGCATGTGTTGCTGCCCTGAGGCGACTTGCTGGTCGTTTGCATCTGTGCATCTTCATGTGTATTTGTGTGTCTCTCTCCACTGCACTGCATCCAGAGAGACCATGCCAATCAAAGCACAAGCAGTGATATTTGTTCAGCTTCATTTTAAACCACTAGTAGTAATTACTTGAACAAAAACATAAACACAATGAAAGTGATGGTGGGTCGAATGTGTCACGTTCAACACCAAAGCAGGTTAACCCTATGTTGCATTGCTTTTTCTTATCAGAAAATCTTTCAAATTCATTTAATTCTGATCATAAATAACCACACATCCCTTCTCTGCTCCATTAAGTGCCTCATCATTAGCAAAAAAACTCACACTATTCAAATCTCGGCACGCCCTGCCTCTCAACTCTTTTTTGATTTATCTTCATTTAACAGCTTATCACTGATTCTTCTTTGATTTTTTTTTTTTGCATATTTATGTTTTGTATCATTTCTGTCCAAATCCCCTGTCTCTGTTCTTGCTTCAAGCTCAAGGTTGGATCAAACAGTAATGGCAAATGCATCTCAGGGTTTGTTTATCCCTGCCAGACGGACGTAGTTTAGCTTTCGTGACAGCTTTCCTCCGTGCAGACTCTGACAATCCTGGATTACAGTCCCTGTGCAGCACCACCAGTGACCCAATTTAAGTTTATATTCCCTCTGAACAGACTTCCGTTTAACGACAGGTGACCTAGACACGACCTGAGTGTGTTTTCCTTTGCAAGAGACATTTGCTTCAATGCTGGCACAACAACAGCCTGACAAAGTATGGTTGGCACAGAGGAAGAGAAAGAAAAATTGACAGAAAACAAAGGAATGACTAAACCTGCTCTCCTAAGACAAGGAAATGCATTGGAAATATACAGAAATGTGTCCTTTACCTGCACAGATATAGATTATATCTGAAAAATGGAGATACACATCAAATGGAAAATTAAGTTAAACATGATAAAGACACTCACTGACCCACCTGAGTCTTAAGAAACAATATGAGGTGTTTGCAAATACTGTTTGACCCAGGTGAGGACGACTGACCCCTAACCTTTGCTCTGCTGGTCTAACGACACGAGACTTCCGATGCTGTGGTGAAAATCTGTCTCTCCCGCCACATTAGCCGATGCTGTTTGATGAAGGCATGCAACATAGTGTTAATTAATACTCTTCTCTTTTCAATCAAGGGCCAAACAGTCCAAAATTCCACGGTAATCCCCCACATTTTATGTTCACAGTTCACCCCAGTGTGTTTATGCACAGTATGACCATGTAACTGCACACATTTCACATCAACAATATCAGCGAGGGAGTTGCAAGTTCAACGCCTCTTTGCATTACATGCAGTCTCATTTATCTGCTCTGCTTTCCAGGAGCATTAGCCCCTCATTGACCCCCTCTCCTTTCCTCGTCCCATCCAGCAAATCAGAAAGCTGCGCCGGGAACTGGACGCCTCTCAGGAGAAGGTGGCGACCCTGACGTCTCAGCTGACTGCCAACGTGAGTTTGTTTTCCTCCGACGACACCGGCTAATTTGCATGATAACCTCCTGTCAGAGAGCTTTTATGGGAACTGGGAGGAATAGAAATCTTTAAGACGCCCACTAATTCCTTTTTTGCCTCTGTCGAAGCGGCTGTGCCTGCGTTTAGGCTTTGGCTTGTTTGATTTTGTCGAGGTGTGGGTTTTTGCGCGCATCTTTTTCTAAGACGGGCTGTTTCTCATGCGTGTCTGTGCGTCTGCCGAGCAGCGCGCGGAGCGTCTCTTTGCTTTTGTTTCTGCCGACGGGGTTTCAACAGGAACAGGAGTCTCTCGCACATTCAGCGAAGTGGAGAGAATCAAATAGAGAGAGAGAGAGAGAGTGTGGGAGATGAGGATAAGTGAACTCAGACTTGGAGTGCGTCATGCGTGGGTGAAACGGAGTGAGATACAGAAGCCCTCCAACCCCTCCCACCACCACCACCCCCCCAGACCAAGCTGTCTTTGTGCTGAGCTTCAGAAGGATCGACAAACTGCAAACGTCTGATCGAGAATGGAGGCAGACACTGCAGCCCGATGCTTTGAGCACAGAGTTTTGCAGAGGTGAAATGAAAGGCTGCACCGAAGGCAAACTTGAGGAATGGAAGAGAAGGAAACGACTTTATAGAGGAGTCTCAAAGTGACAGTGGAGTAAAACATTTTTAACTTCAGTCAAAAATATTCATACTTATTAAAACGTGTGTGTGTGTGTGTGTGTGTGTGCGCTCCCCCTGATATCACATGTGTCTGAGCACACGCAGATGCTCACACCACTATCACACCAGTCCAACACCTGAGATCATAACAAGTGAATTTTGCAGAGGCCCAAATAATTGGCAGCATACTATACTCATACTCAGTACTTTGGCGATTATGATATTGAAGACACCATCTGAATAAAAGATTTCTGTAGATAACACTATTTGCTCTGGATCTCAACAGGGTCACAGAGCATCAAAACAACAGTGGGGAAAGGCCGGCAGCCATGAAGCGGCGTGTGTGTTCACTACATCTCCCGCCTGAATTACAATTCAAAAGAGAGAGGGATAAAAATACACGCGTGTGGCCGTGTCGGATCACACTGCATCTACATGACAGCATGGTGGGCTGTTGGTGCTGTAAGCTCATCTTATCATCCCAGTGGGGGGGGTGCCACTGTGGAAATGTCAGCCTCGGCAGCCCTCCTGTGTGAAGTGACGCGCTCTCCGCCCACAGTCCAACGCTCCGCGCTCGCTGCGGTGCGCCCGCGCGTGTGAGACACGCCGGGAACATTGTTTAATCAGCCCTCAGCCTGCAAGCGCCCTCACACGTGCACAGCACAGACGTAGCCCATAGCAGAGAAATTCAAACTCAAAAAATACAGAGGTGTCCTGGAACATTTTATAATATTAATCATTCAACCAAACCTTGAGTCAAATATACAAACAAAGCCGTGCTGGCGTCAGTGAGTTTTACTCGTCTGAAAGTCCTCCAGCTTGGCCCGTCGTCAACCTTTACCCTGGATCTTAAGACCATGACACACGTCAGAGAAATTGGGCTTTGGGGGCCAAATGTGGTCATCGGGGGCCGGGCCTCAGGCACGGCACAGATGGTTTAACCGTGGGACACGTTAGGGGACTGATCAGCATCTCGTTGAGGGTGGACAGGTGTGCTGGGGGGGGGGGCTGTCGAGTCAGAGCTCACAGGTGGAGTTGGACAGCGATGTGGCGATAGGGGACTGATCAGCATCTCGTTGAGGGTGGACAGGTGTGCTGGGGGGGGGGGCTGTCGAGTCAGAGCTCACAGGTGGAGTTGGACAGCGATGTGGCGATGGAGAGATGTGTTGGAACAGTTGGCATTTCTAAAGGTCAAGACCTTTGCCCATTCATCTCCTGACACAGAGGAGAAGAGGCAGCACAGAGGGTGCTAGTGTGTGTGTGTGTGTGTGTGTGTGTGTGGATTGAGAAAGAGAGAGAATATTGTAAGCTGTTCTTGGGCTATATGGCACCTTTAAGATCAAACTTAATCAAATCTAGTCATATAAAGTCCTAGAAAGGATAGTGATGACCGCATGTGTGTGTGTGGAGAGCAGGGGTTGTCTGATCTCTCTGGGCATGCCGCCCACCTCCCTGTGACACACCAGGCCTGACAGGTGTCTCAGGGTCTCGGGCTCAGGCAGATTGAAAATGCAAGCACGGACTCGGCTCTGGACCGAATCGAGTCGCACACAAACGGCGGGTCGAGCAGAGCAGATGGCCTCACGCTGCTGCTTCTTCAGGTGACAGCTGAAGCCAGGGGAGCGGCAGCCTCCCCTCTGATCTCTGCGCCGCTGTGATATCAACGTGTTTTCCTCTTGTTGTTCGTCCAGACTCGCTGCAGTGAGATCTAACGGTGAAGTCTTATGAAACACCCTGTTCGCATTTTTTTCTTTTTTAACTCCCAGCAGGGGTTCTTCAAGGGTCCTCAGAACCTTGCTGAGGTCATTTGCATTTAGAATACACTCGGAGCTCAGTCCACAAAGACTCCAAACCAATCTAAGGGACACTTTTAACTTTAAAATGTTGAAAAAAAAAAAAAAACGGTCAATGCTGCAGTGATTAAAGTGCATTTGTGTGACATATCTGTAAAAAAAAAAAAAAAAAAAGAACTCTTTTACTGAACAGAGCAGCCACTGCACCGGTCCTGCAGTAATGGAATGACTGAAAACCTCACATTCTGTCTCTCTGTGTCTGCAGGCTCACCTGGTGGCGGCCTTCGAAAAGAGCCTGAGTAACATGACCTGCCGCCTGCAGAGCCTCACCATGACCGCCGAACAAAAGGTACAGGAGCTTAGACCCGGAGGTGAAATATACGGTGCCCGAACTCCATGACCGAGGGATTATAGGGCGGAGAAATGATTAGGAACAGGCAGCGTCCTCTGCCCACGTTGAGCTCAGTGCACATGGATTAAGGTTCAGTCCCTGACCTCTTCCTGAGGTTTTCTACTTTTCCCACAATGTTAACATTAAAGTTTTTCACTCGTGCCAAACATTTCTGCTTTACAGGCAGGTAAATGTTTTGAGATATGAAAGGGCACAGGCCTGAATCCTTTTTACAGCCAGTGTGTCCTTCAGCGTTATTCTAGCCTCGACTCTCCTTTCTCCAGTCTTCTTTTTCAAGTTGACTTTTTGACAGAGAGAAGCTTTTTAGAAGAGCTTGAACGTTGCTGAGCGGCGACACGTTCAAAAATATGTTCCGACCACAAATGATGAATGTACCTCTGTTCGCTCTCACCCACACACACACACACCCAGTGCACTGACAAGCCCTGGCACCTTTTTAATCCTCTATAAATTAAAGAGGGCCGGGATCTGGTGGAATATCTTTGTCAAACAAGACCATCCCAACTTTTAATTAAAGCAGAACCCCTATCTGTGGACCTCAGTGGGTTTGAGGAAAGGCAGAATATGAGACTTGTTCTATCTGATCATGTTGGTTCAACAGAGAGGAGAGGTTTTTTTTTTTTTTTTTTGTGAAGCAGGTGGTGCTGGCTTTGGGGCGAATCCACTGAGTGGCTTCATTCTTCGCCAAAGTACCACCCCCTGTTTTTGTCCCTCATCCACTTAAAGCCATGCCAGTGCAAAATTTAAGAATTTGTTCCCAGTGGCAAAGCTAACGTGTTCATTCCAACAAATCTGTTGTGTCATGCTTTTTCAAAAATAACCTGATGTGGTCATCACGCCCCCCCACCCCCGCAAAATGTTAAATGCTTAACTCGCTAGACTAAAAACATCTCCTCCCCTCTCCTCCTCCTCTCTGTTCACTCTCTCTCTCCTCACTCTTTTCAGGAGTCTGAGTTGGTCGAGCTGCGGGAGACGATTGACGTGCTGAAGACCCAGAACACAGACGCCCAGACGGCCATTCAGGTGGCCCTCAATGGCCCTGACCATCTCCACAAAGGTAACCAAGGAGCCGACAAGAGGCCTTAAATCCTTTACTGTTTCATGAGCAAACGCATGTTCATTCTGACTGGCCCCAGAAGGGAACTGAGTCAGATGTTTCATCAATTTCGCAAAGTAACTTTTCTCAACGCAGCGCGGAACGTTTTGAGAAATGTTTTTGTCGTTTCGTCGTTTTTCAGACCTGCGGATCAGACGGCAGCACTCGTCTGAAAGCATGTCGAGCATCAACAGCGCGGCCAGTCACTCCAGCATGGGCAGCCTGGGCAAGGACGCCGAAGACAAGAAGAAGAAGAAGAAGAGTTGGGTGGGTGAAACGTCACAGCGAGGCGGGGTTGATGATATGGGGCACCTGTCAAGCCATTTGAAATTTTCAAGATCGATCTATTTCTCATGCTGGGTGATTTAAGAGGGGGAGACTTAACCAAATTAATTCTAAAGTGACAGTTAAGCTATTTTAAATCTGTACTCTATTCTTTATCCTAACATTAAAAAGTGAAATGACTAGAAGGCATCAGAGATTAGCATGGATTTATTCAAGAGTTTGATTAGTCACCCCTAAATCCCCTAAATGCCACAATTTAGGAGTGATTATACATACTGAATATTCATCAAACTGAAAAGGTCAATACTTTCGTATTACTGGTACTTTGCCTCATTGTTTAGGGGTTAAATTGAGTCAGTCTGCATTTGAATAGGCGTGGCTGTAAGTCATCATGTACCTTGACATGCTACAGTTGTCATGGTACGGTGTCAAAATATTCTACTTGGAGGACACCAAGTTGACCTCATCCCAGCTCGTCCTCCTGTCACTGTTGCTAGGTTACAGCACTGACACTGTATCCACGAGTGTCTCGTTCTGCTGCGGGTCAAGCAGAGGCGTTAACCACCCTCGCATTGTTGCTCGAGACCCACTTAAAATTTCATATCCAGTGACGGCGGCGTGCGGAACAGCTTGGACAGAAGCAAAGTGGCCGCTCACGTCACACATCCACGGATGTTGGGCCTGTAACCGGGGCGATAGTTGCCCAGAGGTTTGAGAAGAGCTCTCTGAATTGGTGTGACAAGTGGGAAACTCTGGGCAGGAGAGAAACTCTCACACCTGCCAGCTTCTGTACTTGTGAAAAGAGTTCTCGATCCCTCAACTATTCAACCGCACTTGGTCAAGTTTCGAGTTTCTTTTCATTTAAGATGAAGGACATTGTCCTTAAATACCCCCGATTTGAGTCTAAAAACGGACATCAACAGCCACAAAGCCCCCTTGTCTGCCTCCGTCCTTCTCTCTGATGCTGCTGCTCTCTGCTTCGCTCCACAATAGCGGCTCAGCGTTCCCTCGCTGAGAGCTTATTTGCTGCGGCCCACTGAGTCAGACCGATGACATATTAGAAGTTCCATCTCATCCAAAGCTCACAGGGCCAGAGCCCGCCAGCTCTCTGCCCTCCGCTGCACTCCAAAACGCCTGCCCTTGAAAAAGGAAGTGCACGCAAAAGTTGACCGCGTCAGCGTGACACCGAACCCTGGCGTGTTAACTGAGACCCACCAAAAAATTGGAGTCATGCTCATGAATACAAATCACTGCCTTATTTAAGCAGCTATTAATTATTCATTTGCATAATTTCTGGCTTGGTGCGCACGTGGATGCTGAACCGAGAGCTGAAATGAGCAGAAAAGAAGTCACTGGAGCAGGGAGGCCGCAGAGGGACAGGGCAATGAATATGTTATGAGGTCTGACCTGACACAGACTCAGGGTCGGCCCCGATCTGTTGATATCTGACTTGATTTGGGAAGGTAGGGCTGTCAAGTTTGAGCTAAATTGAAATGACACAAACGCGTCAATGTTTTCCAAACTTGAGCAGAGGGCGCGCGATGATTCAAATTTGATACAAACTCCACCCCACGTTCATGGTAGTGGTAATAATGTCCCTATGAAGACGTGTGTGTCTGTCATCATTATTCCACATCATTACACGTGAACATACACTAATATATGTTAGATTGTACATTGTTTTCATAATCCCTGCAAAAGCAATGTCTATTTCCTCACACAGTTGCTCATTAAATCCCACAGTGATTGTGTTTGTGTTTGTGTGGCTTAACGCTGGGTGTGTTTTGCATCTTCAGGTGGCTGACTCCATCCCGGCTCAGGTCAGTGGCTTCCAGAGTGTCTTCTGTTTGCTGTGGTTGTTGTTTTTCCCCATTTCCTTCTCCCATATTTGTTCCTCCTTCTTCTTCTTCTTCCCCCTCTCAGAGCAAGCAGCTCTTCTTTCTCTTTTCTGGAAACGTCGGCATGGAAACAGCAATCCCCCCCGTTCCTTCCCTCTTTTCTTCCTCTCTTTTTAATTTTTCTATTGCCTGTTCAGCCTTAATTCCTAGGGTCATTAAAGCCTTCAAGCCTGAACTCCCCTTCTCCATCTCTCAGTTCCATCTCTACTTACGGCCTTGCTTTCTGACCCCCTCTTTACCTTAACCAGAAAGTGACCATTGCTTGGACACAGCACAGAGTGACTTCCTGATCCGGTCAGGATGTGATGTCACCTAACTTGCTGCCACGATCGGGGGCACTGACGTCGGCGCCCTCGTGGGGTTTCTGTTTTTTTTCTGCCTTTGCAGTTACGCAGCTCCTTCAAGCAGGCGTTCAGCAAGAAGAAGACCAAGTCCCAGTCGGCCCACGACGAGATGGAGGAGATGACCGACTCGCTGCCGTCCTCGCCCAAACTGCAGCACGACAACAGGCAGGGCAGCATCGCCACGCTGCACTCCTCGCCCTCCGCCGCAGAGTGAGTGTTCGCACGCGCGGCCCCTCACATATGTGAACACGCCCCGCATCCACTCCCACACAAATGCGCCTACATGTATTTTAATTTCACTTTAATCCCTCTCCTCGCTTTTCTTTTCTTTTTCTTTTCTTTTTTCTTTTTCCTCTGACCTTTCTGTTCATGCTTCTCTGTGATATTTCTCCACCTGCTGTAGCAAGTGCATTTGCGATAGCAAGTCCTCCCCTATTTGGACCCCAAAGAAAAAGCTAAACGGCCACGTGGTCTACAAGCACAGATCTCGGTAACAGGCGCTGTGTGGCATGCTCCCAGGGACTGTCTGTGCAGTGGGGTGTGTTGCTGTGATTTTTCCCTTTGCATCCTAATGCTGCAAAGCATGTGAAAGGGGTTGAACTTCACTGGCCCACGAACTGAATCACAACCTCAAGTTAGTCAAGTGAGAGTAGTCGTAGCGGTGGTGGTTGAAAACAGGATTTTAAAATGAAAAATGAACGATGATGCCAATGCTCCATACCACGACAGAATCCTTGAGCATGCAAGCATCGTGCAGATCTGCTGTGTGGGAGCTCCGTTGTTGAGATGTGGGTTTTGAATGTTTTTTTTCAATGACAACAGAAAACAACCTGAGTGGGATTGCGATGTAGTTAATTATGATCGCGTCTCATTAAGTGCATATAAAATTATGGCACCACCATAATATTACATAACTATTACAAAGAACCACTACTGGAATATTGATTTTACTTATTTAACATTATCTGGCTGCAAAGATAAGTATTGGAGCATTGTTAATGGGAAGGATTCGCTGTCCCAAATGCCTCACTTCCTCATTCACCTCCTCGTTGTACCTCCCTATAAAGTTTTCAGCACTGACTCCAGTCTCCCTCCAGACTTCACAACTTCAAACTTAAGCTCTTCCATTTCCTTTGAGTGTGTGTGTGTGTTTGGTTTAACCTTCAAGGTGACCCCCCCACCCACAACCCCCCTCCTCCCTGTGTGTCATCCCGGTCGCAGGTTGTGCGAATGCACCGAGGCCGAGGCTGAAATCATCCTGCAGCTGAAGAACGAGCTCAGAGAGAAGGAGTTAAAGCTGACAGACATTCGCCTGGAGGCGCTCAGCTCCGCCCACCACCTTGACCAGATTCGAGAGGCCATGAACCGCATGCAGGTGAGGGCACGCTGACCCGCCGGGCTCTATTCATGCTCGACGCTTTAGTCTGCTCGCTGTGTCGTAGAGAAAACGTCACAAATTCTTAGTTCCTATCAAATGAGACACATGTTCAGGAGACAGACGCTCCCCCTGTGAAGGCTCCGGCAGGTAAAACTCCTCTCGGTACAATTTATTTGGAGGAAGGTGGTGCGATTCTCCCCCAGGGCTCTGAAGCATGACAGCCGCCAGTGAGGATGTTAACAATGCATTCAGAGGCTCAGTGACAGAGGCAGAGGCAGGGCAGCTGCAGATACAGCACTCAGACACATGCAAGTCCATTTGTCTGTCTTTTAACTCCCCTTTAACTTTTCCCTCAATGACTTTCGGAGGGAAATGAGTTTCCTCTGAGCCGGCTGCTGCGTTTAAAATAACAGAAATCAAAGGGGCTGCAGTTCAGCTCTTAACGAATGAAAGCACGGGTTATTTTTCACTTCCCAGCGATCGCAACAACGTGCAATAAAACACACTCTCCACGGCCTTTTGAATGAGCGACACTTTATTCACGAAGCTGGAATTGTTGAACCGTGGCTTTCTCTCCGCAAATCAACACGTTGGCTGAACGTATTCCTTGCCGCGAAAGCCACCCAGTGGAATCTGCGCGGATGCCGCGTCACTTCATTTCCATTCAAGAAGCGAATCTTCAAAAGAGCATTACCGCGTTCGTGTGTGTTCAGTGGCTCTTTGTGGATCTGGATGAGCTCGCTGTAGAAGCCCATAGTCTCTCCTCAGAAGCAGGGATCATGTAAGGCTCCTTATCTGAGACTTAACCTTCAGTACAAAGCCAGCCTTGATGATCAGAAAGCTGCTTACAGCCCATAATTCCAGCAACACTGATTCCTAATAACAACATTGGCCAGCCTGAGCGTGAGCGGCCTCTCTTTGAATAAATGCATCTGTGAGATTGTGCGTGATCGCTGTTCTTTTTTTTTTCCCGAGCAGAATGAGATCGAGATGCTGAAAGCGGAGAACGATCGCCTCAAGTCCAGCGGGAACGCGACGCCCACGGCCACGCCCGTCAAGGCCGCCCGGCCGCCCTCCGAGACCTCCAGCACGTCCTCGTCGTCCTCGCGTCAGTCCTTGGGGCTGTCGCTCAACAACCTCAACATCACCGACACCATCATGTCAGGTCAGTGGAGCGTCCAGGGGCGGGTGTCAGTCTGCGTCGGCGCGGATCGCCGTTCGCAGGCTGCAGCGAGCATGAGAGCGGTAGAAGTCTTGATAATCTCCAACCGTGCATCTTAAAATATTTCATACGAGGAAAGGCTCGTTCAAAAAGGTAGAATTCAGCTGTTCACAGTAAAACCTTCGGCTCTGCTCGCCTGTTCAGTTAAGCCGCAGGACGCCGTTCATGGTCTGCCGCAGCTCTCGGGGCAGAAGTTTTTTTTTTTGAAGCGGCATCAAGTTGGATTAGCTGCTCTCCGCGCACGCCTCAGTAAATGTGAGGGAATTGTGTTTGCGCTGGGAAGTGATCCGCAGGAGCCGCGCGAAATGATGAAACAGCTCCTCTCTCATCGGCGACGGCTCGTGGCCCAGCAGGAGCCTGTTGCGCGCGCGCACGCTTGCTCACACGAACGCAGGCGCTAAAGTGAAAACCTCTGCAGGCCCCGCTCCCGTTTGAGAGCTGAAAGAGTCTTGTTCCCCTCGCTCGTCCAATTATTAACATAGAAGGCGCAGCTCTCTCTCTCTCCGAGGACTCGGGCCCTGGTTAATTGATGGAGGGATGAGCCAAGCGCAGTGACGCGTGGGAAGACGAGTAGGCCAGCGGCCCGTTATCACCCCAACACAGAGCCCTCAGCTAAAGGAAGCCGGCTGAATACAAAGCACTCACTTCCCCCTCTCCAAAATGGAGCCTGGGAATAAAAGAATGGAAAGATTTACGGTTCCTGCTGTTAGGGTTGTGACTGTTTACAAAGGTTAAAGGTGACAAAAAAAAAAAAAAAACTCTCTAACAGTCAAATATAGAAGCAGCTACTTCATAAATGCAGTGTTCTGTATTTATATGTTACACTGCAGCAGTGAGGCTGCTGGTCTGCTGGTCTCTTTCTGACACCTTTTTACATTTTGGTTTGAAACTGAAGGCTGGAGAAATATTCCTGCTGCTGCTGCTGTTGGTGTCCAAATATTTAACTCGGTAGTTATATATTTGGTTGACATGCTGATGTTGACATGCATCGTCAGATCTTCTGTTCCCCGCTGAACTTTCATCTATCAAAGGGTTTTTTTTTTTTTTTTTTTTTTTCATTTCCCTTCCCTTTGTCTTTCCCCTCGCTCTATTTCATCAGCCAACTGATCTTACATTATCATTCCGCACAATCACTAGAAGTCATTCTGTATGAGAGCACATATTAAATGTAAAAGTAATTATCGCATGAAAGAAACCAATTAACTTTTTTTTTTTTTTACTTTGGAGTCTGTTTGGCCAACCCCGGCTGTAATTTCCTGGCCCCCGGGGCGAATTTGTTTATAACAAATTAAGTCTCTGCCAGATCAAAGTTGTGTTTTCTAACCCAGAGTTTTATTTCTTTATTTATTTGTCAGATATTCTGCTGGATGACAGCTATGAGGGCAATCTGCGCAAAGAAGGCCGGAGCGTGCGGATCGTGGTCACTGTCAGCAGCGGGCCGAAGACCACTAAGGTCGGTGGAGGGAGGCTTCACGTCGCTCTCTTTTTTGCTGTCATTGTAAAAACTGCTGCAACGAATCTTGTGTTTTTTTTATTGATCTCACGACATCACAGGGGACAAAATGCCTGCAGTACCTGATTGGGTCGATAGGAGTGAGCGGGAAAACAAAGTGGGACGTGCTGGACGGGGTCATCCGACGCCTCTTCAAGGTAAACAGCGAAGGAGAGGGGCATAAATATTTCTCGTAGCATTTTCATTGGATAATATCTATTTTATTGAATCATGTAGATGAGTTGTCGGGTAGTTTTTTTTAAAAAGGTGTATTTCTCATTATTTTACTCTGAAATACAACTTGAGTTATAAAAAAAAAAAACAGGTCAAAAGATCAGAAGTGTTTTATCTGTCGGCATCACTCCGCTACTGTCTGACTGATGGCTGCTACGTATTTTAAGCACGGTCGATAATTGCAGCTCTTCGCCTTCCTCCCTCCCTGCAGGAGTACGTGTTCCGGGTGGACCCTCTGACCAGCCTGGGCCTCAACTCAGACAGCATTGTCTGCTACAGGATGGGAGAGGTGGTCCGCGCCCACGCCTCTGAAGTGCCTGAGCTGCTGCCTTGCGGCTACCTGGTGGGCGACAACAACATTATCAAGGTCAACCTGAAAGGTACAAAGCAGGGGGATTTTATTCCGGGATAACAGCAGAGTCACGTCCTCCGGGGAAGAGTTTGATACCTGGGTTATTTCTCATAACCTTTAAAATCATCCTGTATATCCTGTCTTCCCCCCCGCCCGTCAGGAGTGAGGGAGAACAGCATAGACAGTCTGGTGTTCGACACCCTCATCCCAAAACCCATCATCCAGCGGTACCTCAACCTGCTAATGGAGCACCGGCGCATCATCCTCTCAGGACCAAGCGGCACTGGCAAATCCTTCCTGGCTGCCAAGCTGGCCGAGTACATCATTTCCCAGATGGGGCAGGAGGTGACGGAGCACAATGTGGCCAGCTTCAACGTGGACCAGAACTCCAGCAAGGTACAGAGAACAGAATTCTGATTCTTGGGACTGAATTTAGTTTTTCATCATCATTCGCTATCATTTCAAAAACCTACAACCTGCCTGTTTAGCTTAATGACAAGGTATTTTATATGTGTGTAAACAGTAAATGTTTTACTCATTTCTTGTTTTTATAAAACTTTATCCAGGGAGAGTGAAACCTGGGCCTGCACAAGCAGTAAATGTCATGTCAGTTATTAAACTCTGGATTTTTGTGAATGTCAGTCAGAGCATGGTGATTAGCTGTAAATGTCAATACCGACTTGGGGTTGAGGGTAAATAAAGATGCAGTGTGCGCAAAGTGACGAAATGTTCCCCCCCCCCCCCTTCCAGGATCTGCGTCAGTACCTGTCCACCCTGGCCGAGCAGTGCAACTCTGAGGAGACGGACACCGAGCTCCCCACTGTGGTCATCCTGGACAACCTCCACCACATCGGCTCCCTCAGCGACATATTCAACGGCTTCCTCAACTGCAAGTACCACAAATGGTGAGTGGGAGCGCTCGCTGGGGACACCGGCTCACGGGGAGGCCAACACAATGCAGCAGCCGTGGCCAACTGTGTGTTTTCTCCTCCTCGTCTCCTTCAGCCCGTACGTGATTGGGACCATGAACCAGGGCGTGTCCTCCTCTCCCAACCTCGAGCTGCACCACAACTTCAGGTGACTGACGTGACTTTGACTGTTGGCATTCAGTATGTGGTTTATGCGGAGCTTCAACTACTGACGGCGTGATGTGTTCAAATGTGCTTTGGCTGACCTAATTTCCCTTTATTTCACCTTTCAGACGACGTGTTTGATTTTCATTTTCCCGCAGCATTTTAATTACATCCTTATAATTAGATTTAACATGGATCATTTTGGTTGATTTGGCAAACATGAGGTCATTAGGCAAAGCCAAACCTTTTTAGTTTTGATGGTAGGGAAGGGATTTAAGTTCTTGCAAGAAAGCCACACAGGAAACAGTTTGATCAGACATCTTGGTGCCATGTTTGACTTGATTCCTCTGCTGTCGCAGGTGGGTGCTGTGCACCAACCACACGGAGCCCATCAAAGGTTTCTTGGGCCGTTTCCTGCGCAGGAAGCTGATAGAGACAGAAATCAACAAAAACATGCGCAGCAATGACTTGATTAAGATCATCGACTGGATCCCCAAGACCTGGCAGCATCTCAACGGCTTCCTGGAGGCACACAGCTCCTCCGATGTCACCATAGGTCAGTGCTCACACAAACCACAGTCACTGAGTATTGCTCAGTTAAGTATGTTAAGTAGCACGTGTCTTTCATCCCTCATTGTCTGGGCTCCGTTGTCCCCGCAGGCCCCCGTCTCTTCCTGTCCTGTCCCATGGATGTGGAAGGCTCCCGGGTTTGGTTCACTGACCTGTGGAACTACTCTCTGGTGCCCTACCTCCTGGAAGCCGTCAGGGAAGGGCTTCAGGTACGTCACTGGCCAGAGTATCAGTCAGTACAAGAGGTATTATACTATTTGAAAGGACTTTCCACAAGCTGGAGAAATACAGTCAAAGTCAAATACAGTGTAGAGTTTAGTACAAATTATTTTATTTGAATGCAACAAAGCCGTCGTATTTTGTGTCAACTGAACGTCTCTTTCCCACTTTTGATCAATCTACAGCTTTATGGCAAAAGAGCTGCGTGGGAGGATCCGTCCAAGTGGGTGAACGACACGTATCCCTGGAACGCCGCGGCGCTGCAGCAGGACGGCCAGGCACTGCTCCAGCTGAGGCCCGAGGACGTCGGGTACGATGGCTACAGCTCATCCAAGGAGGGAGCGTCATCGAAGCAGGTGTCTCAGAGCGACACTGAGGGAGACCCACTGGTGAGGAGGACAACAAACCCAAGCAGGGACACAGACACTAGTCTAGGCCGTTACAGAACTTCATTTAATGAAAGAAAGCTGATTTTGACTCATTTATGGAATGAGAAGGAGCCAAGGCTATATTTTACATCAAGCAATTAAAAAGAGGTAACTGAAGAAAACACAAAAAGTAGGGGGAGAGGAGGCGGGACACTGACCCTGTATACACTGTAGGTTGCTGCTATTCAATATCCATTTACCATCTAACAAAGCCATGACCCGCAAAACCAAGCAAATCAAAGTAGCAGCGCAGTAACATTTGGATAAACGGCACCCTGAGAGTAACTCGCTGTTCAGCCAATGGCGGGTGAGCGGTGGCGCGGGTTCTTTCTCCTGATAAAATAGTGTCCCGTAGTGTTGTGTGCGTTCAAGTTCAGTGCTTTTTCACACACACACACACACACACACACAAACACAGGGATCAATTATTGTGGATGATTCAGAGAGCGAGGGAAATTAATTTCCATTTGGGGGTTATTGCAGCCCAAAAGGAATTAAAGGTTAGTCATCCAAAAACAACAGGCTTGATTTAGCAAGTGTGTGTGTGTGTGTGTGTGCGTGCGTGCGTGCTTGTGCTCGTGCGTCCACTCTGAGCGCAGGTGTGCCAAGACTCATTTCAGGAACTCTTGGAGCAATGCACCAGATGCAGCAGCACTGCTGCATTATTTAGACCATTAGCTCTGTTCCAGCGATGAGAGGTTCTCCTGTGTTGTTGTGGTGATTTACTGAGAGTTCCAGCATCTTTATCACAAGCATGTGTGCATTGTCTCACTCACGGAGTTAGATGTAATGGGTTTTGAAATGGGAAAATGGGCCGTGCTCAGCTTTGTTTTTATTGAAAAGTGATGCTAATGATCCCTCTGTTTGCTGCATTGTGTTTGCAGATGAATATGCTGCTACGGCTGCAGGAGGCAGCTAACTACTCCAGCACGCAGAGCTGCGACAGCGACAGCACCAGTCACCATGACGACCAGCTGGACTCCTCGCTGGAGTCGGCGCTATGAGAGCGAGAGCCGCGCCCCGGGGGACGCGCCGCCGCCCTCGGGCCCCACGAGCCCGTGAACCTCCCGCGGTGTCGGATAAGGAGGTGCGCGCGAGACAGAGGGCACGCGAAAAGTTTTATCATCCGAAAATGTTGCATCATTTCTCAGCAAACACCTATTTTCTACATAAGGATAGTGCAATACTAAATCACGTTATTATTATTATTAATATTATTATATGGAAAAACAATCATTCAGGTTGGTTCATTTATATCTCGCTGGCGTCAACCAGAGGCGAGTGATCTATAATGGATGTATCACATTTTAAAAATACAACTTTTCAGATATCTTAAGCTTTTCTCTGAAGTCGAATTGCAGAGAGTAAAAAGCACTTTTACTCCCTTGGTCGTCCAAGTGTCAGGAGAGAGAGGGGGAGAAGGCGTGGACGTGACAAAACTGGATTTTTGTTCCGTTAAAAACCCAGATATATCTTCAGATGTTTACAAGGGGCGGAGACAGGTTCTGTTTCTTATGTCTTTCCTTGTTTAAAGAGGTGCTTCACACACACAAACACACACATAGATGCACTTATACACAGGCAGCAGGGGAGGCCGTCCTTTAAATCAGAGGCTTTAATCAGCCTTCATTTGACCAATAATCCAGCCTGCCAAAGTGTCCTTGAGCAAGGCATGGTACCTCTAACACCTCTGAGGTATTTGATGTCCAACAGGAGGGAGGACAACACAGTTTTGGGGGTGAATCAGCGCCCTCTGGTGGCTACCCTGGAGCACCGTACAAATTGAGTAAATCACAGCATCTGATTGATTTTGTCCAGCAGTTTGTTGCAGTTTGCTGAACTGGCTCCACAAACACAAGGGTTTTTTTGTCTCTATGTTCACCTTTGTGTGTGTTTTCCTTTTTTTTAATACATACATTGTATTTCCATGATGGCAAAGCCTCCGCACCCCGACCGCAGCCACAGCGTGATCGTGACGTGACATTTACACGGGCTCACGCGTCCCCCCCCCTCCCAGCTCAGTGGACAGCCGAGGGCCTCACGGTGCTGGTCTCTCAAGTCCCTGAACTTCGTCGGCTCCGGGCACTGCCGCCCCGCACGCCGCCAAGCACAGCCAGCGTTTGTGTCATGCAGCCTCATCGTTACTGTGAAGACAAAATGGACGAGTGCCAATGTTTCTCTTTGATTTACTGCCAAATGCACACACACACACACACACACACACACTCAGACACACTCAGACACAGACTTCCCCGTCACAATGCCGAAGCGACGGATTAAGTCGATGGAGCTCTCCTCACATCTGCATCACGTTGTCACAGCGCTCCCTCTTTTGATCAAACACTGTACCCGTTGATCACTTGCTAAGCTCCTCCCCCAATCAGCAATTGTCCAATCCCGTCCGTCAAGCTTTGGAATCCGCCACCTTGTAGCAGAGGCACTCAGCACTGGAACTGGACTTTTTCCAAAATCACAAACGCAAGAGTAAATAGTGTGCATGTCTAAAACAAACCACTGCGCTCGTTGAGCTCGCCAGCGCGCAAATCGGTTTCTGCAAGTGGGCTGTCCCGGGTCGCATGATGACGCATGATGTAACGTATGCAGCAACTTCACGCGATGCCACGGAGAAGTCACGGAAGCAGCGTCGGCTGAATTGGCTGCAGCTTAATGTTCAAAACAGGCTAATTTCACGTCAGCTCATTTACTCATTTCGAGTGATGTCACCGAGGCGGAGTGCTCGACAGAAGGGGGTGGGGCTTAGCAGCACAAACAGCTGAGGAGATGAGGAGAGTAAGAGGAAAGCAGCAGACTGATTATTTGTAGTTAAACCTCTTGATCCGATAGTAATAATCAAATCATTGAATGTCCTGCGCGGACCCATTTGAGAGTCTCGTTCAGAATCTGCGGTCGTCATCAGACTCAATCAGAGACATCGAAGTCATGTCAGCCGAAGAGCTGCACAAGGGAACAATGATCTTGGTGCTTTCTCACTGCCTTAAATGTGCAAAAGCATCTCCCCCCTCCCATTGGCTGTCGTGAGGAAAAGGCGAATGGTGATCCTGCTCGTCGCCTTCAGTCTGTGGTCGCGCCCTCTCCCTCCAAACCGCCCCTCTCCCGTTTCTGGCAGTCAAAGTATAAAAGAGTCGATGGTGTATTTGAATTGAGAACTGACCGGTATTGTAAAAACATTTAAAAAGGGGGACGGGGTGTTTGTTTTTTAAGTTGTTTCGCGCCCAGTTGAGCTGGGCTCACTTGAACAGACAGGAGCACAACCAAATTGTTTTGGGGTTTTCTAGCCTGATGAGCATGTTTTGAAGCTTTTTAAAGGGGATGCATTGAGAAGAGATCTTTACCTTTATGTACGCGTGTATTGGACGGAAGCCATTTTGAATTTCGATTGTCCTCTCTTTGTTTAAATCGAGTGGGTTGGTTTTGCACACTTTTAGGTCGGGGTGGGTTGTAAATACTTGAGTCTTGCACAGTGAATCAAAGATGCGTTCTGCCCTGTTGATGTTACGATACGCTTAACCCGCTGAGTAAATTATTGTACTTCAAAAAAAAAAGAAAAAAAAAATAATAATACGAGCGATGCAAAACCTCAACACGCTGTCGGAAACCAGTGTGTGTCTTGTGGTGGTTGGATGTTTTGCCGATGCAGGCGGCATACGGTGTACAGTAGGAACTGTTTGTGAACTCACTGACATCACAGACTGAGAACAAAAGAAAAAGAAAAAAAAAAAAAGAGGCACTTTTCCCCTCATCTTGCCATAATATTCTCCGGCTCCTCTCTGTCTTTACGAATGCCTGTTGTTTCTTAGAAGCACTTCCTTCGTGGAACGTTTCACCCAAGGTTGCCGCCAACGCGTTGGGCTCGCCGGCTGCGCGAGGCACCGAAGCTGACCCGACACCGTACTGTATAACGCTTACCGACGACCAACAGGTGCTACTAGTCAGTCAAAGCCCATCAGAGACCAACAAGTCCCATTGTCGCAACCTCAGGACAATCCGAACCGATACAATCCTACCTGCGTTCAGCTTCCCGTGCCTCCGCAGCCGAGCCTCGGGTGGTTCGCACCGACTCCACCGACCTCGTGTCCTCAAGGGTGCGCGATTGCATTGGAAAGGGAGCGGTTGCCATGGTAACACGTCGCTCCTTAACTTGACTCTCCACCCACGGGTCAAACCTGAGCTCGGCAATCCCGCATTGAACCCTCCGGGCTACCGTACGCTTCAGGTGTAGGCCGGTAGATCCCGAGCTGTCGGAGCCTGGTCACCGGTAACAGTGTAAACTACAGTGCTGACGATCGACTGGTCCTTTTTCTCCACGTACACTCTGCAGTTACATCTCAGTTGAAAACCATAGCATTTACTCTGGTTTGAGAGAAAGTTTTCTTCTTGTTTGGGTGAAACATTTGTCCTTAAATGTTTTATATTTTGTACATTTGTATGTAACATATCATGTAAATAGACAGAGACAGTGATTTAACTCATCTGGAGGATTTTGTAGTCTTTGTAAAGCCCTAATAAATGGTATTTGGTGTCACACGAGCAAATGACACGCCGAGCACTTGTCTTTTGTTTGTACTGCATTTTTATAGTGGAGGAATGAAGTCAGACTCAAACTGTACTCAAATCGACATTAATACAATTTGTGTGTAGATGTTTTCACGTAGAAATAAACAGCTTACATCAGTAAAATCTTATAAAATTAGATACACTGTGTATGCATGTCAAATACTATAATCTGAGATCATATTAAAATATTACAGAACATCAAAACAAACCAAACCTTATATTTTAAGGATGGGATTACATGGGTTAGTGAATTGAAAGCACTGACTGGTAAAGAAGAGACTTTATGATGAACATGTGTTTGTGACATGAAGGTCACACAAAATAAGACAATTCTTTATTTTTAATGTAGACATTTACAGCAGCAAAGAGGGTGGTCAAAATAATAAATTACAATATTTATTTATAAAATATGTTTGATATATAAATATTCGCATTTTTAAATGAGGAAACTGTATACTTGCTTAAATAAACCAATATAAAGTCTGTATGTGTAACTGCTTTGAAATAAAGCTGATTCTGGTTAGTGCAGTTCATGCTCCACACCACGCGGGGGCAGTAATGCACCAAGCCACCAATTAAAAACTGAAGAAGAAGAAGAAGCGGAAGGAAGCCGACGCAAACATGGGGCTGAGCTCAACTCCTGCGACCGAGTCCGAGGAAGACGTGAGAATGTTCAAATCCGGAGCTCCCGTGTCTTTACCCAAACACTCGTACTGGTTCGACTTCTGGGTGTTCGTGCTCTTCGACGTCGCCTTCTTCCTCGTCATGTACTACATCGTCCCGTAGCCGGGTGAGTGCCTCTCGTTAGCTTCCAGCTATTAGCAGAGGGCGTCTGCGGAAGTTTGCCTGAGCTGGTTACACAGTTATACAGCGATGAATGAAGCTGGCACCGCCTGATTACGTCCTTCTGACGCGTCATTGATCAACTTGTATATCAGGTTTCACTTTCCAAGACCCAGAAGTATCGATCTATGGAGTACTACCTGTCTGAGTTAGCCTGCAGTAACATGTGGTGAACAGCTGAGGTCGCCATTGATCCACTGTTACTGTGTACTCGACCGGTGTTTGGCGTTTATTCGTTCACGATCAAGAAGAAGCAAGCAGCAGTTTGAATTATTGGTGATGATTATTTGTTGCTTGTTTTTCTCAGAGATACCTGAAGAAACATGATAAAAGCTGAAATTGCAGGGAGCAGCTGGAAAGACAGATGTGGGTCCTGGGGAGGAACTTGCTTTAGAAATCTACATTTGTTCGCACAAGCAGATTCAGCATGATTCTGTGTCAACAAGAAAGCTGCAGATTGTCACATTTGAAAAAATGAAACCTGTGAATATTTTGTTTTGTTGTTGGGATAAAAAAAATTAAAAAAAATGACACAGTTCTGTAAAAGCTTCCCTTGATGGGCACTATTCATTTTCCCATGTTGCATCGAGTTGATAAAGGCCAGACTGAATTTCCCTGTATTTTTGTCTCCCTCACAGTATTTTCTGCCCTTGTTTTTGTCAAAGGTTTGACTCCTCGACTGTGGAGCCTGAAGACACTGAGTGCTGGCCCGCCCTGTCATGAGGAATGCTAACCGAGCTTCGACAGGTTTTTGCTGCTGCGTATCTCAAAGATCTCGTGGTTCCACGCCTTGCACCGTGTCCCCGCAGGTGTTATACATGCAGCCTCCTGCTGTCAGCTGTATTATAGCTGAAGGATCTACTGTGACCTAAAACCTGAGAAGAGTGCAGGAATGCAAGAATGAAAATACTTCTGCTGTTAAACGTGTTACGTCCTTCACTGGTTATTGGTCTGGATCAGTGTAACCCCCTGATGCATCATGTGTCTGAGCACACACAAACTCCTTGAGCATTCCTTGGTCCACTGACATTCACACTGTGGCCACACCATTCCAACACCTGAGATCATAACAAGCTGCATATGGCTTATTTAAATAATCAAATAACCAAAGAAATGTAATTAAAGTGATTTGACCCACTTACAATTAATGCCCATGTTGAAGACTGTGGTCATTGTTAGTGTGTGCATGCGCCCTGTTCTCATTTATGTAAATCGGAGTGTGCCAGACCCGATGCGGGATTGGCTGAGTGATTCCCAAGTTCCTGCTGATTGGATGAGATTCTAGGATGCGTGTCCCCTTTCCCCATTGTCGCGACCCTGCTTAATGATCTGATCTGAGTGATGCGTTCAATGTGCATGGAGCTGAGACAGGTATGTGATTGGAGGAGCGAGTGACTGAGTCTGAGTGAGGGACGAGCTGAGTTAACGGTAATACTGATGTTGTGTTTTTGGCCGTCATTAGCCCTCACATGTACACATAAGTGTACGTCAGCCCAGCGTGGAGAGAACAATGGCGGCAGGTCGACGTGGAGCTTTGTGTCATCAGTTTGCGAGCGGAGTTCAGCCTGTCTTCATCCACGTCCTCAGATGATACCCGCGCTCTGTCCCCGCCCACTGTGGTGTGGGATGACCGCCGTCTACGGGCAGTTCTTCGCCGACGCCGACCACACAGCAACTTTGTCGTCAGCCTCCCCAGCGGCTGGATGATGATGATGATGGATGATGTGCAGAGATCGCCGCTCCGGTTCGTCCACTTCCTCGCCGGCCACCGGCGACCATGCCAGGCCAGACACATGGCTCAGGATTATGCTCAGGATTATGCTCAGGCTCTGGATTATGCTCTGGCAGCTTCCACAGCTCCTTCTCCGGCGTGGTGAAGACCGCTCAGGTGGCCCAGGATGCCGTCGCTGCTCCGTACCCGCGTCGGCGGCGGCGGCAGCATCTCCTGACGGCGCCTCTGCAGGAACGATAGCTGAACACGTCGAATTCTGCCGGCAGACTATGGGTAACGTGCCTTTATATACGCCCTCAGATCACACACACTCTGTCCCCGCCCATTGTGGTTTAGCTCGACCAATGAGATATTATAGCGTCATAGATACGTGACGCCAAGGACCTCCAAGAACCCTTACCGTAACATTCCAAAAAAACGTGCATATTATTTCAAAGTGTGGCTGGAGAAACACCGTGGAGCTCATGGCAGCAGTGTAGTTCACCAGTGTCTGTAAAAACGACCTCGTACTGTGTGGACCATGGAGAAGAGTGACTGCTCCTCTCTGGGAAACACAGGTCAGTCTGGGCTTCTTCTCTGTGCACCTAGCAGGGAACTAGCTCTGTAGCTTAGCTTCGTTAGCACGTAGCGCCAGCAGCTAACGGGAAAGGCGCGTAGCTCGCCCACCAAACATTACAGAGTAGTGTCATCGTGGTGAATTATTAAAATCCCGATTCTGGCGAGTTTAAAACCAGACTTGTTTCATCTGATAAGGCGCTAGCTCAACGATGAGCCTAGCAGTGGTGTTAGCTCATGTTGCTAGTCATCAAGTGTCACGTGTGAAGTGTGTCTGTGTTTGTAAACAGCAGTCATGACACTTCAGCACGTATAACAAAGTACTTAATATTTAAAATATCCACATCTGACAAGTTATGACACTTTCTCCAAAACCTTGCAGAAAAAATAAATGATTATCAGCGATGCAAAACTCAAGTGTTGTGATTTGACAATAATTGACACTATAAAACCTTATGCACACATTCACGTTAGGTCGTACTACAAAAATAACATCATGACCCTTGTGTCAGTACAGATGTGTTCCTGCCCCTGTCTTCGCTGAGGCTGCTGATCCCCCCTCTGCGGCTGCTGTCTGCAGCAATGTGGCAGGTGGCTCAGCGGAGGGACCATCTCGATTATGAAAAGCTGGAGGAGTTTGTGTCACTGGTGACGGCCACAGTTCCAGACCTGCTCAGTCCAAAGCAACGAGGCAAACTGCTCCTCCGGCTGCGATCAAAAGTGAGTCGGTGGGTTTCAGTTGAGATCAAATGACGAATCTCCCTGCAAGTGTCACACTTTGTGGGAACAGTTGAGTTAATGTCTTCCTGTCACTCCTCAGCTGATTCTTGAGCTGTGTAGAAATGAGGAAACTGCCAACACAGTGTTTATACAGCCACACCTAGAACGAATCCGCCCACCAGGACGCACAGGGGTAAGGCTGAGCAGTGCTGTCCTCATTACAACTCGCTGAGGAACAGGTGACAGCACATGAGCGTCCTCTTATCATGTCACGTGTCAGAGGGTGAAGCTCTGCCCCGTCCCCTGTAAATGTTCTGATGTAGCATTAATGTTTATATTATCTGGACATGGTCCCAGAATCACTGACAGTGTCTTTCAGAGTGGAGATGCAGAGGTGGATGCAGAAGAGGCCATTTTTGTGGAGCTCGTCCAAACACTCCTCAAAGACTCAGCAGAGAGGAAACATTTTTACCAGGCAAGACCACTCAAAAAAAAAGAAAGACATCTGATGTATCGTCGTCATGCTCTTGATAATTTTCTGTCATTTTAAAACTGACTAATTGTTAATTTTGTCCTTCTTAGGAGGTTTTCCCAGCAGAATATGGCCTCAGCTACGACACAGACATGCAGCTACTTGTGTGGGAGTTTCTTTCCAAACTGGAGAAGCTTCTGCCAGTACCAGACCTCGCTCAGGTGAGAAGTGACAAGATAGATGTACAGATAGATTTTTTGTTTTTTTAGATAGATAAATATGTTTGTCAGGATAATTGTTTTATGATTCTTGTGAAATGAGTTTAATTTACGTGCAATTTCTTTGCACGACACTTAATAGTAACACTTCAATCATTTGTCTGTCAACAGACAGTTTCATGGCTGACCTCTGCCCCCTCGGTACTGAGGGACTGCCTGCAGGCTCTCTCCAACCCCGATGACCTGAGGTCTCTCTTGCAACACCATAAAAGCCTCGAACACCTCGGTGGACAAGGTCAAAGAAACAGATGTTCGCCATTCCTTCTCCAGTGTCTTTGTTTTTAGTTTTGTTGTCAACAGCCACTAAAGAACAGCTTGTTTGTGTATATCTTCTGTTACTCTGCAGGAAGCACCGTGGAGATGTCCACCCAGGTCTTTGCCTGCTCCGAGTGTCCATTCTTCCACATGCAGGAGTCCTACCTGCTGCAGCACATCGAGCACAGTCACCCAGAGCAATACGGCAAGTTCCAGAAGGCTGCGACGACAGCCAACACCCCCAAGAAGAGGGTCCGGTGCCCAGAGTTCCCAAAGCCTTTCCCCATCCACGACAGGCCTGACCCCCACAAATGTCAGGAGTGCGGCAAAACGTTCACCCGTGCCTCAGACGTGACTCGTCACCAGCGGACACACACCGGCGAACGTCCGTACACCTGTGATGAATGTAAGAAGGCCTTCAAGAACTCTTGGGATCTGACAAGACACCAGCGCATTCACAACGGAGAGCGGCCTTTCCTCTGCCCCCAGTGTGGCAAACGCTTCACGCAGATGGGTTTGCTCAAACTGCACTTTAAGCGAACAGCCTGCGGCCAGACGTGCGACCCTCCCTTAGACTTAACAACAGAGATCGTGGTGGCAGAAGAGACGTCGGAGAAAGGCAGCGGTCGGTACAAATGTCAGAAGTGTGACGAGAGCTTCGACAGCATCCTGGAGCGGCTGAGGCACAGGCAGGGTCACGTGGTTCAGCGTCAGTACAAATGCTCCCTGTGTGAGAAGATCTACAGCCGAGCGTCAGATTTAAAAAGACACCAGATGAAGCACACAGGTGAGCGGCCATTTTCCTGCGAGTGTGGCAAAAGCTTCACCCAAGTGTGGCTTCTGAACAAGCACCAGCAGATCCACATCAAGGAGCGTCCATACCCGTGTTCAGAGTGTGGGAAGAGCTTCACGCAGGTGCAGATTCTCAACAGGCATCTGCTGACCCATAATGGGCAGCAGCCTTTCCAGTGCTCCTCCTGCAAGAAGAGCTTCACCCAGCTGGCCAGCCTCACCCGCCACGAGAGAATCCACACGGGCGAGAGGCCGTACGTCTGCTCCACCTGTGACAAGACGTTCCTCACGCAGGGAGAACTGGGCAGACACCAGCGCAGCCACAGCAACTTCAGGCCGTTCAGCTGCTCCCAGTGCCCCAAGAGCTTTAAAACCAGGCGCGCTCAGAGCGAACACCTCAATACACACACAGGCGAGCGTCCATTTACGTGCTCGCGCTGCGGGAAGAAATTTGCCAAGTCGACCTCCCTCGTCCGGCACAACCTAACTCACACAGGAGAGCGGCCACACCAGTGCTCTCAGTGCAGAAAGACCTTCCTCACCTCCGGTGAGCTGCTCCTCCACAAACGGATCCACACAGGAGAGAGGCCGTATCCCTGCTCGTACTGCGAGAGGAGGTTCAGGTGCTCTTCTGACCTCAACACGCATATCCGGACACACACCGGGGAGAAGCCGCACAGCTGTCTGTTGTGTAAGAAGAGTTTCTCTACGTCAACGAGGCTGAAGAGACATGCTCGCACACACAGAGAAGGACATAGCAGTGGAAACATTTGACGTTGGAGCCATCAGAAGGTGATACTGTATTTATTCAAACATTGTGAGAATGAATATTGAAAAATAAAACCATTTTGTTTATTTTTTATGGTTTTGTTGATGCTGCTTTAATAATAAACTTTTTCATAGCTCAGGATTATATTAAGAAGAATAAAACCAACATTTTGACAGTCCAATGAGCAAAATTAGATTTTCTAAAAGAATGTTTTGTGTGCTATCCTGTCCTGTCAATCATATTTATCTCTGATATCACAATTATTGTTATAAGTCAGCAAGGCCAATATAGAGCTAAACTCAGGACCTGGCAGTGCAGTTCAACACCAAAACATATAAACACCTGGGATGCAGTATTATTTATGTTTCCAATCAATAAATGACTTAAGTTGGATCTACAGCAGGGGCCTCAAACTCGATTTACCTGGGGGCCGCTGGAAGCAGAGTCTGGGTGAGGCTGGGCCGCCTCAGGTTTTCCACAAGAAAAGCTCTGATATAAACATTCCAATGTTCTTATCTTAAATGTACTTACTATCTTATAAAGTAGCATATTTAAATTAAAGTTTAATCACAAAAGTTTTACAACAACTACAAACACAAAAACAAGCAAATTAATTGAAAAATATTTTTATGTAAATAAAAAACAAAAACATGTTTCAAAAGTTTCTAGTTTCAAAGTAAACGTTTACTTATCAATGGTCTGTTTTCTAGTGGTCTCATACTGAGGGTTCTTCATGTTAGAAAGAGTTTAGTTCATCCTCTGTAGTATTTATACTTCTGTTCCACGCTAACATTTAACAAATACACTAACAATTCCCTGGTTATTTATATTGTGGATGAGGAGATGAATTGAACCTGACTCAAAGGTGGCCAGATAGCTCAGTAGGTAGAGCTCTAAGCCTGGGGACTCCAGGTTGGCCGGTTCGAATCCCAGTTGTGGCGAGCCAGTAGGTTAGTGTTAGAAATTTTACTGCAAGAACTAAGGTTGCCGTTAGGGTTGTGTGAGAATGAGGAGAGGGATTTCACCAAGAACGAGGGTGGGCAGGTGGCTCAGTGGTAGAGCGCTCGGCATGTGGCGCCCAGGTTGGCCGGTTCGAATCTAGGTGTTTGTCTCTTGCAAGCTATGTTTAATAAAGATTGAAACATTTGCTTCCAAGTGTGACTTCTTTAGCCTTCATTAGCAGGGTGGAAACAGGCATGAACACAGCAGCAAGACTGGGATCTGTTCCTCTATAAAACGACCTCCAGCAGCTGGTAACTGTGTCAGAGCCCTCTGGGTCACATGCCGCTGTACAGTCACTCCCTTGGAATATTTGTGAATGTGTAATTCTTTTCAAAGTTCATCATGTGACCGGAGCAACAGCTCCCAGGAAAGAGTGCTTCTTCTTTGGAGACTCGCTGAGCACATACACACCCCAAGAGGAGGAAGCAATGTCAGAATAACATTTCACAACCTATCATTTCATTCAGCTTTAAGGTTAAGAAATGACTTAAGTCAAGAAAACACTGAAGTTATTCTTTTTTTTTTTTGTCACTTTGTCCTGTGACCACAAGAAATTACCACCTCCTAATAAGTGCGCACGCAGAAATCAACAGCAAGAAAACGCTTCGTGTGGTTAAAGTGGGTATTACAAGTGTTGATTTCTGCGTGCGCACTTATTAGGAGGTGCTAATTTCTTGTGGTTTTCAGGACAAAGTGACAAAAAAAATAATAATAATTTCAGTGTTTTCTTGATTTATATTTTCCTGAAATATCCTGAGACCTATTCCTGAACACTTTTAGGATTCAGTATCTTACATTCTGGTCTGTTTTTTCCCTGAGGGACACAAGAGACTTCAATGGGAAAAACACTGTCGTGAGCCCCTCAGGGTAACAACAATCAACCAGTTACCAGAATGTTTGCAGTGTGAGCTGCAGTACATTCCTGGCTGTGGCAGTTTGAATGGAGAGCATGGAGACCCAGTGCGCCTTATAATGCGGTGCGCCCTATATATGGAAAAAGTTTTAAAATATGTCATTCATTGAAGGTGCGCCTTATAATGCCTTTATTGTGGTGTGGAGTTACTTTCCTTGATTTTCACACGGTTTAAATATCTTGTGGCATTTTGTGTACTATACTGTGTGTTTAGAAACCCTGTCTCTCTTACAAGGGGTACAGCACCACCTGCTGGAAAATGAACGAAATGAACGAAATGACTCAAAATAGGATTAGTTCGTTTTACTGTACGAGATTTTGAGATGCTAATCAGTAAAAAGGCTCATTTATCCCATCACTATGTGAGAGGCGGACCCTGTTACCCTGAGGGGCTCACGACCCTTACAGTGTTTTTCCCATTGAAGTCTCTTGTGTCCCTCAGGGAAAAAACAGACCAGAATGTAAGATACTGAATCCTAAAAGTGTTAGGAATAAGTCTCAGGATCTTTCATGAAAATATAAATCAAGAAAACACTGAA